>JAUCMX010000022.1:15195758-15398258 GCA_033459395.1 Hemibagrus guttatus | reverse complement strand
GAGCTATGAAAAACTATGAGTATAAACATAAAAAATCTAGGAAAATAAAAAGAGAAACTGGACATTAGTGCAAGAAATTGCTTGGTTTTTGTAATTTGGCCATTTGTAGTGTGATGTAATTATGAGGCGAAGTAGGAAAATGGTCATAGGAATAATGACAGTTTTTTTTTGGGACCTTAAAAAAAGTATTATTATTATTATTATTATTATTATTATTATTATTATTATTATTATTAAATCATTACATTTTGCTTTTGTTTCTGTTTTTTGTTGAAATGATTGAGCATATATGTATGTTCTCTGTTGGTGTCTGTAAGAAAAAATTAGATAAAAGAAATAAAAATAAGAAAACCTGATAAAGCATGAATTGAAAAATGAACAAATAAATAAATAAATAAATAGATAGATAGATAGATAGATAGATAGATAGATAGATAGATAGATAGATAGATAGATAGATAGATAGATAGATAGATAGATAGATAGATAGATAGATAGATAGATAAATAAAGCTAGATGGTGACTGTAAAGGAGGATGGCACTGAGTGTGGAAAAAAAAATCTGAGTCTACAGTTTGTTTAACAGAAAACGAACTGTAGAATTGCTGAGTTTTACTTCCAGGTCACTTTTGTCATTTTTTTTTCATACTTGGTTTCATAAATATTTGCTTTCTGGACTCTGAAACAATTAAAAATGAATTAAAGTTTATTTGAAAAAAATATATATTCATCCATTTTCTGAACCACTTATACTACACAGGGTTGCAGGGAACTGCAATCTGTCACAGAGGACTAAAAGGCACTAGGTGGGACACAACCCAATCACACACACACATGCACACACACACACACTCTACAGACAAGTTAGAGATGCCAATTAGCCTACAGCAGGGGAGGAAACCAGAGTACCTGGAGGAAACCCTCTGAATCACGGGGAGAACACGCACACACACACACTCATACCCACACACACACACACACACACACACACTGGACAGAGACAGGAATCAAACTCCTAACCCTGGAGGTGTGACGCTAAAGCCATCGTTCCCCACAACTTGAATTCCTTTCCTATTTTAATTTGTGCAAAGAAGAACAGGACTGAAATAAAAAGCAGTTTCTTTGTGTTAATGTTTTTTCCATTTCGTTTCATTTCAAACAAAAGTCCACTGAACACAATGAATCAAGGAGAAGATCCGTGACCTGGTCTCTCTGGTCTCTACAGACAAACAATTTTCTCTTGAGGTTCAGAGGCTCACTGAGTGTTGGATCCTCTCATTATTTTGTTCTTTAGGTCGCATCCTCTGTATCTTCCCCCCTTTATGGCACCTCTGCTGATGTTAAGTTGCCATGTTTAATGGGTGTAAGTGTCACATTCACACACAGCGCCTCATGTCACTGTCTCTGTGTTTCTGATGGCATTCAGTGAAGCGGATATGAGGACGAACAGAAGCCACATCGCGCCGGGTGACTAAATAAATAAATAAGGAGATAAATACAGCGATCCGTCTCTTTAAGCATGTCGTTAAGTGGACTTCCGCCAGCCCACTAAACCTTGTGTCCATGTGTGTGTGTGTGTGTGTGAGCGTGTGTGAGGGTTAAGCGAGGAGTTATTAGGCCCACTCGATGTGCAATACACACCGGCTTTTATTTCCTTCCCCGATTTTTCCCCTGAATTTCCTCGTCTAATTACACTTCCCTTCCTCAGCGGTGATTAATAGGTGCTGCTGCCTCATTTTACTCTCCATTACGCCGCCTGATGCATGCTCTCATCATACACACACACAGCAGCCCGGACCACCGCAGCGGCTATTATTGGACACAGTAATTACCCACAATCCCCCCTGTTTGCCCCTGTGTCCTCCCTTCCTCCACCTCTTTACTAGGTTCAAGATAGAGGAAGGAAAAAAGAAACACTGGAGTGTGTGCTTGTAGGAAGGAGGAGGAAACGATTAGAGGAAACTTGAGTGCACAACCAACTACTGGGACTGGTGTCTCAAATCAATTTAATACTTGACATAAGCATTCATACAGGAAAGACTGGTTAAAAATGAAAGGGAAAAGTTAACAACGTGTGTGACGTTAGCCTGCTAAAACACGCTTGGAATGGACACGTACACCATGAGGGGGCAGAGCTACAGCAAGAAGAGCTCATACAGGTGAACTAGAAGCATTTTTCACTGATTTAACCATTATTCAACAAGACGTAAACCAACTAAGTGAACTCCGGCACAGCAGGAACGTCGTAAGAGGATGTTCAGTGAACACGACTGAACACAGCACTGCAGTATAGCGCTGCGGGACTTGCGTTAATTTAGGGACTAAACACATCACGCTAAATTACACTAAGTCAAATACACACTCACTCACACGAGTGTTCAAATCAGATTAAACACACGCTAATGAAACCGACACTGAAACCTCACTGCTATGCCTTAAGTCTGTGTAAAATAAATAAATAAATGAATAAATTAATACGGTAATAATATACTAACCTATCAAATTCTGTTTACGACAACATGGAAAGGAAAAAAAAGGGTATAATTATAATAATTATATAGTCTAATTAGGTGTAAGGACAAAAATCGCATTCATTTCACATATAAAGTTGGTCACATGTGAATGCGATCGTGAAATGTGATCACATGTGAAAGACCGGTGAAATTTCAGCACCCAATTTTTTATTTTTTTTCAGGCCAAGATTAAAATATGATCAAAATAGATGAAATAAAATTTTATTTCTTTACATTTAAATTGAATAAAAAAACTTTCAGCACCCAATATTTCCTGCGAAGATTAAAATATGATCGAAATTTATTCAGTGAAATGTCATTCAATTAGAATTAAAATTAAATTACATTTCAGCACATGCTTTTTCATGCAAAGATTAAAATATGATCAGAATGAATTTAATTCATTTAAATGTAATTAAATTGTAATTAATTGATTAATTACAATTGAAATGAAATTCAAATTCAGCACCCACTTTTTCATGCAAGGATTAAATTAAATTAAATTAAATTAAATTAAATTAAATTAAATTAAATTAAATTAAATTAAATTAAATTTCAGCACCCAATTTTTCATGCAAAGATTAAAATACGATCAGAATTAATTTATTCATTCATTGTCTACTGCTTATCCGATCTATTCTCGGGTCACAGTGTGCCTATCTCAGGCGTCATTGGGCATCAAGGCAGGATACACCCTGGACGGAGTGCCAACCCATCACAGGGCACACACACTCTCATTCACTCACACACTACAGACAATTTAGAGATGCCAATCAACCTACAATGCATGTCTTTGGACCGGGGGAGGAAACCGGAGTACCCGGAGGAAACCCCCGAGGCACAGGGAGAACATGCAAACTCCACACACACATGGCGGAGGCGGGAATCAAACCCCCAACCCTGGAGGTGTGAGGCAAACGTGCTAACCACCAAGCCACCGTGCCCCAAAGAATTAATTGAATTAATTGAATTAATTGAATTAATTTAAATTTAATTAAATTGTAATTCAAATTCAGCACCCACTTTTTCATGCAAGGATTCATTAAATTAAATTAAATTAAATTAAATTAAATTAAATTAAATTAAATTAAATTAAATTAAATTAAATTAAATTAAATTTCAACACCCAATTTTTCATGCAAAGATTAAAATATGATCTAAATTAATTGCATTAAATTTCATTACATTCAAATTCAATTGAATAAAATTTCAGAACCCAATTTTTTACGCAAAGATTGTGTGTGTGTGTGTGTGTGTGTGTGAGACAGAGAGAGAGTGAGAGAGAGTGAGAGAGAGAGAGAGAGAGAGAGAGAGAGAGAGAGAGAGAGAGAGAGAGAGAGAGCCTCCATCTTTGAGCCTCATGTTTGTGTATTTTTTTGTCTGAAAAGTGCCCTGTTACATAATATATTGCTTCCTGTATTGACGCACAAATATTTTTCTCTAACGTTTTTTGTTTTTTTTTTATTGTTGAAGCAATGTTTGGAAATGTTTGCATTAACTAAAAAATGCAGACATCATAAAATAAATCTCTTTATGAATATTTGTGTAAAAAACAAAATTGTGTGATTGTAAGAAAATAAATAAATTGTAGTGAATATAACATGTCTAACAGACAGCTGTGCTTGCCCTCTTTTCAGGCAAAAATTAAACTATGATCAAAATCAAAACATGTTAATTTTACTCCTATTGCATTTGTGTAAAAAATATCTCTCCTCCACCAAAATTATATATATATATATATATATATATATATATATATATATATATATATATATATATATATATATATATATATATATATATTTTTTTTTTTTTTTTTTTTTTTTTTTTTTTTTTTGACATCATAAAATCATAAAATAAATATCTTCATGAACATTTCAACAAAACAAAAAAAAACAACCATAGTGTTTTGCACAGTACTCTACCAGTGTATATAACATATCTAACAGACAGCTGTGCTTACCCTCTTTTAAAACACAACAAGGCACCACTTATTTGCATATGTTTAAAATAAGCTGTCTGAGTAATGTATTCATATTCAGCTACATCTCTGTTATATATTACACCGATCAGGCATAACATTATGAGCAGTGAGAGGTGAAGTGAATAACACTGATTATCTCCTCATCATGGCACCTGTTAGTGGGTGGGATATATTAGGCAGCAAGTGAACATTTTGTCCTCAAAGTTGATGTGTTAGAAGCAGGAAAAATGGGCAAGTGTAAGGATTTGAGCGAGTTTGACGAAGGACCAAATTGTGATGGCTAGACCACTGGATCAGAACATCTCCAAAACTGCAGCTCTTGTGGGGTGTTCCCGGTCTGCAGTGGTCAGTATCTATCAAAAGTGGTCCAAGGAAGGAACAGTGGTGAACCGGCGACAGGGTCATGGGTGGCCAAGGCTCATTGATGCACATGGGGAGCGAAGGCTGGCCCGTGTGGTCCGATCCAACAGACGAGCTACTGTTACTCAAATTGCTGAAGAAGTTAATGCTGGTTCTGATAGAAAGGTGTCAGAATACACAGTGCATGACGGGTCAGGGCTGCTTTGGCAGCAAAAGGGGGACCAACACAATATTAGTTCGGTGTATATCACCTTTTATTTCCATCAGGGCATGTGAGAGGCCTAACTACTGAAACCTGACCTGATTAACATCAACTGATCGATTACAGCACCACCGCTGTCTCGCAAATTCACAGCACTGATTCTCTCTACATAAACAATAAAACATGGGTCAGAAATATACTTATATTATTCATATGTTGTTATTTATATTGTCTTGGCTCTAGTAGGCCGTTTTTTGCTTTCTCTCTCTGCATTTCTTTCTATCCGTTCTCTTCCTCGCTGGTCTGCTGTCTGTTTTTGCCTTGTATTATCACGCCATCTAAACAACACAAATTTAATTTGCAAGCAAAGGTTAATGCAAATGGTTGCACCGTTATTGCTATCTATCTTGTCTGGTTGGCTGGATGACTGGCATCTGGATGTTTTTTTTTTTATTTTCCTGCACTGCTCTAGCGTTAGACCACAAGACCACAGACTTACCAGTATTTCTTTTACTTTAAAGAACACCTGTCCAGATGTTTGACATGCCTAACAAGCATGTGACAAACATCCATGTAGTTCTACCAGAGTTCCTCTTTTCAGCAATGGTCTAATGAATACGAATGGCAGCATGTAGGAGTAAACATAAAGTGAGCGAATTTTATGTTTTTCTTCAAAGTAAACGCTGATATCGAACCCATTTCCGCTCTCTGAGACGCCCCAAGTGCTTGTTCATCTTAAAAGCAGCTAAAATTTGAAGGGGTTTAACTTCAACCAGTAAGATTCGGTGTAAGGTTATCCAACAGAGGGAAAAACACACGTCTAAAACACACTGAAAGCCAACAGAGTCCTGACTCGTTTTATATCAGACCTGCGATTTGTATTTCTGAAATAATTCATTTGTTTATACTAACTGAAAATGTCCCAGGAAGTCGATTTCGGTTCTGCTTGGAGGAATGGAAAGCCAGTGTACTGGTACAAAAGGGTTAATCCAAGCAACCAGAAAAGGAACAGACGTTTCAGGGGTTTCAATATTCATTCCTAATTTTAAGATAGAGTATACAATTAAAGGAAGTTCAGCTAAGATAGAGAAGGATTGAATAGTGAACATTTTATGGGGGGCTGAAGATGAAATATCAAAATGTGCCAGATGTGGGATGCATCTGAAATAGACAGTCAACCACTGTGTTAGATTGTGCTGTCAGGTTGCTCCTCCTACTCGCAGTGTCAAAGAAAACGGAGATCATTTGTTTTCAGTGAGAGATGGAGACTTCTAGTGGAATGAGAGACAGCGACTGTAAATGTGGGTGTGTCCAGTAACGCAATAGAGTTGTGAATAGAATTGAACTTTATACAATTACGAAGCGACTCGGTGCAGAGACTACTAACGGGAACGAAGACGGGCTTTAGAGCACACACGATCCGTGGCACACACTGCTTCTCCTTTGTCTCGTATGATATGATGCACACTGCTGAATTTTATACACAGATGCCAAAATCTGACTAAGAAAACCCCACCCGCTGATAAACGTTGTTACTATGGCAACCAGTCATAGAAACAGCTACTGGTGACTACTTAGTACGTTGAATTGAGCCTAGGCTAATGAAATCTCAGTATGCTTTTATTATTAAAGATATACACTATATTGCCAGAGGTTTTGGGACACCCCTCCGAATCATTGAGTGGTTTTTCATGGGTTGGGCTTGGATCCTTGATTCCAGTGAAAGGAACTCTTAATGCTTCAGCATACCAAGACATTTTTGGACAATTTCATGCTCCCAACGTTGTGGGAACAGCTTGGGGATGACCCCTTCCTGTTCCAACATGACTGCACACCAGTGCACAAAGCAAGGTCCATAAAGACATGGATGAGAGAGTTTGGTGTGGAGGAACTTGACTGGCCTGCACAGAATCCTAACCTGATAGAACACCTTTGAGATGAATTAGAGCAGAGACTGTGAGCCAGTACTTCTCGTCCAACATCAGCGCCTGATCTCACAAGTGCGCTTTTAGAGGATTGGTCGAAAATTCCCATAAACACACTCCTAAACCTTGTGGAAAGCTTTCCCAGAAGAGTTGAAGCTGTTATAGCTGCAAAGAGTGGGCCAACTCCATATTACATTCATGTGCATGTAAAGGCAGACGTCCCAAAACTTTTGGTAATATGTATGTGAAATGTATGTCAAGTTTTTCTGCATAGGATGGTGGGTAAGCAAATTTCTTTTAAAAATCTACCACAAATCCATCTGCATCCTCATTCAGAATGGCAAAGGTTGAGAAACCATATTTTCAGAATGAAATTAAAGTGATTGCAAATATAGATTAGGATCCTCAGGTGATTATGTCGGATACACACGGATGTTCGCTGGACTTGATGCTTTTGTGTTTTGAGTGTGTGAGGTCTTCTGGGTATGTGTGTGACTTTTTTAGAGTGTGTGGGGGTTTTGCGCTCTCTGTGAGGTCCTTGTTTAAGTGTATGAGGTTTTATGGTGTGTGTTTGTAGCTGATGATGTCTGTGATTTGTGTGATGAGAGACCAACGGCGTAGGAATGATAAACCGCAGCTGGACTATTTCCTTAACATTACACACACACACACACACACACATACACACACACGCACACACACACACGCACACACACACACGCACAAGGGGAGATCAGAGGAATGTGGGTCAGCCAGTGGGACTTACTTTGGCTTTCAGTTGTATTTCAATCACTAGGAGATTATACTCCCTTTTCTCATGAGAACTACAGACCACACACACACACACACACACACACACACACACACACACGCACACACACACACACACACATCGACAGAACTCTGGGCTTCGTATCCACTTAAACAGAGGTCATTTCAGCTCACTTTTCCGTAAAGACAGTCTTCCAAACAGATCTTTAACCAGGTTAAAGACAGTTCTAAGGTTCTAGAGAGTGTCTTGGATGAAGATGAGCTTCCTGTACTGTACAGCACACTGTACTCCGTAAACAGGAAATAAACATGTCATATATCATCAGCTGACACAACAATTTATTTCTACACCCATGCATGCAGTAAAAAATGGCTTCAATGGTCATCCACAAGGAATTCACTCAGTTCTTTTGGACTTAAACTGTAGTTTTGTGTGTGTGTGTGTGTTAAGTAGTTGTCGTAGTGTTAATTAATTTGCTGTATTAGTTTAATTATGAGGTGTATGTGGTATTTCCATCATGCAGAAAGTACCCTGTGAGGTGAGATTACTAATTAATGCAGACACACCATTCATTTTACACACACCCGCACACACACACGTTTTACTACCCTCGTGACGACCTTCCCCTGACATTATTATTAATACAGATATGTACCACTATGCCTACATCCATCTAACCTTCTCCTTAGGAAAACTATCTATTCATTCATTGTCTACCACTTATCCGATCTATTCTATCTCAGGCGTCATTGGGCATCAAAGCAGGATACACCCTGGACGGAGTGCCAACCCATCGCAGGGCACACACACACACTCATTCACTCACACACTACAGACAATTTAGAGATGCCAATCAACCTACAATGCATGTCTTTGGACCGGGGGAGGAAACCGGAGTACCCGGAGGAAACCCCCAAGGCACGGGGAGAACATGCAAACTCCACACACACGGCGGAGGCGGGAATCGAACCCCCAACCCTGGAGGTGTGAGGCAAACATGCTAACCACCAAGCAACCGTGCCCCCAGAAAACTATCTATTTATTTATTTATTTAATTTTTATTTTTTATATTTTATTTTCTTATGTGCCGAACAAAAACGGTCAAAACTGTCAGATAATCCATTCTATGTGAGTACATTTTAGTCCCCATCAAAATATAAAAGCATCCCCCTCCACTACACACACACTGCTCTTTTTTAAGCATGGAGTGTGTTATGCTGTGTGAGCAGATTGACGGTGTAAAAATCCCTGACAGCACAGATGCACAGGAGGATGCTAGGATGACTAGGTGTGTGTGTGTTTGTGTGTGTGTGTTTGTGTGTGTGTGTGTGTGTGGGGGATCAGGTATATCGAGCGCAGGGGTAAGAAGCATGGTGTGTGAGGTAAAGAGCGATCACATGAGGGGGAGATCAGGGAGCGTGACCAGGAGAAAAATATTATTCTAACAGGAAATGAACATGTACTGCTCGCGCTCAGTGTTATGTGAGCGGAGCGCTGCTGAATTCCTAAGGTTCTAGGAAAAAAATATGTTCTTTAAGATTATCTTTAATTTTGGATAACATCACGGCTCTAAAAACGGCCCGTCCGTCTTTAGCTGACAAAATAACCTGTTCTGGGATATTCATTCATTGTCTACCGCTTATCCGATCTACTCTCGGGTCACGGGGAGCCTGTGCCTATCTCAGGCGTCATAGGGCATCAAGGCAGGATACACCCTGGACGGAGTGCCAACCCATCACAGGGAACACACACACACTCTCATTCACTCACACACTACAGGGCAATTTAGAGATGCCAATCAACCTACAATTCATGCCTTTGGACCGGGGGAGGAAACCGGAGTACCCGGAGGAAACCCCCGAGGCACGGGGAGAACATGCAAACTCCACACACACATGGCGGAGGCGGGAATCAAACCCCCAACCCTGGAGGTGTGAGGCAAACGTACTAACCACCAAGCCACCGTGCCCCCCCTCTGTTCTGGGATATAAGAGGAATAAAAGTCTTAAAAGATAACTGTTATTGGAAAATAAGAACTTCCGGATGGTCTCAGTAACTCGGCTTCACGTCAGGTCTCCTCACACCACTCCGCTGTTTCTTCTTTTCCTATAACAGCGTGACCCCCGAGTGTTTGATTCTAGAAATAACCGCAGCAGTGTTCGGTCACTTCTGAGCACTCATCCATAGCCTCTGAAACACATTTGAAACGTTCTCTTTTCTTTCTCTCTTTTCTTTCTCGTCTTTATTCCACTGAGAACAGTGCTGTTATTCCTCCTCTTGTTCTTCTTCCCCGGATTTCTGTTCCCTTTTCATAAATGATATTTATTATACTTTTACTATAAACATTTATACTTCTGTGCTTTTAAAATGTCCTTTCTTACTTTCTTTCTCTTTTTTTTTTTCTTTCTTTCTTTTTCTTTCTCGATTTTTCCCCTTCTCTCTCTATCTCTCTCTCATTCTTTCTTTTTTTCATTCTTTCACTCTCTCTCTCGCTTTCTTTCTTTCTCCCCCGACTCACTGTCCCCCTTTGTTTCTTTCTTTTTCTCTTTCTTTCTTTCTTTTTTCTTTCACTCTCTCTCTCTCTCTCGCTTTCTTTCTGTCTCCCCCCTACTCGCACTCCCCCTTTATTTCTTTCTTTATTTCTTCTCTCTCGCTTTCTCTTGTTTTCTTTTTTCTTTCACTCTCTCTCTCTCTATCTCTCTCTCATTCGTTCTTTTTTTCTTTCTTTTACTCTCTCTCTCACTTTCTTTCTTTCTCCCCCGACTCACTCTCCCCCTTTCTTTCTTTTTCTCTTTCTTTTTTTTTCACGCTCTCTCTCTCGCTTTCTTTCTGTCTCCCCCGACTCGCACTCCCCCCTTTCTTTCTTTCTTTCTTCTCTCTCTCTTTCTCGTTTTCTTTTTTCTTTCACTCTCTCTCTCTCTTTCATTCCTTTTTCCCCCCGACTCACTCTCCCCCCTTTCTTTCTGTTTCTTTCTTTCTTTCTTTGTCTCTCTCTCACTCCCTTTCTTCTCCCCTTCTTTCTTTTTCTTTCTTTCTTTCTTTCTTTTCTTTCTCGACCCCCTTTTGTCTCTCTCTCATTCCCCCCCCCTCGCTCTCACTTTCTTTCTTTCTCCCATCTCACTCTCCCCCTTCCCCCTTACTTTCTTTCTTTTTCTTTCTTTCTTTTCTCTCTCCATTTCTTCTCCCCTTTTTTTTCTTTCTTTCTTTTTCTTTCTTTCCATTCTCGACCCCCTTCTCTCTCCCTCTCTCTCTCTCATTCTTTCTTTTTTCTTTCTTTCATTCTTTCCAGCCCCTCTCTCTCTCTTTCTTTCTCCTCCGTCTCACTCTCTCCCCCCATCTCGCTCTCTCCCCTTTCTTTCTTTCTTTCTCTTTCTTTCTTTCTTTCTATTTTTTCAGCTGTTTCTAAGTGCATGACTTGCTCCAGAAAGTGGACATCAATTGTTATTTCGAACAAATCCAGTGTATTTCTGTCTGAAGCCCACCTGTCAATCCACCTCCAAGCATGTTTTTAGGAGGTGGGAGGAAACCAGAGAACTCTGAGTAAACCTCTGCTCAAAAACCAGGACTGTGGAGCTATGAGGCAGCAACACTACCTGCTATGCCATAGTGCTGCCTTTCTTTATATGCTGTAATTATAATTTCATCCAGAACGTCCCTCAGACCCCCCCCCCCCCCCAACACACACACGTAAAAAGATTAAGAAAAGCGACGAGTTTGGCCTCTATGCAGGAATCCAAGCTTCTTCACTTTGTGTTTCGTCTCAGTGGACATGACAAGTGTGAGTATCACGCGCGCATCTGTGTTTCTCTGTCATCGTGGCATGGATGTGGCACCCCACACACACACACACACACACACATACACACATACACACACACGCCTCCTGACAGGCCGTGGGTCCGGGCCACGCGTGCAGATCAAGCCCTCCTGCATGCAGATTGTGTTTAAATTATGCGCGCCATGTCAGGTTGTTGTGCTGGCCATGACACGTGTCACCGAACCGCCGCGTCTCGGCTCGTGCTAACGATGCGTGTGTGCGCGTCCTGCAGCCAGCCACCCCACCCCCGCCCATCAGCCCCACCGTGTGTCACAGACACAGTGTATCACGCAGGAGAAGAGAGACGGACAGCCCTGTCTATACCTGCTGGATAGGGGGTGGTGCCCTCACCCTCACAAAGGGATAGAAACCTACACACACACACACACACACACACGCATATTTATGATATTTATGCAAATACATTCTCTGCCATGTTGTCAGAGCGTGTGTGTGTCCAGTGTATCTAATTCAGAGTAAAGCTTCTGTTTTGTACAATTTACTGACATCATTATGGAGGGAAACACACTCCTCACACACCATGTGGTAATATTTTAGCAAAGGTTCTCAGAAATAAAACTATGAAGCCAATGTGTTTAAATCAATACAAGGTACAGAGATTGGAGATAACCTCATCCTATAGATGCCAAAACATGCCTAAAACCAAGCACATTAGAATCCTAACACACACACACACACACACACACACACACACCACAGAGATCCTTATTATAATATTTATTTTCACATTTTCTTTTTTTTTTTCTGCAAAGAGTGTGTGAAGCTACAAATTTTGCACTAAAATTTAAGACACAAACAAGCAGATGAACAAATAAAATGCATCTGTAGAATTTGTAAGAATTTGCATCCAATTCTTTTCATAATGCCCTAGCTTGAACATCATAAACTGTTTTAATTAATAATTCTATTTAGCTCAAATGTTACTGTCATAAACTCAGTAGTCATCCATCACATGCATCAGTCAGACAAATAGAATATAAATACATTTAACTTCAGTTAAAAATCCAGGTTTTAAGACATACAAAAGTGAGATACAGCAGAAAGCAAATTTCATTTCAGTTATGATGGCTTAGTGCAGGAGGCGTGTAGTGCTAGTGGGTCACCTGACTGGGACGGAGCGCAGAAACATCTTCATATGTTTTTAGTCCAGTATCACTAGACACTTCAAAATGGCCTGGATGATGGAGAACAAGTGCAACAACATCCACCGGCCGTCTTCCAAATCATTAACCCTAGCACACTAGCAAGTAACAAGACATTGATGTTTCTCCCAGTTTTGCTTGTGGGCGTGGCCTGTATAACTTGTCCAAGAAATGGTAGTAGTCAAAGTACACGGATTGGTTGGATTGGTGCAGTGAATTTAGTCAAGGCAATCATTTGCGAAACAATTCATAAATCTAATGTTGAGTCACGCAGTGGTCATCTACTGCTTTGTCACTCACTAGTGTGAATGTAGGGTAACATACACCAGACGATCATCTGATGACTCTTCAAGTCAAGACGCCATTTTTTTCCTTCATTCACCTCGGACACATCTTGGACATTTCCTTGAGGCTAAAGCCGAGGTGAGACTCCAGATGGTTGACGTAAGCGGAAGGAGTTCTGAAGTTTGAATCGCACTCTCCACAAAGAAACAATGGATTCCTGGAGTCCAGGTTCTTCAGAAACTTGGTCCCTCCGGTTCTCCGTAGCTGATACTTCACATTCGCAAGCCAGTGTGACACCGTGGTCATTAAGAGACCTGTGAACTTGCAGATTTTTACACGCTCATGAGGACAGAGGTCCGTTACGATGTAGCAACCTTCCGGGGTCTGTTTCAGGCTTGAAGCAAACTCAGCCTGAAGAAGGAGTAGGTGCTGAGGGTTCCAGCTGGATTGACGACCCTTTTGCTTCTGCGCAGAAAAATAGTTCCCCATGGGTTCCTCACATGAGCTCCTGTCGGTGTCAGATTTCCCTAAAAGACATGGTGGAATGGAGGACTTGGGAGTGAGCTGGCTAGAGAGGCTCTTTACCATGTCTGAGATGTCCATGAGGGCATTTTCCCGTAGGTTTAGAGAATTGGACAGAGGGAAGCCCAGGTGATGAGCCTTACTTCCATTAGCTTTGTTGTTTATTACCTTGAGGCTGCTGGTGTTGATGGTGCTTTCTTGATGGATGCTGCCAGTACTGCTTTTGCATTTTCTCAGATCTATAGGCTGGTCACTGTCCTTGTAGAAATCTGTGTCAAGCATCCCATTTTGCTCAGCAGATGACAAACGGTGGGCGGTTTTGTCAACCACCCTGTTGCTGATCTTGTATAACACAGAGAGCGGATCAGAGGAGGAGCTGACCACCTTGGAGGCTTTGGGAAGGTGTGTGTTCAGAACTAACTGGAGTGAATTTAGAGGGCTGATGAAAGGCCTCTCAGATGATTGATTATTAGCCATCCCTAAACTGTGGCCATTATCGATGGGTGACTCCAGACTATGGTTCTTATTCTGGCTTTCTACTAACATCTCCATAGGTTCCACTTTACACATACCTCCATTTGCCTTTGTATCAACACTAACTTTGTTGTCTTTCAGTAATGGTGATACTGATTTAGCTGCATCTGCACTCCCTGTCCTTTCTTCCCTCTCTTTCTTTACCAAGGTCTTTCCCGAGACCTTCTCCATCAGCTCCTCTATGGTCGATACACTGTTTCTGAGGGACAGGGGCAATGACTGTCTGTGGGGAGTGTAAATAACTGATCCAGGATCAGGATCGAGTGAAAGAAGGTTGCTATCGATGACTGCCTGCACACTTTGAACCACTGGAGGAAGTATAGACGGCTTCATAGCTCCCTGAAGTTGATAAGCAGCATGGATGCTGGAGTATCCTCCCCAGGTGGGTGTACCTGTCTGAGCCTTACTGATGGCACTGGACACGGTGTTCTCCAGAGACTTCAGGATATCCATCCCTCCTTTAGCAGTCTCCTCAAGGTCTTCCTCTCTTAGGTATTTATATGATGTGGAATTCATGCTGGTGTGGAATTCATGCTCTTCCTTCTCCTCCTTGATCTTTTTCTGCACTGGTTCACAAATCTCCTCCATTTCCTTCTTGGCCGCTGAACCAGAAGACAGAGCAGGGAACTCTGACTGGTGTTTAACAACGGCAGTTGTAGGAGGTAATGGAATTGACTGTGTGCTTTCCTCCACACTTTGATCAAACACTAACTGCTTTCCCTTCTTCACTGCAGTGTTTGTGACCTTCAGGAAGTGACCTGTGACCATCATGTGGGCAGTGAGTTGCTGCAGTGTATCATGGGAGCTCCCACACTCCATGCACTTCAAAATTTGTGCTTTGCGTTCCTCAAACTGCCAAGTGTAGCTTGCACCGTTCTGGTATCCGTAGCGATTGTTTGGTGTAACGTAAGGATTAACAGTGCCCTTCACAGGAACCACTGAAGCCTCTTTACTGGAACATATAATCGACTTTGGGGAACAAGGGGAAATTAGGGAATCATGAAGGAATCGTTTTTTGGCTGCTGGCACCAGTTTGGTTGCCAAAGCTGGCACAGGCTCTTTAAGAGGCACTTTCTGGTAATGCTTTGTCTTAATCATGTGGACACTCAAGTCCTGTAAAGACTCAAAGGAGTGGCCACAGAACATGCACTTCAGTACCTTCTGGGCATCCTCTTTGCCTTCCATCTCCAACAATGAACGCTTGCGGGGCTTCGACCAGTGCTTGCTATTATTCTCTTCTTCTTTCTCTTGGTTGTTGTCATGGTAATGACCAGTATCATTCATGTGAACCGTAAGACCTACTAGTGTGTCGTATGCAGCATTGCAGTCCCTGCACTTGAACCTGCTAGCGCCAGTCAAAACAGAGCCGTAGAGTTTGTGGTTTTGTCGGTAGAGCTGCACCGTGCTGAACAGGCTTGCCTCTGGTGATAAGTGGTGACGGGTTTGTTGGAGCGTTTTGGCTACAGCAGCCTGATGCCAGTCATATACTACACCAGCACCGTTAGAAGCCTTAATGCTGCAGTTAGTAACTGTGCAGCCATTTGAACTGCTTTCTGCCATTCCGTTAAGGATATTTCGATTGTGATTGCTTGGCCTGTTAATTATGTAGTTGCCATTGGGATTTGTCATGCTAGCTGCGCTGGATGCACTTGCCCTACTTTTCATGATGTTCATCACCACGTCGGACCAGGACGCATCAGAGACCAGGTTTGCACAGACGACTTTTGTCCGATCGAGGTTATCCAGAACGCTGCTGTCCGAGACGCTCTGTGCTTCTTCCTCTTCATGTCCTTCTTTCGAAGAAAAGCTTTTAAAATCAGGAATCTGATCACTGGTGTCACTGAGCGGGGAAAGACAGCCAGTATCTGGGTTGGTCCCAATACTGTTAGGAGAGTCCTGAAATCTCAGCGGCTCTTTTGCATCTTCTTCCTCTTCCTCACTGAATATGTATTGTCCATGGTCATCCAAAGCAAGGCTGTCATCTTGAAGTTGCTTGTCTTCAAAAGTGGCTGCTTTAATGTCCATTGGAAGGTAGGCTGAGGAACAGAGAGATAAAGAAAATGAAATCAGTCCTACATAATAAGATTTTTGAAAAGCTATTCCTTTTTTGGTCTTGTGGAGCTGACGCCACATAGGTACTCTATGTTCCTGTAGCTTTAAGGTATGTAATCTACTGTTTCATTAATTTTTCTCTACATTCATATTGTTGCCTATAAAATAACCTCATATATAATATCCAGAGAGTTGACAAGCGCAATAAGCAGAAACATAATTAGCACATGCTTTCACCACTAATATGCATGCATAATCAATGACCAATGCTTCTGGTGCTTAATCCACATACAAAAACAAAACAAAAAAAAGATGTTTATTAAGAGAGAAAAAAAAGGCAGAGGTGGTGGTGTGGTGTGGTGGGTGTGGTGTGTGTGTGTGTGTGTGTGTGTGTGTGTGTGTGTGTGTGTGTGTGTTTGTACTAGCATCAGTCTCTCCTGATGAAACAGATCTGCTGATGAAACTGTTAAGTACACCTGATGTAGGTTTGCTGGAAACACAACTGACTCTGACTCTCACAACTGAAGGTACAAGGTGTACTCTGGGGTTTTTTATCCAGTTATGTTTACACAAGCAGATGAATATCATTCCAAGTATCTTTATTGAATTTCTTGCAATCTGTTAATGGCTTAAATCATATTTAAGAAAACACAGTATGTTGTTTAATTGAGAATATGAGTAATCTGATATAAACAGATCATTAGTATGAAAACACACACACACACACACACACACACACACACACACACACACACACACACACACAAATACAGTTCAAGGTGATGGCTGAAACAGAGCCATCTGCAGTGGTCCAACAGTGTCTGTCACATCACACACAAATGATTCTCTCTCTCTCTCTCTCTCTCTCTCTCTCTCTCTCTCTCTCTCTCTCTCTCTCTCTCTCCATATCTACAATGCTGTTTTAGCTAAATGTACACAAAATAACTATATAAACACTGACAATTTGTTGTGTCTTTATTACTATTTTGCCACTAAAGGAAAAAAAAAACAGTGATGAAGACACAGGGCGAGCGAGACAGAAAGAGAAAGAGATAGACAGATGAAGGTAAAGAGACAGACAAAAAGATTATGGTTGCTAATGTATAACCTCCGTGAGATGATGAAAGGCCATAGAGATGCTGAATTATGTGAAAGTACGTGTTTTATGATGTGCTGTGCGTTACATCACCATGGAGAGAGATGGGATTATTTCACCTCCAAACCCAGAGGAACACACTCCAGCTAACACGCGCACACACACACCAATTACACTGTCCCTAACAAGCTCTGTACGTGCTGTCCTGTTTGAATTTCTAAGCCAATCCAAATCCAGGAAAACATCGGATGCAGCGAAACCACAGCTGCATTTAAAGGTACGTGATCTGTGCTGTTCCAGTCAACATCACTCTCATTAATGACACAAAACAAGTAATTGGATGCCAGTGCGGTGTTGTAGCCCAACCAAGCCAGGCATTAAATCCTATACAAACCCATTCAAATTCACCCATAAACATGTCTAAACAAATCCAAATCCAGCCTAAACATATCGAAACCCATCCAAATCAAGCCGAAACCAAACCAAACATCCCTACTCATCCCAAAACCCAAGCCGAGACACATCTCATTCATCTAGAGCATAAACCAATCAAAATCCAAAGTAAACTTATTTAACCTCCACCTAAACGCGATCAGGACAAGTCTGCCACGTCATGTTTCTCTTTAATGCCTCCATCTTTCCATCGAGATATCTTTTGATTACAATCTCTGATTACAGATGAAAGCGGTAGCCACAACTGTAAAAACACACACATATACACACACACACACACACACACTTTTAGAGAGTGATGGTATTATTGTGTGAAATGTTTTGCATGCAGATATATCATTTTCCAATTTTCCCAAGTAAGAAAACACCAAAGGCATACAGAGAGAGAGAGAGAGAGAGAGAGAGAGAGAGAGAGAGAGAGAGAGAGAGAGAGAGAGAGAAAGGGACACAGTGAGACAGAGAACACCAGAGAGACAAAGAGACAGAGTGAGGCTGAGAAAGAGAGACAATAAACAAAGACAGATCACATGCAGCAACAGTGTTTGAAAACATGTAATGCAAAATGCATGAGATTTTAGTGATACACACAAACACAATACACACACACACACACACACACACACACACACACAAATCTCTTTCCGTGTAGAGCAAGCAGCAGCAGCCACAGATGTTTCAGTTAACATTGGGTTCTGCCTCGATGCCTAATGCCAAATGCTCATTTTCCCTCTCATTTACATTAACACGCATACACACACACACACACACACACACACACACACACACACACACACACACACACACACTTGATTCAGGCATGACCATGTATCATGTATAATAAATAATAAAATAATGTAAATAATTAAATCCATTAATATATTAAAATATTATATATCTTCTTTCTCTTATTATTATTATTATTATTATTATTATTATTATCTTGGCATTTAAATTGAACTTTCTGCTGATCTACCACACATAAAAATGTCTGATTTATCTTAATGAGTGAAATGTAACAGAAATGTAAAATCTGTTACGGATGTTTCTACACTTTTAGTGTTTAATGTTTAATTTTTAAGATTTTTAAGGCTTCAAATATACAAATCTTCATCATTTCCTCTAACCATCCTAACTAACCTTCACTCACTATTCTAACTCTGCTGTTATGTAACAATCTCCTGCTCTTTAGTCCCCCCTCATGTCCACACGTCATTAAAGATTATTCTGGCCGGAATGCGCCGAACTATTTCAATCAGAAAGGCGTCAGGAATGTATTGACAGATTTACTGTAACATCAGAGCTTTTTATTGCTCATCATTTCATCCACACGAGTCAAGACTGCAAAAGAGATGTTGTCAAGAACCATTCGGCATCATATCTACAGCGCTTTTCTTGGTTTTACCGAATCCGCATTAATTTGAAGTTAAGTAGGAAGCGTTTACGCTCGTTTCTGTGATTCGGTTCAGAAGAAAACGAACTAAATTTTAACACACGTTAAAATGAGTTCAAGTAAAGGGAATAGACCATTTGTGGTGTTAAGAAATAGTAAATAAAATCAAATAAAATAATCAAAATGACAATAATATTTTTTTTCATGTGCCACCATAAACATATATTTTTGTTATGCTTCATACTTTATCTGGATCCAAAAATATGAATAAATATTAGTGTGATTAATGTTTAATATGTTTCAAGGTCTGAACACGGAGTGTGCGGTCATCCTTCTGCAGATTTCTCTGCATTTATTAGTGCATTCGCGCCACTGTTCACACTAGAGAGAAGCAAATAAAAGACACTTATGTTCTTTTTGGTACATTTCCCATATCTTTAAGATACGCACAGGAGCCAGAGCAAGGAATGTGATAAGTGCTGGAATTTTCTGCTTTTCTGTTCGACTAGATTTTTGTCTAATTCAAAGTAATGACACGTCCAGAAACAATTCTGTATTTATCTGATTTAACTAGAGCACCTAACACAAAAGAAAAATGAAGAGTGTGGCTATTTGGGAAGTTTTCGTCTACGTAACAAATGGTCGTCGAAGTCAAGTGGGTGTTTTGTTACCGTAGAATATGTTCCTAAACGAAATGTTCTGCATCACTGCTACCCATTCAATTTGAGTGACCAGTCAATTAGAGTTATATTAAATAAAAATAAAACTTACGACACAATTCGCATTGATTCTTCTGCTTGATTTATCCTTGATTCCCAGGATAAATAATCATCACTTTAGGTATGTTAGCTACTATGTCTAGTACTCTAGTCCTTTTCCTACTGTCCAGGGTTGAGTAAGGGAGGATGGGATCTCCTTTCAGAGTCCTTGTCAGAGTCAGATCCTCCCTTCCTATCCTTCTTAAGTAGTTTCCCCTCGTCACCGTCGCCTTTGTCTGGATCCAAATTCGTGTAAATCTGCTCTGTCACAATGCTTTTAAACGTTCGAGTGAAATAAAATGGATACAGATCCGTGTATAAGCATTTCCACCCAAAAAGCACCTTTTTAAGTCGTCCATTTGCTCGATCATCCAAAATGGGCTCAGGCTTGCAACTAATCTTATCAGTATTAGGGTAAGTGTGAGTTACTGTTCATACCTTTTCTTACAAACTTCATTTTGTATGAAATAAAACGTATCCTCACTTGTTCAAATTTGTAGATATTTTGCAAATCAGATTAAATCCTATAGTTTCGATTGTGGTCCCCATAGCAATGTAACTACCTGGACATCATGTTTAAGAGGAATGTTTACCGGATCACAATCTTTATTCATAACTATATCTCTCTAATGATCCCATGTTCATGTTTTACAGGCTTTAAAGCATTCACTATATTTATTAAGCCACGCTTTTTTCGTCGCAGTTGTTGTCTTTTTTCCTGCGAAGGCTCTGCAGCTCATTTAGAGTCAAGACTCCCTCTGATCAGCCATTAAAGTTAACAAGCTGAATGTCCAGAAGTTTCCATTCATATGACTTCAACATCTGGAAGTTTACATGAACTCCTGCTTAAGTTATGTTGCTTGTCAACTATCACTAAATAAAAAATACTCCATTTCATGTCAGGCTTTGCATGGAGTGAAAATTCGGCCTAGTGCACTTTCTGCTGGATATCTCCGAAAAATGCCTGATATATCAATGCATATAAATCAATTTTTACAAACATCACTACAGCTAAGAAACTTCCATCACTTCCTGCCAAACATCTGTCGGTTCAAAAGCACAGCCAAATGTTTCTCTCATATTTGTACAAGCCCATGATGCTTATTTTTGTTACACCTCAGCTACTGGAATGCATGATATAGTTTTCTAACACCACAGGATGAGATCTTTAAATAACACCATGCACAGCTGACTTGTTTTATATATATATTTTGTTTGAAGTTCCCACTGACCAATCGTCACCTTTTTTAGTGACCATCTCTCTGTATGTATATGTATGTGCGCCTGCGGTGTTCCCGTACCTGCAGATTTCCTGGGTTCTCTCTGTTTTCTCCTCGCCATCCTTCCCTCAGTGCTGATCTTCTTATGCAGGAATCACGACACACACACACACACACACACACACATGCACACAGTATCTCTCTCTATCTCTCGTTCAGTCAGAGCAACAACAACAAACAAAAAAGGAACTCCGGTAAAGTTCAGTGCGCCGTGCGTGCCGTGCGTGCCGTGCGCTTTGCGTGGCTTTTGTTACTCATCCAAACTCGATCAGAGGTTCAACACAGAGAAATCTCCCACAGCATCTTGCCAGGCTGATAGAGTCACCCTTTTCTTAATCATCATCATCATCATCATCATCGGAGAAAATAAGGAAACAACTCCACCACCAACCAGAAAAAGGGGGGTAAAAACTTTTGGAGTTTTTTTTTTTATCCTCTGGTCCTTTAAAAGCTGGAAGTGTGTGTCGGTTTCTCAAAAACTCGACATCGCCGATACTTTTCAATGCAAACAGAAAAATACGGTACAGATATCCAGCTCAGTGTGTGTTTGCAATCCGCTCTAACGGCTTGGGTACACACGTGCACACTCACACACACACACACACACACACCCACACCTCGAGCCTTTCCCTCTGTTACACTCCTCCTACTGCTCGCATATTAATATTTACACCGACTGAATAGATGTGTATGGGTTAGTTAGCTACAGATAGATTTCTTTTCAAAGCTAGACTGTTGAATTATAAATCAACCTGCTTGCTTTAAAACATATTTTGCAGGTGCTATAGTTTTATGAAATTATAGTAATGCATGTAGAAATGTTTTTTTGAGTCTGGAATTTGTTTTTTACAAATAAATAAATAAATAAATAAATCAATCAATCAGGTTGGGCACAGTGGTTTGGTGGTTAGCACGTTTGCCTCACACCTCCAGGGTTGGGGGTTTGATTCCCACCTCCGCCATGTGTGTGTGGAGTTTGCATGTTCTCCCCGTGCCTCGGGGGTTTCCTCCGGGTACTCCAGTTTCCTCCCCCGGTCCAAAGACATGCATTGTAGGTTGATTGGCATCTCTAAATTGTCCGTAGTGTGTGATTGCGTGAGTGAATGAGAGTGTGTGTGTGTACCCTGTGATGGGTAGGCACTCCGTCCAGGGTGTATCCTGCCTTGATGCCCAATGACGCCTGAGATAGGCTCCCCGTGACCCGAAAATAGATCTTATAAGTGGTAGACAATGAATGAATGAAATAAATCACGGTACCAAACCAATGCAGGTTTTTTTTTTCTTACTTTAAAAGTCCTTCATTATGTTTGCATGCTTACTTGGAAGTGTAAGCCTACCCAGTAAGCAATAGTACAAGCTTACCCAGTAAACAATGGGGAAACAACAGTAGCAGAAGCATCCAGAAGATGTTGTCTAGAGTAGTGAAGAAGTGGACATATCATAGAGAGACTTATTGCTATATTGTATATATATTAGCCTATATGCTCAAATAAATCGTTGTAATATTTGAGCTAGAACTTTGAACACTAGTTATATATGTAACTGGTTCTATGAACTGCAGATAAAATACCATGTGAGGTGACGACAGCTTATTCTTTGCTTGTATACATGCATAGACTTCTACCTAAGTCTAGTAAAGTAACCTGTGATGCATTATTTATAATAAATACCACTATCATACAGCCATCTTTCACTGAAAACTAATTGGCAAGTTGGAATTACGAGGGATCACAGAACCATATTTATATATGTATTCAGCTTTCTAATTTACCCCTGGATAACTTAGTAGTACAGACTTCCTAAAGCAGCCTGCCTTTAAGTAATATGTCCATCAGGAGACATGTTACAGTAGGACCTTGGTGGTGATGTCCACCAAGAGGAGCCCCTCAGTGACAGATGAACAGTTGGTCTGAGGATCAGATTGCCACTGTCCAGTTTGAAGAGTACCATAGGGCAAAATATACAACGCTTTGCAGGCTGGCTTTCATGGAACACTGCAAGGTAAAACTGGTGATGTGTAACACTGGGTGATGTGACCTTGGGTGGAAATACTGGGTCCATCCCCAAGGTTATTTTAAATGTCCTCTAGTTACCAAATGCAAGGTGTGTTTAGCACCAAAATGTTCTGTTCTCCTTATTTTTTAGTTGAAGTGATTACTTCATGTTGTCAGGGTGCATAGACTTGTAATAGACTCCAGATTAATGGGGTCAGCTCAGTCTGGGTGTGTGTGAAACTGTTCAGCTCACTCTAATGAGAAAGGTTGTGATAAGTTTATGAAAGGTAGTATTTTGGGGCAATGAATCAGATCCAATCTGTTATATGCACACAATTCAAGGAGTAGTTTCCACCTTAGGGCATACTAGGCCTCTCTACTCCTAGTTTCTTGGACTTCTAGGGCCTGGTCTTAAGTTCGAGCTTTAAATCTACAAGCACATGACCTAGCTGAGGATGCCAAATTTTTCTGTCCATTAGAGACAGAAGCTTTGCTTGGGAAGGAACCACCAGGATGGTCTGACTCAAAGGAATTCAATAGTGGAAACCAAGATATTAGCAAGCAACAGTAGCTCGTCTGTTGGATCAGATCACATGGGCCAGCCTTCGCTCCCCATGTGCATCAGTGAGCCTTGGCCACCCATGAACCTATCGCCGGTTCACCACTGTTCCTTCCTTGGACCACTTTTGATAGATACTGACCACTGCATAATATTGTATTGGTCCCTCTTTTTTTCAAACAGGCTTAAGGACCAGCCATTCAGTCAGCCCCCTATAGTAGAAACAGACAGAGGTAAATTGTGATAATAATGTTAGAAATTCATAAAATACACCAATCAGGCCTTTCTGAGCTGTGCCAGGTAAAGTGAAAAACACTGATGATCTCCTCATCATGGCACCTGTTAGTGGGTGGGATATATTAGGCAGCAAGTGAACATTTTGTCCTCAAAGTTGGTGTGTTAGAAGCAGGAAAAATGGGCAAGCGTAAGGATTTGAGCGAGTTTGACGAAGGGCCAGATTGTGATGGCTAGACGACTGAATTAAAACTGCAGCTCTTGTGGGGTGTTCCCGGTCTGCAGTGGTCAGTATCTATCAAAAGTGGTCCAAGGAAGGAACAGTGATGAGCCGATGCAGGTTCATGGGTGGCCAAGGCTCACTGATGCACATGGGGAGCGAAGGCTGGCCCGTGTGATCCGATCCAACAGACGAGCTACTGTTGCTCAGATTGCTGAAGAAGTTAATGCTGGTTCTGATAGAAAGGTGTCAGAATACACAGTGCATGACGGGTCAGGGCTGGTTTTACAGCAAAAGGCGGACCAACACAATATTAAGCAGGTGGTCATAATGTTATGCGTGGTCTGTGTATCAGCTAATTTACACCATTCTTCATGGACATTCTTAACGTTTTTACAAACGCTTACATAAATGAATACTTGATAATATGCAGTATATTGATTAGAATTTCAGTAGTTGCTCCAAAGGTCGCTTTGTTGCATCCCAAAGGGAAGCAGAATGACAGGAAGAGGAAGTGAGCTAGTCAGTAACTACAGCACAGTGACCTGCTAAGGAATAATACTAAAAATACAGATTAAATTCTGGTTTTAATAATAATAATAATAATAATAATAATAATAATAATAATAATAATAATAATAATAATAATAAAAAACAGGCTCGGCAAAAACACAAAAACGAACAGTGCTGTGCTTCTGATATACTTTGTCGTTTAATTAAATCTCTGCAAGTTTATACGGACTAGCAGGGTAGGCTAGTCATGCTAACAGAGGCTAATAAAGTCAGTACAGTTACTGCACAGCGGCTCCGTCCCAAATCGAGCCTTTCGGTCTTGTACCAGGGTGTTGTATTCAACTGACGTAATATTTAGTGAGCTAGAGCTCGGTTTTGGACGTGACTTTATCAATATCCCGGACTTTGGAAAACTTGTTCATTTTGTCCTTGGTGTAAACATGTCTGTTTCGCTGATGTGTAAATCTGTGCTCGGGTCTCGCCGAGCTTTTCAGGTATTTCCAAAGCGTTTTATTATCGACATGTCCTATTCAAATCACTTCATGGATTATAAACGCTCGTCAATCCCGAGCAGCATGAAGAAGATGATGGTAACGAAACGGAGTCCCGATTTCCGACAAGCCGTTTCCGTGCAAACAGTTCCGGTTCCGACACCGAGTGACACCGAGCTGCTGATCCGGAACCGGTCAGTTCACTGGGTTTGGTACAGCTTAGCAAGTTAGCACCTGCATGTAAAGTACACGCAACAAAAACTCAAAATATTAATTAATTCACGTATCTTCAGTAACCTGGACAGATGAGGGTTGTGATGAATTCTGAAACCTATTTCAGGAACACACCCTAAACTGGACCTGGACACACACACACACACACGGTTTATCATAGCCAATCCACCTACCGGCATATTTTGGGGAGGTGGGAGGAAACTGGAGAACCCAGAGGAAACCCACACAGACACTGGGAGAACATGTAAAACTCACTCACTCACTCACTCACTCTCTCTCTCTCACACACACACACACACACACACACGGTTTATCATAGCCAATCCACCTACCCGCATATTTTGGGGAGGTGGGAGAAAACTGGAGAACCCAGAGGAAACCCACACAGACACTGGGAGAACATGTAAAACTCACTCACTCTCACACACACACACACACACACACGGTTTATCATAGCCAATCCACCTACCCGCATATTTTGGGGAGGTGGGAGAAAACTGGAGAACCCAGAGGAAACCCACACAGACACTGGGAGAACATGTAAAACTCACTCACTCACTCTCTCATACACACACACACGGTTTATCATAGCCAATCCACCTACCAGCATATTTTTGGGAAGTTGGAAGAAACTGGAGAACCCAGAGGAAACCCACACAGACACTGGGTTTCTCACACATACACACACAGAGAGAAGGAGTTTATCATAGCCGATCCACTTACTGGCATATTTTTAGGAGGTTGGAGAACATGTAGAACTCTCTCTCTTACACACACACACACACACACACACACACAGTAACTAGATCAGGATTAAACTAGAGACTTGGTAACGGTGTTTATTCGGCAAAAAGATCTTAGACCTAAAAGTCACTGTAGAAACTTTTCAGAATCATTTCAGTGACTCAAGATCTAAAAACTAACAGCGGAGCACTTATTTATTTCTTAAACGATCCAACATGTGAAGCGAGGAAATCTGATTCGATCTGATTTGGACTGTGGTCACTTTAAAGACACTTAATGACACAGAAGTACGCTTTAAGATCGTATTATTATTTAGTTAAATATTTCAGGATTTAACTGCACAACTTTTTTCTCTTAACAGGGATTTTCTCTAGATCTGGCAACAGTCGTGACCAGGGTGAAGCTGAAATGATTATTTTTTTAGCTAATAGCTGTTTTATATTTTGTATTAAAATAGCGATTAGCCTTATCATAACCACCTGAAAATTTCCTAAGCAAAGAAAATCTCATGAAGGCAGTCTAATCTAATTTAGTCTTTACCTCAAACATTGGTTTGTATTTATATACCATGTGAAATCTTTTCTTGTTACTCATATGTACCATTTCTTCCTATGTACTATATACGGCTTACATACACTATATAACCAAAGGTTTGTGGACACCTGGTTATTCTCCTAAGTGATATGTGACTTTGTTGATTTTTGTTCACATTACATTCGAATTCTGGGAAGTTTTGGGTCCACCCTCATATTTGCAGTAGTCTACTATTTGAAATAATAATCAATGTACACTGACCAGGCATAACATTATGACCACCTGCCTAATCTTGTGTTGGTCCAGAAACACAAAGCCAAAACAGCCCTGACCCGTCATGCACTGTGGATTCTGACACCTTTCTATCAGAACCAGCATTAACTTCTTCAGCAATTTGAGCAACAGTAGTTCATTTGTTTGATCGGATCACACGGGCCAGTCTTTGCTCCCCACATGCATCAATGAGCCTTGGCCACCCATGACCCTGTCGCCAGTTCACCACTGTTTCTTCCTTGGACCACTTTTGATAGATACTGACCACTGCAGACCGGGAACACCCCACAAGAGCTGCAGCTTTGGAGATGCTCTGATCCAGTGGTCTAGCCATCACAATTTGGCCCTTCGTCAAACTCGCTCAAATCCTTACGCTTGCCCATTTTTCCTGCTTCTAACACATCAACTTTGAGGACAAAATGTTCACTTGCTGCCTAATATATCCCGCCCACTAACAGGTGCCATGATGAGGAGATAATCAGTGTTATTCACTTCACCTCTCACTGCTCATAATGTTATGGTTGATTGGTGTATATGTACTATCAGTATATAACTCATGTTTTTTTGCTTTTCCACTCTTTAGATACATTGGGATAAACGCATCTGATATTAACTACTCCGCCGGCCGCTACGACCCCTCATTGACCATTCCATTCCCGGTAGGGTTTGAGGGTGTAGGAGAAGTGGTGGCACTGGGTTTAAGCGCCAGTTCCCATTTTGCAGTGGGCGACACGGTGGCCTATTTAAATGCAGGTGCGTTTGCTGAATACACTCTCGTCTCTGGGCAAAAGGTGATTCCGTTAAAAGAGCCGCAGCCAGAAGCGCTAGCCGTGATTGTGAGCGGTGCAACCGCATCCATCGCCCTGACGCGCCTCGGGGAATTGAAACAGGGGGAAACAGTGCTGGTGACCGCTGCCGCCGGAGGAACCGGACACTTTGCCGTCCAATTTGCCAAAATGGCTGGGTGTCATGTGGTAGGAACATGCTCCTCCCAAGAGAAGGTGAAGTTTCTGAAAAGCATCGGCTGCGATCGACCAGTCAACTACAAGGAAGAGGACTTGGCCGCAACGTTACGCAAAGAGTATCCTAACGGTGTGGATGTGGTGTACGAATCAATAGGGGGCGCTGTGTTCGACCTGGCTGTTAATAACCTGGCGCAACAGGGGCGCTTACTGGTGGTGGGCTTCATTTCTGGTTATCAGAGTAAGTCAGGCCTGCAGCCTGTCAGTGGAGCGACACTTCCTGCCAAACTATTGCAGAAATCAGCCAGCATAAGGGGCTTCTTCCTGCCTCACTTCCTTTCAGAGTACAGTGAGTGCGTGCAGAAGGTAATGCAGATGCAGGAGAAGGGGAAGATTTTGTGTGCCATCGATGATGGACAGATGGACGAGGGAGGGCGATTTGTGGGTTTGGAGTCAGTTTACAGGGCAATAGATTATATGTACGCTGGAAAGAACCAAGGCAAAGTGGTGGTGGAGGTTACTCCTTCCGACATCTGAGGAGAGAGTAAACAAAAGGAGAGCGTGTTTTTTTTTTTTTTTTTTTTAAAGAGATAGAGATATGTCTTTCTATTCTGTATATCTGGAAAAATCTGTTTAATCCAATGAGCAGCAAAGTCTAATCTTCTTCTAGAAATAAAGAGATTGTAAACTAAGTATGTCTGTTATTTTTATTTAATTGACAATGACAGCTGTTATTATTTGTAATGTCTCTGGTTACATCGTGAAGAATTCAGTAGCATCAGTCACCCGAAACTGCAACATTCTTGTTTTCACTTTCAGCAAAATGCACCGACTTCCCCACCAATAAACGTCTGGCAAGGAAAGTATTATTAATCTATTAGGTCACACTGGGCATGTTTGCCGTGATCCATATCCGAGTGCGACTGTTCTGTCGCCATGCAGAGTCTCAGCGTTTCAGACTTGCTCGATTCTGTTGAACCCCAGTGCATTTGCGTTTGTCTTACATCATCACAAACACATACGAGGAACAAGATGTGACATTTTTTTCTTAATTATTATTATTTTGCTGCTGTTATGCGCATTAAGGCTTCTCACCAACGTTCCTCTGCCACTCATGGGACACATTCGTTGTGGAAACTAATGATGCCATCATTACCTAAAACATAGACACAGGTTGCTATACTTCATGAACAAGTGCAGACTTGAGTAATAGCTTCGTTCATGTTCATGGGAATCAGGACACAGTTCCAATGCAACCGAACTCACACCACCTCCTACAGCAGGGGGGTCCAATGTTATCCGCAAAGGGCCGGTGTGGGTGCAGGTTTTCATTCCAATCAAGCAGGAGTCACACCTGAATCCACCTGTTAATGAACTGATCTTAGCTTTCAATAGACTCAAGTGCGGCTTCTGCTCGGTTGGAATGAAAACCTGCACCCACACCGGCCCTTTGTGGATAAGATCGGACAACCCGTTCTATAGGTAGTCTCAGGTTTGGTAGCATGCTGCACTTCCTGGTCCTCATAACAGCTTAATTTCCATTGGTCTGTTCCTCTTTAGATATTGATTTAATCCTCCAATTCTTGGAACTCAAAGCTTGATTGATCATTCCTAATGAACCCTCATAAACCATTCCTCAGGCATCCTCTCACTCTCTAAAACCCTGTTAAACAAACTAGTTTGAAAATTCCACTGCTGCCTCTCCTAGACACTTCCAGACCTCCACCGGGACGTCGTCAGGACCAACTGCCTTTCCAAAATGACATTAGGCTGATATGATGATAAAATCGTACGGAGCGTCATTGTTGCATCATCACAGATTCAAAATAAAAAAATAAGAATTCCTTATTACTAATGAAAAACCTAAATGTTGGTGATAAGCAATTTTTTTCATTGTGTGACAGATATTTTCTATTTTATTTAACTTTCATTTTCCAGGTTTGAGCTTGTTTGCCTGTTGTTTTTCATCTCTCAGTCTGGAAAGTGTGTGTATTTGTGTGTGTGTGTGTTTTTGTATGGGTGTGTGTCTCGACTTGTTGTCATCTGTTTCCTGCTGCAGGTGTCAGACACTTACTCACGTGAGAGTTCAGCGGGTAAAAAAGCCTCACACTTGGTGCGCTGTTAAACAAACCGAACACACACACACACCAAATGTGTAATAACTCAAAGACAATGAAACACTATTCTCATATACAGTGTGTGCATTTTAGTGCATATTAATGCTATATTTCATTCCCTGATGGGTGAGGATACATTAATGCTAAGTCTCAACTTACACTAGGCTTCACTAATAGGAAAGGTAATTACTAGTGCACATATGAGGCAGCTGTGTGTGTGTGTGTGTGTGTGTGCCCTCCATCCTCCCGACGCTCCTGGCTACCCAGAGACCACACAGGCCATTATTACCTCTTTCTAAGCGCCTGCTGTGTTACAAATTGTAATTTGCTCCACATTAGCTTTACTGCTGATCCTTGCATGAAATTCCAACCTTATTCAGTGCACCTTAGACATAGACACCAACCGTAAAAGCAAATAATTAGTAACTGGGAAAAAGTTCAGGTGCTGGTTTTGTCCAGTTTGGGTGAGCCTGTGCCCACTCACAGCTTTAGTTTCCTGTTTTTGCCTGACAGGACTAGATCCCGATGTGTCCTTTTGTTTTTGTCGCTCGTCTGAGATGCTTTTCTGCTCGCCACGGTTATAACGAGTAGTTATTTTAGTTAGCTTGTATCAGTCTGGCTGTTCTCCTCCGATTTCTCTTATCTGCCTACAGACCTGTTATTGTTTTGACCAACTTTCTGCGCGAAATTCCCTGGAGCTGAGAAGATTCTGAAATACTCAACCCACCATGTCTGAGATCAGATTTATCCCCCGTTTTGATGTCTGAAGTGAGCATTAACTGAAGCTCTTGACCTGTATGACCTCATGCATTGCAGTGCTGTCACATGATTGGCTAATTGGATAATTACAAGAACGAGTGCGACATCTCTTACACGGAGTAGCCGACATCGCATAATAGCTTGCATTTTTCATGCAGGTTCTTCACGTTGTTCCTGTTCGGCGTCCTCGTTAAGAGTCTGGATCTCTGAGAGAAAGTTTGTAATGCGCAGTTCCCCATAAATGACCGCTCAGAATGCTATAGTATTATGTTCAGTATTTTTTTGTTAACAGAATGATCCAGGACAGATTAATATTTTTTATCTTTACAGGTCACTGCGTTTGAAAGCTCAGAGATGCCATAGTGTGTTAATGAAGTGGTTACTATGTGTCTCGCAGCAATTAGCAGCCGTGTGTGTGTGTGTCTCTGAGGGTTTCACAGGACGCTCCTATTACCGCACCTTCACACACCAATTAATGTTACAACAGCTAAACAGCACACACCAAAAAGCACACACCCACACACATTTAATTGGCTTTGGGTTTCAGTACAAGTAGGAAGGGAAGGGGGGGGGGGGGGGGGTCGGCTCATGGTACATATCCCATGATGCATTGTGGCGAGAACTTGCAATTAAGTAATCTACATCAAACACGACCTGTGCTGATAGATTTCCTCCACGCTATATCACTATATTGTCACTATATTTTAGGAAAAGGAGGCAAACCTGTAAAGTAAACCATTGTGTTGTTGTTTTTTTGTACCCCCCCCCCCCCCCCCCCCCCCCTGCTAGCCTGGTAGCTGTCGTGGGATAAAGGAGAGCTAGCAGGTGGGTAGAAATATAGCAAGAGAAATCAAATCTGAGAGTCTGAGACTGTAATAAGATCTATATTAGAAAATAGAGACTTCCAAGATTTATTAGCCTACTGTGGGCTCTGACTCCGCCCACGTGCCACAGAGAGTCTGATCACTTTTCTACAATTTTCTGGCCATAAGCTTCAGGATCTTGAAGGCTACAATTTGACTGATATTCAAACTTCTGTGTATTTATACACCTCTGAGTGCTAATCTACAGCAGGGAAACAGACAGTGAGGTTATAGGAAGATATACCATCTCAAACAGTTACTACTCTTCTCTTGTGTCTATGTTCAGTCTTCGTCATGTCTCACTCCACAGTGCTGGTTAATATGAAGCTCATATGAAAGTAGACACTCAGGACATTGTAGAATTTGTAGTTTTTATAAGTTTATCTTGCCTATTAGGGGCAATATATTCATAGAAAAGTTCCAAAAAATCCAACAGAGGGAAAAGCACACGTCTCACACTGAAAGCCAACAGAGTCCTGACTCATTTTCTGATGAATTCCTTTACGCTGATGGTAAATGTCCGATAAGTCGATTTCTATTCTGCCGGCAGAGTGGAAAGCCAGCATACTGGTAAAAAGGGTTAAAGAGCGGTTGATCAATTGCCATGTGAAATGTACCTGATTGGCTTATGAGACTAATACAGTGTGAAATCTGGCAAGAGCAAAGACTCATGGGAAACTATGGGTTCATCACAGACAGATGAGAAGATAAAGAACTACAGCTCATAGTGTGTGTGTGTGTGTGTGTGTGAGGCTTAAAGGTGGACAGAAGTAGAAGGAGGCAGAGTGTGATGTGTCAGATCTCAGAAGGGGGCTTTTCTCTCTCTCTCTCTCTCTCTCTCTCTCTCTCTCTCTCTCTCTCTCTCTTTCAAACACACACACACACACACACACACACACACACACACACCAGTCTTCACCTTGCTGTCACAGTTTCTCCTTTTTACTTTTTTCCTCCAATTTGAGAGTTTTTAAAGGTCATATGATCGAACAAGGTCAACAAACAAACAAACAAACAAACAAACAAATAATCAAAAAATTGGAACGTGGAAGGAAAAAGTGTGTGTGTGTGTGTGTGTGTGTGTGTGTGTGTGTGTGTGTGTGTGTCTGTTCTCATCTTGTCCTGTCCTCTCCCCCCTACTGACAGAGGCACCTCCTCCTGAGCCACACAGCAATTCGTTCGTCCACTAAAAAGAAATGATTACCATAAAAATACTGACTTGCTCTGCACTGTTTTTTTTTGTATATATATAATTATTATATTATTTATATATTATTAACATGATGGTGTCACTGTTGAACTTTAACCTCTAGATAAAGTGTAGTGTTTAAAAAAAAAAACGTTAAAGTTTGAAGGAGAAACACTTGTCATTGCTTTTTTTTTTTTCTACCCGTGACATTGGACACAAGCTGTGTTTGTCCTGCAGCTTCTTCCTGAATCTCAACTTTTAATTAGAGTAACTGCATAGAGATTAATTAGTCGGATTTTTTTTATGTATTTAATACTATATTTCTTTGCACATTTCCACTTGGGGACACATCTATCTATACTATATTGCCAAACGTTTTGGGACACCCCTCCAAATCATTGAATTCAGGTGCTGTTTTTCAGGAGTTGGGCTCGGCCTCTTAGTTCCAGTGAAAGGAACTCTTAATGCTTCAGCATACCAAGACATTTTGGACAATTTCATGCTCCCAACTTTGTGGGAACAGTTTGGGGATGACCCCTTCCTGTTCCAACATGACTGCACACCAGTGCACAAAGCAAGGTCCATAAAGACATGGATGAGCGATATATGGTGTGGAGGAACTTGACTGGCCTGCACAGAGTCCTGACCTCAACCCCATAGAACACCTTTGGGATGAATTAGAGCAGAGACTGCGAGCCAGGCCTTCTTGTCCAACATCAGTGCCTGACCTCACAAATACGCTTCTAGAGGAATGGTCAAACATTCCCATAAACACACTCCTAAACCTTGTGGAAAGCCTTCCTAGAAGAGTTGAAGCTGGGGGCGGGCCGACTCCATATTACATTCATGTGCATGTACAGGCAGACGTCCCAAAACTTTTGTCAATATAGTCTGTCTGTCTATCTATCTATCTATCTATGGCTGAAATAGGTTTGTAACTCTCTCATTAGTGGACATAGTAAGTGTTCACCTTGTTAAATTAACACACACCAGTGAAGACACGCACTGTCTCCAGAGAGAAACTAAGAGAGACAGGGAATGCATCTGACTTAAGCGGTTACAATTGAAACCCAACCCTAAAGTCTTAGTCTTAGACAGAGACAGAGCACAAGAAAAACAGCATTTAGAGCAACTCAGACTCAGAAAGACAGAGCGTCTGGAAAGGGTGAGCGTGAATGTTATGCTGCAATGAAGGGGGTCGTCACTGGAAACATGAATATTCATGATTTATGCTAATGAGGAATGTCTCACTGCATCAGTTCTCAGTGATCTCAAAGGGGCATTACAGTAACGACTTCATTAATTAGAACTGTGTCTCTTCGAGGCTAATGGAGAAGGTGAAACCTTGAACACACCCCTCCACCCATCTACACACACTTTATTTTTTATTTTTGAGGAGGTTTAGAAGGGTTACATCTGAGGTTTGGGACGAAGGGACTCTGATGTCTCTCTCGTCGTCATGGTGATTCTAAGCTGTGAAAGTAAAGGGTTAATGAGACTGGTGATTAGAGGGACCCATACTTTTACAGTCTCAGTGCTAGAGCACTGAGAACTGTAATTAGCCCATAGAGAGTCAAATAAAGCCATACAGGACGGCTGTCTCTGTCTGCTGTGTTTGTTGCGTGTGTGTGTGTTAATGCTGATGAATATCTGAATGATGATGTAAACTTTGCGGAGTGTTGAAGTCATCACTTTGTGGTTTGAGTGATGTAAATGCTGAAGGGGGGGACACGGTGGCTTGGCAGTTAGCACATTTACCTCACACCTCCAATGTTGGGGGTTCGATTCCCGCCTCCGCCATGTGTGTGTGGAGTTTGCATGTTCTCCCCGTGCCTCGGGGGTTTCCTCCGGGTACTCCGGTTTCCTCCCCTGGTCCAAAGACATGCTTTGTAGGTTGATTGGCATCTCTAAATTGTCTATAGTATGAGAGTGTGTGTGTGCCCTGCGATGGGTTGGCACTCCGTCCAGGGTGTATCCTGCCTTGATGCCCAATGACGCCTGAGACAGGCACAGGCTCCCCGTGACCCGAGAATAGATCGGATAAGCGGTAGACAATGAATGAATGATCTTTAACTCGAACAAACAGTGATGGATTTTATTTTGAACTTAAAGCACTTACAGTACCTTGCCACAAAGTGCAACATTCAAGCAGGAAAATCACTGGAGGCCAAGATCTCTGTCCAAACGAGTACTGGTGTGAGATAGGGGAAGGGGCGTGGCTTCCAGGGAGTCATTTACTATTGGGTATTTGAGTTTAAAACACCTGCACTGCTGTCAATCATTTTACGATTCATATGTAGATTGGCTTATCTGGCCCTTTTATTTGGGGTGGGTGTTTTGCAGCGTTGTACAAATTCTCTCTTATTCACAATGTGTACATGGCTGTCAGATCTCCTTTTGGATTTTACACAGAGGTTAAAAAAAGATAGAAATCCCATTAACTGTGTGTATGCACTGAATATCCTGAATACTGGAACCTACGTGGCTTTATCAGATGAGAAGTTATGGCCTGATTCTCACAAGATACCATATACAGTGTGCTGTTTACATGAGCTGTTGAGTCATTTAATGTCAGTGTGTGTATGTGAACATATGTATAGTGTGTGCTGATTGGCCAGCTGTTATAATGAGTGCTTCTGTTCAAATTTCCTGACATTGTGTCATTGTGTTTTAGCGTGACATTCGAAAAGCTGAAATGAAACCACACACGCATTTATTTACTTGTTTACACATCTTTACTGAAATTCAGTTAAGTTAACAAGTGTGCATTTCTTTTAAACGCTTGCTGTTAGGCATTGCAAATAAATCTATAAAACATAGCAGGAAAAGTTTTCTACAGAAGTTTCAAAATGGTGTGCGAGTGTGTGAGTCGTGTGTTACTCTCCTGATTTGAACTCAGCTGTTTCAATTGGATCGAGCTCCTCACAAAGCTGATTATACATGAATGCAATGCTGTGATCTTAATTTTACCAAAAATCTATAGTTTATTGGTATTGGTTTAGCCCTGCCTCCTCAGTGCTTTGGCATCTGGCTCCACCCCCTTGGTTCACTCACTTGGTATCCCAGAACTTGGCTCCTCCTACTGAGCTCTCCAAAGCTTTCAATCTGATCTTGCCCCGCCCTCTGGCTCTCTGGAGCCACCCTCAGCACCAATCAGCTTAGTTCTTGACTCTGGAGTTTTGCATTTAACCCCACCCCATTGGCTCTCTGGTGCCATCCACATGTCCTCACCCTATCTGTAAGGTTTGTAAAAGCTGTATAATAAGACTGATAGATGTATTAGAAGAATTTTGCTTGCTGTTGCAGATTTACGAATCTGACTGTAAATGTGCTGTCTGTAAACCCTACATGTCACATTTATGCATTTGCATTTATAAAAAGTTTATGCTTTAGACAGGAAAAGATCTATGTACAACTACAGTGGTCACACATTCCTCTGAAATAATAATAATAATAATAATAGTATCCTGTACATGACACAACAGTCCATTCAGTAGCTGTACTTTTAGTTATGTAAATAATTGGGTGGAGCCAGAAATATCCTACTGTAAAAGGGGTGGGGCTAAACTTTCAACTCTTCAGCCCTGCCACAATCATTCCTGAGCTTCTTGTTTAAGGCTGACTTGTTCATATGTGACTGGAGCCTCACTGGGCTGGTTTCCTGCAGCATCAACAAACCCTACTTCCTGTCCAGACTCCGCCTCCTCAAATACAGTGCTGTCACCCACCTCGGTCACAATGTAATGCGTTCCCTCATCGTTCACAATCACTTGTGTTAGCCCTTCTCTCATCATCAGCTGGCTGGCAGCGAACTGTAGGACTTCCTCATGGGCGTGGCCCAACACCTGTACCACCTCCCCGTAAACTTGTACTGCCTCCTGCCCCTCCCCCTGGACGTGCGCTTGTTGTTCAGCGGTGGTTCGGATGTCCTGCTGAGAGGCACCGTCCTGCTGGTCGATCTCCGACACTGCACACAGCAGAGCATCTAGAGGTGTAGATGCGCCTGTTCCATCCTGATTGGTCTCGTGCGATGTTTGCTCTGCCCTCTGCAATGTCTGCTCCGCCCCCGAGCCTGACGACTCCACCAGGACATAGTTCTTGTGTGTGTAGGGAATAATGCATCCGTCCTGCGTAACCTGCAGCAGTTCGGCATTGACAGAGGACATGGCAAGTGTCTGCAGGGTAGCAGCTGCCGATTCCTCCAGCTCCGCCTCCTCCATCTCTGTGCCCTGTAACTCCGCCTCCTCTCCGTATCCCTGGATGATGATGACTTGCTGCAATGTTTCAGCTCCTAAACGGCCCTCGTCTGGTGTGAACGGGGAGTCAGCCTCCACGTACGACGACCCCTGCCCTTTCAGCCGACATTCGAATGACTTTGACACGATTCCTGGACACAGACACGCACACACAGAATATTAAATCCTAGAGGAAATGCATGTACAGTATTTTTTATTTTACTTATATTGCTGTATACATATTTAAAAAACTGAAACAAGACTTCAATCTGTGTTTGAAGAAATTCAGGGGAGTTCACTCCAACACCTGGGAACCGGTAGAGAGAAAAGTCTCAATTCCTCTCTACCGCTTTTTTTCTCTGTCTCTCTGTCTGTCTCTGTCAACTTCTACTTTGTGTGAAAGTGTTTGCGTGTGAAGGCAGACTCAGTTGCATACAGTGTAGCACAGACAGCTGTCAATCACACAGAGTGACAGATTTTAAGATAAAAACATCAACACAGAATGACAAACACAAACTCAGAGGATTCACAGATGTCAGTCAACCAGAGTGACACACACACACACACACACACATACAGAGGTGACTCAAACACAATAGGGTTTTCAGTTTCTCTCACTTTCCTCCTGTTTGTGTAAGATTTTCTGTATTTTGTTTATCTGTATGTGTGTGCTGAGAAGCAATAAAACCCCATAAACTCCAAAACTTACACACACACACACAACCAACTCACTCATCATGAACCTTTTTGATGGACAGATGAATGAAAGTAAAAGGTTAATAAGTGCAAAGAGGAAGTACGTGGATAAATAATCAGCCGGTGATGGAGGGATAGAGTGAGTAGGGTAGTGTATTACCTGCATGAAGGTAAGCGAGGTCAGGGTTCTCAATGTCCCGGTGTTTGTCTTTAAGATGGTTACGGAACTCAGAGGGTGAATTGGTGGCGAAATCGCAGCGAGGGCAGTTGTACATCATCACGCCCTCATGTTTGCCCGTGTGCAGGATGTGTTTCCGGATATTCTCTGCACAGTTTGACCTGAGAGGCAGAGGCATAACATTAGTGTGCAGGGTGCAGGAATTAGGATGTAGGGTGTAGGGATTAAGGTAAAGGATGTTACCTGTAGTCACACCAGGGACAGCGGTATGGTTTTTCTCCTGTGTGAACGCGTTTGTGTCTGGTCAAATGAGACTGAGTGGTCGAGGCAAAGCTGCAGAGATCGCAGCGGAATGGACGCTCACCTGTACACACAGAAGGTGGAGTCACAAAATTGTATATTTATGAAAGAACACATTTAGGTGTGTGTGTGTGTTACCTGTGTGTTGGCGCCGGTGTTTAGTGAGAGCGTGTCGAGTTCCACCAGCAAAACCACAGAGATCACACAGAAATGACTTTTCACCTGAAAAAGAGACAGATTAACAAAGACCACTTACACATCAAGGACTCTCTCACATTTTTAACACACACCCATTGATTAATCATAATCTACACTTAACCCCAACCTCCTCATACATTAACCACACCCTCTGGTACACTAACTACACCTTCACTGATTAACTCATACATACAGTCATGTGAAAAATTAGGACGCCCCATTGAATATTCAGTTTGTTTAAGAAATGTCAACATGCCAATTTCTGATCTTGTTTTAATTTGTACCTGTAGATGAAAGTGATGTAATTGCATGTAAACAACAAAATATCACTTTGTTTTCACTTATTAACCAAAAGAAATCAACAAAAATGAGTATTTCACAAGAGGAAAAAAGTTAGGACACTCTGTTCCCTAATAGCTAGTGTTTCCCCCATTGACTGAAATAGCCTCAATGAGACGTTTCCTGTAGCCATCTACCAGTTTCTGACATGGACTGGAAGAAAGTTTCCCCCACTCCTCCATGCAGAGTTCCTCCATGATGTTTGGGGGGTTTCTTGCATGCACAGTCCATTTCAAATCACTCCACAGGATCTCAATATGGTTTAGATCAGGGCTTTGACTTTTGCCATTTCAGAATTCTCCATTTTTTACTTTTCAGCCGGTCCTTGGTGGATTTACTCTTGTGTTTTGGGTCATTGTCATGTTGCAAGGTTCAGTTCCGCTTTAGGTTAAATTGTTTTTGACAGATGGTCTTACATGTTCCTCAAGCACCTTCTGATACAATGTCGAATTCATAATGGACTCTCTGATGGTGAGCTTGCCAGGTCCTGCTGCAGCAAAGCATCCCCAAACCATAACACTTCCACCTCCATGTTTCACAGTTGGTGTGAGGTTCATTTACTGAAATGCTGTATTTGGTTTACGCCAAACATGCCCTGTTACGGTGTCCAAATAATTCAATTTTACACTCATCCGTCCGAAGCACATTATTCCAGAAGTCTTGGCCTTTGTCTCTGTGTTCTTTGGGAAACTTCAGTCTTGCCCTCATGTTTTTTTAGACTGCAAAGGTTCCCTTCTTACACACCTGTCATAATAATTAAAGTTGTGTAGTCTCTTTCTGGTTGTAGATTCATGCACTTTGGCATAAACTGTAGCAAAAGCTTGCTGTAGGTCCCGTGATGATATTTTAGGGTTTTTGGAGAAGCATCTTGCGGTCTGCTCTTGGGGAGAATTTGCTTGGACCTGGCTATGTGGGTTAGTTTTAAATGTTCTCTACTTGTAAATGGAATGGCTAATTACAGATTCTGTTGAGACCTTTTTATATCCCTTACCAGACTCATAAGCATCAATAATCTTCTTTCTGAAGGCCTCAGAGAGCTCTTTGGATCTCACCATGGTGGTACTTCATCAATTAAGAGCAAACCAAGCTCAATGTCTGAGGTTTAAATAAGGCAAGCCTCCTTCAAAATGCTCCGTAACAATGTTCTAATCATTTGCACCAGATGTGATACACGTGCAGGTCATTTTCATCTATTTTAAGTACAAATAAATGTGGGGGGTGTCCTTACTTTGTCCTCACAAGAATTTGGATTTATTTTTTTTAATTACGTCTTACAGATCATTTAAAAAAAATGACTTTTCTCTGGTTTTATTCGTTTAGTTATATTACTTAAATCTTTCAATATTGTTAAAACAAAGAACATGTTCAATACTAACCACATTTCCTCACAGATTAACTTAAACTCCACCCCTTAATAATACTATACCTTAAATATAAACCCCGACTCCTAATAAGTTAACCACACCTACTAAAAAATAATACAATTTCTAACTAGACTTCTTTACACATACAGTGTAAGGTGGAAAATGCAAGAGGTGTGTGTGTGTGTGTGTGAGTGAGAGAGAGAGAGAGGGAGTAAGTGTGTGAGTTTTTACCTGTGTGTGTCCTGTAGTGGTCCTTCATGGCTGAGTGTGTGAGAAAGGCATAGTGACAAGATGGCCAAGGGCACTTAAAGGGTTTGTCTCCAGTGTGAAGCTTCATGTGGTTATTAAGGGCCCACTTCTCACTAAAGCTCCGCTCACACAAATCACAATCATACTTCCTACACACACACACACACACACACACACATACAAACTCATCAAACACAACAATAATATAGTGCAATTATATTAAGTACCAGAGTGCTACACACACACTGTGACCACTGTGTGTGTGTGTGTGTGTATGAGATAAAGTGAGAAATGCTGATTGTGTCAACAGAACTGATATGGTCATATAATAAAACAACAGTGAGTGATGATCTTAATATTAAAGACACACACACTGCTGAATATGCAGCAAAGGAATGCCCACTATGTTTAATTTGCGCAATAATCACAATGTAATAAACATAGTTTATTATAAAAAAAAAAAAAGGTTATTAGTGTAAAATCATTACAGTGTGATGATTTCTCAGCTCCCATGATACTTTGCATTAAGGGTCAGGAATATAATAGGGACTTGGCTCTGTCATATTTCAAAATTTATATATGTATCTAAGCCTCTGAAAGACACATACTCACATACACACACACACACATCTCCTTAGTCGTGTAAAAATAGCTGTCGGTTTGGACCAACGGATGGATGGATTGCAGGAATGAATGTATGCGATGCTTTTTTGGCTGCATCTATCGCTCTCTGACACACACACACACACACACACACTCAAACAAAGAAAGCAGAGTTCCTGCTCCCACACTCTCCCATACTCCATTATTTCTGAATCTGTAGTTAACATTCAGCCTGTGACAGAAGGGAAGTACCACTGTTCCAGTTGCCATTTGTTGATAGCACAGGGCCAACCTGCTCTGTGAAAGCTGGTTCAAGTATACATAGACTCAGACAGGGCTGTCACCCTTCTCACCATTCAACACTGCCCGTGTCTGAAGAGATTTCACCTGTCTGGTCACATGAGTTCATGGTGACACCTATGACCTAGTCCACAGGACAATTTGCAGGAGGACTTCTGAAGGAGCAAGAGGAAGCTAGCTCCAAGACAGACACTGATGTACCTGGTATATCCGACACTGGTGCCCAGAGCAATGAGAGACAGATTGTAGGATTGGTTCCACTGTTCATCACAATATGCAATGGTCCACAACTGTGGCACCTCAATGTTGCAAAGTCTGACAGATATCCTGCCAACTATAAACCTGGCCGGTAGTTCTTACTAAGAACAACGGGGGGGGTTTCCAAAATTAAATCCTACATCTAATCTATTCCTAAAGAGCTAAGCTAAAGAGGGATTGACATGGAAAGGTCAAGTTGATGACAGCCTCAAACATTGTAGGTTGTATGGAGGAAGGATCTCCTGTAGACACACCAACTTCTCCCAAAGGAGGACTTCTTATTAATGTTCTTGTGCTGTGAGGAGCACCGACTAATTAATACCTAGCTCTAAGACAGACACCGATGTACCTTGTACATCCGAGACCTGGTACATCCGAGGTGCACGCAGCAATGAGTGGACTCTTGCAAAACCGTGGGATTAGTTCCATAGTTCTTAGCAGTATGCAAAGGTCACAATTGTGGCACGTCAATGCTGCAATGTCTGACCGAGAACCATACCCTATAAGTCACAGGTATTTTCCTTTTGTGATCCCATGACATCATCAAGGTGCCGCTTGAGCACCTTTAGCAGGAATCTGCAGGGGCAACTGTCATGTTGCTTGATGAACATCAATTAATCCTGGTGCTCTTCAGTTACTGGCCCCCAAGAGCATACAAGTCTGTGGTTCAACCCAAGGTCAGGGTGTCAAAGCCAGATAGATCTCGCCACTCCTGCAATGACTTTTGGGCTTTGAACAAGTTGTTGGACTGATCTCTGCACAAGTTCACAAGGTGTGATGCCTTGCATGGTCTAAATATTTTTCAATTACTGATGTGGCTAAGTGGTATTAACATGTACCCCTGACCTCAGAAGCACAGTCAAAGTTCATCTTCAGCACCCCCAGTAATCTATGGTGCTACTGATCCCTTATCTGTGATTTTCCAATAGTTCACCAAGTAGGGCGGTGGTAGCTCAAGTGGTTAGGGCTCTGGGTCGTTGATCGGAAGATTGGGGTACAAGTCCTATAACTGCCAAGCTGCCACCTTCAGCCCTTGAGCAAGGCCCCCAACCCCCCCTGCTCCAGGGGCACTGCATCATGGTTGAATCTGTGCTCTGACCCCAACCCTACAAGGATGGGATATGTGAAGGAAGAATTTCACTGTGCTGTGATGTGACAAATAAAGGTTAGTTAAACTTAAAAAACTAAATCTTTAACCCTTGTCACTGCCACACTACCACATACTGTACCTTGATAATGCTGAGATCCATTCAGAGACCTGGACCAAGCACCTTGTCTAGAAGGTGCTGTAGGCACTAAGTGAGGTTTGATTACCCTCCAACCCATGAAAATACTACCTAGGCGCACACAACAAACTGCCAGATGTAACTTCCTAAGATCACAGGTAAAGTAGAATAAGCTGTGTGTGTGTGTGTGTGTGTGTGTGTGTGTGTGTATTACCTCTCCTTTGGCTGGCCTAGTCCATGTTTTCCCAGCAAGTGTGTGTTCAGATGTTTCTTCATAACAAAAGCCCACCTACAAGGAGATCAGTGTGTGAGAATGTTGTGTGTTTGTGTGCGTGTTTGATGTCTGTTCTCATGAGTCAGTCAGCTAGCATCTATTATGTTTATCTCAAATCTATAAAAACTGTGGTTTGGTTTTAAAATGTTTTTACTCGTCCACTGAGGGCACTAAAAAGGATGACTACAGTATGACACACACACACACACACACACACACACTATCATTACAGCCCAAATGAACCTAGGTTAATTGAGCTGTAGGCTTTTATTAAAGCAATAATGTGTGTGTTAAGACAAGCTCAACAGTGCTGTGCAAGAAAACGTAGTTTCTACAAGTTACTCTGAAAAAACGCCCTTCTCAGTGCCTCTGTGGCCTCAACCAGTCCAATATATAAAGCCTGATTATTACGTCTGCACCTAATTATGATGTTAAATGATCATTGTTCCTTCGAATTATTAGTTAATTATAAAAAATATCGACTCACCCACAGAGATGACATTTGTACTCCCTCATGCCGAGGTGTCTCTTTACATGATTTCTGGCGTCTCCCAGTTGTGCCGTTGCAAAATTACAGATCTTACACATAAATGGCTTTGAACCTACAAAATAAAAAGAAAATGTGTGCTCAGAGATGTAGAGCATTTCTTTTATCATATTTACATCCATTCATTCAACTTTATACTGGTCAGGGTCACAGTGGGTCCGGAGTCTATCAAAAAATCCAGACAGACAGCAACCTGAGCTCAGAATAGAACCAGGGACCCTCAAGCTGAGGGGTACCAAATGCTACCTGCTGCACCACCAAGTTAAGTTGTCTTTATTGTCACATATACATTACTGCAGAGTGAAATTCTTTCTTCACATATCCCATCCTTGGAGGGTTGGGTTCAGAGCACAGGGTCAGCCATGCCCCTGGAGCAGGGGGGTTGGGGGCCTTGCTCAAGGGCACAACGATGGCAGCTTGGTGGTGCTGGGGCTTGAACCTCGATCTTCCGATCAACAACCCAGAGCCTTAACCACTTGAGCTACCACCGCCCCATTTTTACTGTATACTGTAGTATTCTATATTATTACTGTATACTATGTGCTTAGTGACGAAGGACAGAGTGTGTACCTGTGTGTGTGCGGACATGAGCGAGGAAGGCCATGGAGTTGCTGCTTTTGCACACCTTGCCACAGTATTTGCACACGTTTCCAGGGTTCTCCTCCCTTTCCCGGTTAATCTGCTCTGTGTCCTCCATTACATACTTATTTACCTCGCGTAGCAACTCCTCGTGCTTCTCTTTGATGTGTACGAAAAGTTCTTGCTCCGAATTGCAGGGCTCGTTACAGCGTACACACCGGAAGGCGGCGCCTCCATCTGGCCGCTCATCCACGCTGCCGCGCTCCGTCCGTAGGTGTGCCGAGCTGCTTAGGTGCTGCTGTAGGCTGCTGTCAGAGTGGAAGGACTTCCCACAGAGCAAGCAGTGAAAGTTCTTCTCCTTCGACGAGTGTTTCATCGTGATGTGGACGTTCAGGCCGCTGAGCCCCTCCGCCAAGAACCCGCAGTCGTCACACCGGACACGCGTGCTCACTTCGTGTCCGTCTGACATTTTTAGCATTTTTGCGGCCTGATGGAGGGATTTATATGACTCTCCGTCGTCTTTGTTATGCAGTCCGTCTGTCGGCACTTTCAAGGAGAACACACACTCGTCAAATGCAGCTGCTTTAAAAACAGGCCTCTCGCTACAGGGACTTTCAGCAGTCGTCTCACACATATCCTCCTCTTCTTCTTCATCATCATCATCATCATCATCATCATCATCATCATCATCTTCACCATTGTATTCCTCCTCACCGTCCTCACTATTTGCTGGATCAGGTAATTCTGATGAGTCTTTAGGGCCTTTTGTATCTTCAGTGGACTTCAGTTGTGTTTTAAATTTCGCCTCTTCTTCTCCTGCACTTCCTTTTTCTCCCGCTATGGCTTTTCCTGTATCATTGTTCAGACTACCAGAATCTGCTTCTGGATCAGTGCTCTTGTGCAAGGTTTTGGTGTTTTGCTGCTTGTTGTCAATGAGTTGAGGTTTGGTCTCAGTCTGTTGGTGCAAGTTATCAGTATTTTGTTGTGTGTTTTCTTTGTTTTTGTCTGATTGTTGGTTCGCGTTTTCAGCAAGTTGGCTTGTGTTCTCACTGTGCTTGTCCACGTTCTGGTCATGTTGGTGTGTGTCTTGCCGTTTCTGCAGGTATCTCTGCCGTTTGAGTTTGTGTTTCTCGGTCGCAGTGTGTCGTGACATCTCTCTGCGTGTCACTGCGTAATAACTGCATGCCAAGCACACGAACTCGAAATCCCGGGTGTGTTTGCGGCGCACGTGCAGGGCCAGCGTAATAGCAGAATGCGCAACAAAGTAACAGTGATCGCATGAGTAAACTGAGTCGTACTTGGGCTTTTTACAGGGAACGTCGCTTCCTGGTCCCTCGGTCTCTCTTTCCTCCGCTACATTTGGTGTTTCTTGCTGTGTGGCATTTTTCTCAGCCGGCTCTGCCTCGCCATGCTGAGCTGCCTGCTCTGCATTTAGCATGATGACTGCCTCCTGTCCATCGCTGTCGCTCTGCACTCGTTTAATGTGCTTTTTGGTTTCGCAGTGCCGGTCCATGTCTCCTTTGGTCACGCAGGAGTAGTTGCACAGTTTGCAGTGGAAGCTGTACAGGCGGCTGTGTTTGCGGCGGATGTGCACGCTGAGGTTTGTTGGATTCGAGGCCACCAGGCCGCAGTGACTGCAGCTCATTACCTGAGACGACTTGGGCCTTCCTCGTTTCCGTTTGTGAGAAGCGCTTGCCTCCACTAATTCTGCTAAAGTCTGTTCAGCCGATTCAGTCTCTTGAGCGTCCTCGCTGGCATCCTCACCTTGTTCACTCTGCTCGTGTTTTTGTTCATCTGATAGAATGACAAGCACTTTTTCAACACACTGCTCAAACAACGGACCAATGTTTTTCTCCCGCGCCACGTTTTGGTGGGATTCATCGTTCAGGTGTTCGTTCATCTCCTGTGCTGTGCAGGTGTAAAGACTGCAGCACCTGCAGTAGAGACGCTCAAAACGCTGTGCTCCAGAGCTGAACTGGTCTAAAGGGAGTACCCCAGAGCTAAACTGCTCTATATGGGATGCATCACTGCCGACCTGGTCGACAGGGGACACTGTAGATTTGGGTTGGTCTGTGGGGGCATCTCCTCTGCAATATTTTCAGCAGTGCGTGTTTCCTCTGCACCTGTCGAACCCGTCGCGTCGACGTGCAAGCTACTGTGTTTCCTCCTGCAGTGGATCTTCAGAGCAGTTGGAGTTTTCGCCACAAAATCACACTCACGACATGCACGGTTATTCTCCTCAGAAGAGGCTACCGAGGCTGTGTTTATTTGTTCACACCGACTTCCTTCATTTTCACCGTTATCTGCAGCACCCGTGCATTTAGGGAGAGCTTGTTCGCCTTTATCCTCAAGCCGCTCCTTGCTCGTCTCCTTCCCTGATCGTAACTTCCTCCTTGAAAAGTCCATTTCTTCGGCTTTAATGTACCATTTCACAAAGCAACTGGGAGAGAGATTAGAAATGAATCAAGTAATTCGGCACAGATATAAATCGACAAACAGGCAAGACAGTAAAACAGGACTGGTACTTGTGATGGTGGTGGTGGTTTTTTTATTTAGGTTTTGCTGACATCTAGTGTTAAGCTATGAAACTCACATTTGAAAAATACAGAGACAGACAGACAGATAGATAGAATAGTCTGAATAAAAATCATTTCACCATCAAAAGGTCAGATGCTAATATCTGACCTTAATATAGTTTATCTTGGATAAATGCATTTCAAATGCACAAAATCCAATTTCTCCTTTTGACACATTCTAATAACAGTAACAAATTATTATTTATAATAATTTGATGTGGTAAAAGTGGAATAAAACACTCCATGGGACATGCTGGTATAGAAATATAATCAACTTCTTGGGGATAATGGCCACATCACATCTGTCATTGACTGTTTTCCAATAAAAGCTCTGATTTTTTATGACTCTTCTGGAACTGTGTGATCAAGAAACATGTCACATACAACCACAGACTAAACACAACAGTGTGTACTGTCTGAAGCTATTAGAAGTGTTCATTAGTCAAACATCTGGACACATACACAGTTGTTTAAACAGATCCCCTGGGAACAAGAGACTGAATTGCATCTCCAGTTCTTGCCTTAATGAAAGTAAGAAAGAAAAGAAAACTGAGTTGAAGACGCAGGTATTGTACAATGTGTAAATAACATATATGTCCGAAAGTTTGTGGACACCTGACTTTAACACTCATATGCACTTTTTGAACATCCTGTTCCAGACTTGTTAAAGAATTACTGCAGGGAGGCAAAAAGCTGCCCCAGCCTTGGTCAAAATGCAGATTAAATGCACTTGACGCCCAAAAACACAAGCAACTTGTGTCTTGCTAGTGTGAGCTGATTTCGTCATATGTTATACACACAAACGTTTGTAAATATAGGGGATGTGGTAGCTTAGTGGTTAAGGCATTGGACTACTGATCGGAAGGTTGTGTGTTCGAATCCCATGTCCCCCTTAACCCCAAAAATGCTCAGTTGTATACAAAATGAGAGATGAAAATGTAAGTCGCTCTGGATAAGGGCGTCTGCTAAATGCCGTAAATGTAAATGTAGATACCTGACTATGAGACCCACCGATCAGGCATTACATTATGAGCAGTAACAGGTGAAGTGAATAACACTGATGATCTCCTCATCATGGCACCTGTTAGTGGGAGGGATATATTAGGCAGCAAGTGAACAATTTGTCCTCAAAGTTGAAGTGTTAGAAGCAGGAAAAATGGACAAGCGTAAGGATTTGAGCGAGTTTGACAAGGGGCAAATTGTGATGGCTAGACCACTGGATCAGAACATCTCCAAAACTGCAGCTCTTGTGGGGTGTTCCCGGTCTGCAGTGGTCAGTATCTATCAAAAGTGGTCCAAGGAAGGAACAGTGGTGAACCGGCGACAGGGTCATGGGCGGCCAAGGCTCACTGATGCACGTGGGGAGCGAAGGCTGGTCTGTGTGGTCTGATCCAACAGACGAGCTACTGTTGCTCAAATTGCTGAAGAAGTTAATGCTGGTTCTGATAGAAAGGTGTCAGAATACACAGTGCATGACGGGTCAGGGCTGCTTTGGCAACAAAAGGGGGGGACCAATACTATATTAGATCATAATGTTATGCCTGGTATGTCCTTGTTGTATATTCCATTCCAGATTTAGTCCCCCCACCCCTTTGCTGTTATAATAACCTCCACTCTTCTGGGAAGGCTTTCCATTAGATGTTGGAGCATGTCTGTAGGGATTAGTGTTCATTCAGCTACAACGGGAATTAGTGAGATCAGACACTGATGTTGTGTGAGGAGGCCTGCCGTGCAATCGGAGGTCCAGTTCATCCCAAAGGTGTTCGGTGGGGTTGATGTAACACTTATGTTCTTCCACTCAAACATTAATACACCATGTCTTCATGGAGTTTGTTTTGTGTAGAGGTTACTGTTGTGCTGGAACAGATTTATGCCTTAGTTCAAGTAAAGGAATATTGTAATGCAACAGCATAAAAAGCCATTCTATACAATTGCATGCTCCCACCTTTGTTGTAACAGATTAGGGAAGAACCACATACGAGTTAAATAGTCAGGTGTCCACATACTTTAGGTCATATAAGTCTATCATTTGGGGGGAAAGGCAAGGCGGGAAGGAGGGGCGTAATACAACTGCGCATGCGCATGCAGCTTTTCCCGTAGTTCATTGTTAGCAGCTACTTCATACACAGCTGTTAATCTGAATATTTATATTGTTATATTTTTCTGACTACCAATCAATAACGTGGTTATTTAATCAGAAAACAACAAAAATATTAATTTTGCACACCGATCATTATTTAAGCTGTTAAACAAAGTGTGTTTTAAAAATACACCCATCCCGCGTAAAGCAGCCAGGCGACCCGCTGTTACAACGCCGAGTTAAACCGGAGTTTTTCTCATTTTTAATATTTATTATGTTATTAGATCAAAATCTGAAATTCAACACAACACACTGCCGGAGCGTTTATGTAGAACGCAACGGATTTCAGTTTAACTCGAGCAGACCCACTTCCTATTGAGACAAACGCATGAGCGGCATGCTGTCTGTCCAATAGGAACGCTCAACGGGAGGTGACTAACCAATAGAAAGCGACAGAGGCGGGGATTACGTGTTTTCAGGCTCAGAAAACGACGGCAGCACAGAGGCCCAAAAAGGCCACGATTTGCGACCTCCGAAATACATTACTTTGCACGGTATAAAACAACACGACTGCGTTTTGTAACAGCTACTAACCATGCAGAAATATTTGAGACAGTCATAATTGGCATCAAAAACACAATTTTCTCTTGTTTACCTGAAATAATTCCCTTTTCACTCAGACCGCGCTTTCTGAGCTTAGTCACCAGCGGCGTTCCGTAGTGTGGTCGTGACGTCACACGCCCAAGTCCGCGGTATTAGGAGCCGGAAATGAAACGGCGTCGAGTTTCTGACAATCATTGAATTGTTTTATTTATGTAAAGTATAAATAAAAAGAAAGAGAAACTATTTTACTTCCCATTAAAAACGTTTTTAACAATAATATTTCAAGGAATATTTTAATAACTGGGCTGTGACAAGTAAAAAAAAAATACTGTTTTGTAAGTGCTGTAGATATTGTGGGCTTTATTAATGTTTTAATGCGTCATGCATCTGAAATATGCACACAGGATAACAGGAAGACTATTTTTCTTATGTTTTAAATATATATACAATAAATAAAATATACAAGCTCAGGATGTACTGTAACCTGAAACATTAATTAAAAACGAATGCATGAATAAAGATATTGGCTACTATATATTGCTTCCGTGTAGATTTAAGTAGTAATGCTGCACATAGTATGGTTGTCACACACAGTCCATGTAAAATGTTGACTTTTATTTTGACAGGCTGGATTGCGTTGACGCGCCGGAAATGGAAACCGCTGGGCTGACTGCCTTTGCTGACTTTCAGGCGTTCTTTATAATTTTATGAGTGTGGAAAGAACTGATTGACAGCATTTGGGCCGTCCGGTAATTACAAGATGTTCATTATTTAATTCTATACTTACTTGTGGTGTCGGTGGTTTATTGTTTTATTGCTTGTTTGTTGTACTTAGCTGCGGTGATCTGAGTTGTTTCCTGGCTAGCTAGCTAGTGTTTGTCTTTTAACAGATGAGAGGAAAACTTCACTCTTGTGATTCTGATCAAATGTTAGCTGCTTATCTAGATGTCTGATCTTAAACAATACAGACTTCCCAAATAATGAACTTAAAACTTTGATATATTTATCTAGCCGTATGTGTGTATGCTGTCATCAGTAATGTTAACGTTATTGGTCTGAATCTGTCAGAAGCGGCTGAGTTCCAAATTAACGCTAACTCCTTACACACTACTACACACGCCGTTGTGTCTTAGCTCTTACACGCACCCTAGTTAGTGCACTACATGACGAAATAATAGTCATTTGGGATGCGGGTAATGTCAATAATACGTAGCTCGTGTTTTCACGAAGAGTTATTATTTTGTATGTTACACTATTCGCTTGTTGTTATCATTTTATTAATGTCAGAAACATAAAAAAAAGCTTTGACCCAAAAAAATTGGGTATATTTCGATTTGGATTTCATTTCCTGGTGTTCTCAGGAATTGAAATCCAACTCTCAGGAGTCGATTCCACACAAACAAGTTTTTTTTTTTTTTGTTTTTTTTTTAAGATACTACAAAAAGCCGGATATTTCAGGAATACATAAAAGTTTTTTTTAAACAACCACAACTTCTACTCTAATAATTTTTTATCTGTGAGCCAAATAAGTTTTACTGGCTAAAATTGACTCTGAATCTTTCAGTTGACTCCTGATCGATTCTATGAATCGAATCTTTGTGATCGAGCCTTTAGCCATTTCTTAAACTTTAGATATAGAAGACCTTAACACCTTGCATTGTGATATGTTACCAGATGGCAAGCATTTGGTCGTCATTTAATTATAACTTTTCTCTAATACTCTTGATACTATACAATATTGTGATCTATTGTAATTTTCAGAAATGGACTACTGACCAACAGAATTGCCATTTTCTTTATAATTAATTACAATTGCTTTGGTTGAACGTTCTTCTTACATTTTAAATGATGAAAATCGATGATAATCCTAGCTTACTGTAGTCTGGTTTTATTCGACACAGGTGTACAGAGAAGAATGAGTTCAAGAACTGAACGTCGAGGAATCTACGTGGATCAGGCGGCCCTGCTCTGCAAGAAAGGCTGCGGTTTTTATGGCAATTCGGCCTGGGGAGGCCTCTGTTCCCGATGTTGGCGTTTGGAGAACCACAACACTAGAGAGGCACAAGCTAAGCAGATTGAAGAGGACCACGAACTAGCCAAGAGGTGAGAGTAAACGGGGGTGAGGAAATTCAATTCAATTTATTTGTATAGCACTTTTAACAATGGACATTGTCTCAAAGCAGCTTTACAGAAGTATAGAAACAGAACGGATGAGGGTCAAGCAACGCCTTCTTGTCATTATCATTATCAAGTTCAAATCCCGACAATGCCACTGCTATTCGGGAGACGAGAGAGTGTGCTCTCTGGGTCGGAGGGATATTTCATGTTCTCTCTCTTTTCTCAGTCACAGGGACACTAAACAATCATGGACTTTTTGACTGAATGTATTGGGAAGACATGTCTCTGAGGAAGCATGTGTTACCTTTCATCCTCCACGATTGCTAGTTGACTGGGAAGAGCAGGCTGGATGGTGGGATTTGACCAAATTGAGGGGGAAAATGAGGAAAAAACCACAATGTGACAGGAGCTTATGTGTATAGCATATGTGTGCTTATACATGTTGTCTCGTGTATTGTGGTGCTCTCTGTTACTTATCGTGTATACTTTTTTTTTCTTGTTGCAGACTGCAAAAAGAAGAAGAGGCAGCCTATGCAGGTAGCAGCCAGGGGGCGCACTCAGGGAACTCGTCCACCCGGCAGAGCAAACCTGAAGAGAAAAGAAATGCTCAAAAATCACACGCTGTCCCATCAGGAAAGAAATTCTTGGCCACGCTTGCAAAGACAACCCTAGGCAGAGGTAAGTCTTTTTTGCAGATATGACATGTTAATATGATACATTCTTGTGATTAAATTAAGATAAGAGAGATTATCAGAAATGGCGCGTGACATGAAGAGGTTGCCTGTTCTCTAAATGTATAGAGTCATATTTTTTTTTTTTTACCACAGCTTTAAAGGCGCATGAGTAATGTCTGTAAAACGGCTCACTGTAATATCTTAAAGGTCTGTGACGTTCTGTCCACTTGATCACGAGAGGTTTACACATGCTTTTGTGTCACTTAGATTGGATTACTGTAATTCTGCCTTATCTACTTGACCCAAGAGCTCTAATGCTTATTTACACACCATTTAAAAATGCTGATGCCAGAATCCTCAAACATAAGAATCAAGGCCTTCATTACGCTGGTGCAGAAATCCTATCATTATCTGTATGTATTTTTAGAAATGTGTTTTGTAAGGAATAAAACACTTGCAGCAGTGATTATTCTCTAATAACAGCACAACTCAAAGGGTTTTGTTTCTCTTCTGCCACAACAAATGTGACTGTATTATTTTTATTTAATTTATAATGACACATTATACTTTTTATCTAGTCTTATTTATATATCTTTTCTATTACAGCAGTCATTTTCTAACTTTGTTTTGAAGTCAATCAGACAAAATAAAGCTTTTACTGAGAAAGATTTACATCATCGAAGACTTTCCTAAGACGGAAAGCTTGCATCCCAGAGAATACGTCACATATTAATGATTATACACCGACCAGGCATAACATTATGACCACCTGTCTAATATTGCCTTCGCTCCGCACATGCATCAATGAGCCTTGGCCGCCCATGACCCTGTCGCCGGTTCACCATGTTCCTTCCTTGGACCACTTTTGATAGATACTGACCACTGCAGACCGGGAACACCCCACAAGAGCTGCAGTTTTGGAGATGCTCTGATCCAGTGGTCTAGCCATCACAATCCAGCTCTTCGTCAAACTCGCTCAAATCCTTACGCTTGCCCATTTTTCCTGCTTCCAACACATCAACTTTGAGGACAAAATGTTCACTTGCTGCCGAATATATCCCACCCACTAACAGGTGCCATGATGAGGAGATCATCAGTGTTATTCACTTCACCTCTTACTGCTCATAATGTTATGCCTGATCGGTGTATTTTGCTTTATTTATTAACAACAGGTTTGTAATTTGCAGGTTTTTGTTAAAGGGCAAATCCAAGAATCGTAATCTGTGTCCATAGCTGCAGTCAAAGCACAGGCAGGTGACATGAAATAAGGATGATCTGTTTTCAGATAGGAGGGAAATGGGCACGGTTAAATAGCAGAAAGTACACTTACCAGGCTCTGACACTGTGACATATAGATAAACATAAAACCGGTGAACACATTTGGATAACAAACCAACATAAACACATGAAAATGTGAAGAATCTGTGACAAAGCATTATTATTATTATTATTATTATTATTATTATTATTATTATTATTATTATTATTAGACTTGCTTTATGTGGAGTGCTTGCCATCATTCCCAGTGAATGAGCAGTCACTATAGTAACAATAACATATTAGACTATTAATATAAACCCATGTGTTTGTCTTGAAGCAGAAATAAATTCAAGAATCATAGTATTTATATTTAAAATGACCCTTCCTATCTTGTTAGATATGTCCATGCCGGATCACTCGTGTTATCGGTCAGCAGTGGGCCTCTGTGCTACGTACAGATTGTTGCTTTATTCGTCAGATTAAATCATTATGCATTTGCAAGCACATTCATGTGAGAAGTGATAACACTACGGGTCAGTAAGATACGTTGTTTCCACAACATTCCTACTGGAAAGATAAAGTTGAATGTGTGTTTTGCTTAACCATTCCAGAGCTCTAAGCGACGGGAAAGGGTGTGTGTGTACAGAAGTTCATGCCCCTGCACTGTCAGCATTCTTTGTCCTTTTCATTGAATCACACTTTGTTTCCTGTCAGGAGTTACATGAAGCGCTGTGTTAAAAAAAATAGAACGTCTCGATGGGTCTTTTGGCATCATTGAACATGCTTTAATGTCCACTCTTATTTTGTTTTCTATAAAGCATTTACAAAAGGGCGGTCAGATAAGAAAACGATAGTTGATGCAGTCATTCTACGCTGACTACGTTAAAATTCAGTGAAATATTTCTATTTGGATTTTTTTTGACCCTCGTACATAATGTACCACATATCCATAGGTCATTATTTTAGTAGGCTCCGCTCACATTCTTTCAGACTGCTTGTTGATGAATTATTATTGAAATGAATTGATAAAGGATCATACAATACGTGACGGATTTCTTTATCTTCCCCATCAGATGTCAATGTTCCCAGCCAGCCATCTCCCACCACCTCCATCAACCAGCAGCCTGTTGCAGAATCCGACCAAGCCACAAGACAGTTCATTGATTTCCTCAAGACCCTGCAAAAGCCTGGACGGGATATTTTTAAACAGTGCCACAGTTTCTGTCACAGTTTAACTTACAGGAAGGTACTTACATTGTATTCAAATGCTCTTTATTTGTGGCTTAACGTAATGCAGCTATCTGTATATGTATCTGTTTATGTGCTTCAGATATCTGCATCTGGATCGTAGGATTGTGGGTGTGGCCTAAACCGGAAGTTTTTTGTAGCTGCTAGTATTTTCGAATTCATTTAGTTTGTTTAATTCCCCAAAAATAAACAAAATAGTAGTCTAATATTAAGCAAGCCTGACCGGGATGGATGAACGAACAATGTGAACACAACACGCAGCACCACATGTTTGTGTCACAAGCTTCGTATCTCGTGAGATTTTTTTCCCTCAGGATTCAAATTCCTGACATTTCCTACAAAGCCCTGTGGGGGGGAAAAACTCCTATTTGTATCTCTGTCCCTAAATGTTTAGCGTACATTATTTGCTTGTTCTAAATATGCATATTTAGTTTTATCCTTATTCTTTATTGATATATATATATATCTATACTATATTGCCAAAAGTTTTGGGACACCCCTCCAAATCATTGAATTCAGGTGTTGTTTTTCAGGGGTTGGGCTCGGCCCCTTAGTTCCAGTGAAAGGAACTCTTAATGCTTCAGCATACCAAGACATTTTGGGCAATTTCATGCTCCCAACTTTCCTGTTCCAACATGACTGCACACCAGTGCACAAAGCAAGGTCCATAAAGACATTGATGAGCGAGTTTGGTGTGGAGGAACTTGACTGACCTGCACAGAGTCCTGACCTCAACCCTATAGAACACAGCTTTGCAGCTATAACGGCTTCAATTCTTCTGGGAAGGCTTTCCACAAGGTTTAGGAGTGTGTTTATGGGAATTTCTTAACATTCTTCTAGAAGCACATTTGTGAGGTCAGGCACTGATGTTGCACGAGAAGGTCTGGCTTGCAGTCTCCACTCTAATTCATACCAAAGGTGTTCTATCAGGTTGAGGTCAGGACTCTGTGCAGGACAGTCAAGTTCCTCCACACCAAACTCACTCATCCATGTCTTTATGGACCTTGCTTTGTGCACTGGTGTGCAGTCATGTTGGAACAGGAAGGGGTCATCCCCAAACTGTTCCCACAAAGTTGGGAGCATGAAATTGTCCAAAATGTTTTGGTATGCTGAAGCATTAAGAGTTCCTTTCACTGGAACTAAGAGGCCGAGCCCAACTCCTGAAAAACAACACCTGAATTCAATGATTTGGAGGGCTGTCCCAAAACGATTGGCAATTTAATGTATATATTGGTTATACCAAAGCAGTGGCACACCTATTTATACCAGTTCTGTTTTCACTAACATTACATTAACACTCTGTTTAGACTATTTTGATAACTGTTGAATCATTATAGCTACTTTGTGTCATAGATACCAAGTTATAATCTTTAGTGTATATTTACTTGAATACTTTATCCTGATACATATCCTGATTTGAGCTAAATGCTTGCTAGCTGACGTACATGTGTTTCTCTGACATTTCTTTCAGGACCTTGGTGCAGAGGACCTCTCAGAATCTGTGCAAGACTTTTACCAGAACCTGTCTGAGCGCTTACATAATCTCTACAAAGGTAATGAGGACACAAAGTTAAACACATCATTAAATGCAAAAAATAATGAAGGGTTTATAGATCGGTTGATTATGAAGTGTGATTTAGTGTGTATGCGTATGTGTGTGTTTGACAGGAAGTCCAGAGCGAGTAGAAGCAATAATGGATGAAGTGGAGAAGTACATAACACTGCGGCTGTATGAACAGGCTTTCTGTCCTGACTCTGCAGACGATGAGGTCAAAGACTTGACCATCCAGAAGAGAATCAGGTGGGACATTAGAGTAGCAGGTCACACACTTATGTTACTGTGGAACCTCGGCATACGAATTTAATTCGTTCTGGAGGCGAGTTCTTAAGGTGAAAATTTGTATTGCGAAACGAAATTTGCAGATAATCCGTTCCAGCCTCCCAAAAATGACTAATATTCCCAATACGAAACGTATGTAAACTGTATGGCTGCTTACAAAGAACTGACCCAAGCCAAGCATTCCATGTCAAGGGTCCTCACAGGAAGTCATGCCACCAAGCTTGGGCTAAAAATAGAACAGATCACCCACCCCACCGATGAAGTAGAAGTTGCTTTCGGCTGCTCCCTGTTCGGGGTCGCCACAGCGGACCAACTGGTCCGCACAACTTGGCAAATGTTTTACGCCGGATGCCCTTCCTGACGCAACCCTCCCATTTTTCCGGGCTTGGGACCGGCACTGCATCCAGTGGCTGGGGTTGAGGCATTGGCTGGGAATCGAACCCGGGCCTTCCACATGATAGGTGAGAAACCTACCACTGAGCCACCAATGCCCCTACCCACTCCACCGATCTGTCAACAAAAAAAAAAAAAAACACCCAAAAAATCACCTAGCTTTTGAACGCATGCCAAAGGCAATGCTGGTATCGTGGGCTGACTCTTGTAAAAAAAAAAAAATTAAAAAAATTAAAAAAAAACTTTCACTGACTGAAAAAAGGGGTAAAATTCGTAAACTCGCTTCGCTTGGCTTTCCACTGACGCAACAAGTTTTTAACAGCTCCCAAAATTTAAATTCTTAAGGCGAAATTCGTGAAGGAGGGCATTCGTATGCAGAGGTTCTCTTGTATTTGCACATGTATTAATGGTCATTTTACACCATTTCAGAAATGCTTAAATTGTATTCAAGTTAAAAGTCTAATTAAAAGCGTGTGTGTATGTTTATGTTTAGGGCTTTACACTGGGTTACGGTTCAGATGCTGTGTGCCCCAGTAAATGAGGAGATGCCTGCAGTGTCGGACAGCCTGGACAAGGCTATTACAGGTAAGGTATTTGTTGCTACAGCTTTAGTAGTAAAATAATTAAAGATGAGGTGGTACAATGCACTTTATTGCATCTTATTTCTCCTATACAAAGACCAATCCAAATCAATTTTAAATGTATTAAAGAGCATCCACACCTTTTATCCATTTTTAGTCATGTTTAATTTCAAAGTCGTTCCTTCACCAGCCTCTCTTTCCTTTACTCACTATTGAAGTCAATAACACAAAAATAATGCAATCCTTCAGGCTTTCTTGCGGAGGAAGTGATACTTAAGGTTACAAAGCAACACTGATTTGTAAAAAATGTTTCACTCATCCATATCAATATTTTTACTTTCTTTAAAAAAAATCGGTGTATGTGGAGCATCTGCCGTACAGATTCCTGTAAACTACCTGTAGTGCATTAAAATAAACCTGAGATTTGTCTTGCAGCTCAACATTTCTCTCACCAGGCCTTTAAATGACCTCCTGGAACAGGAGGTGTTAATATACCTGAATTGCACTGCACTACATGTCTTGTTTTAGTTTATAAGATAAACACAATTTTTTGTTTTTCCTGAAGTCTTTTAAGCTCCCTTACTGCTTTAAGCATGGCACAGCTCTTTTGGGTTTTGGGTAGATTGCTTACCTGCTAACTTAAAGCAAACTCAAGGTCTTCATTGTTTTTCCTTTAACAGTCTTTAGTGTGGATATATACCGTAGGCATGGGTGTGTGTTTAAGTACGGTCATATGAATAGGTCTTATGATTCTTTATGACCTTTTCTCATTTTGTCTTGAAGTGATCCATGCTAAGCGTAACAAGTCACTAAATTCCTTGCTACAGATATAATTGAGATGGACTCCAAGCGTGTGCCCAGGGATAAGCTGGCTTACATCACCAGATGCAGCAAGCACATCTTCAGTGCAATTAAGAACAGCAAGAGAGAGGCCGCGTCAGCTGACGACTTCCTTCCAGTGCTAATCTACGTGGTGCTGAGGGCCAATCCACCCCGGCTGCAGTCCAATATCCAGTACATCACCCGCTTCTGCAACCCCAGGCGTCTGATGAGCGGCGAGGACGGATATTACTTCACCAACCTGGTGGGCCTTTAACCTTAACTCTGCTCAATTGTAGCTAACAGGAGAACTTTAACTGAAATGGAAGAGAGATGTGAAGTAGCCCTTGCTCTATAATTGTAGCATCTAAATAAAAAGAATTTTGGGGTCGTATAACTTGCTTATTGCCTTTATTTTGTTTTGTGTGTAAGTTCTGAGCATATTTATAATGTATATTATAAGTTTGGTGATCTGTAAGTTTGGCCATGTTAAACAATCTCTCTCTCTCTCTCTCTTTCTCTCTTTCTTACTTAGTGCTGTGCCATAGCTTTCATAGAGAAGCTGGATGCTCAGTCTCTAAATCTGAGTACAGAGGAATTTGAAATCTACATGTCTGACCAGGTGTCCCCTGACAGGCCACAGGCCCATGGAGTCTCTTATCCCTCATCCTCTTCATCACGGAGTGGCCCCAGAGCGGACAGGTCGGAGAACGACCTCATCGATTGGGGAGACGGAGTGGAAGCCTCTGTTCAGGATGTCCTGGAAGGGCTTAACCTCAAGGACTCTTGTGCTCCATCCACCTCTGCGATCGACTCGGACAATGTAGACAGCGAGGGGCTACCGCCTCCTCTACAGCCTCATGTTTTTGCTGGGTAGCTGTGTACCAGATCACACCATCCTTCCAATGAGTTCCTCTGTAAATGACTGTTGATATTTAACATGCTCCTGAGTGTGGGACCCACTGACTGCAGGTTAATATGAAGTGGGGTCTGTCTTCTCATCTTTCCGTTTTATGGGGAAAGGGATTTGCACGTTTATTCTGTTACAGCTGAGCTCAACACTCAGCATTGATTATTTTATTTTTTTTAGGTAAAACTTCACTTGTGATAGAGTAAGCCAACACTCTAGAGTGACTGCACACAAGAGGTTTTCCATTGCTTAGCTAAACGTCTGTCAATATGTTTGACAGGAGTAAGGAACGTGAAGCAAAACAATAGTAAATGTTAAAGGTGTTACTTTCAACATGTGAATGAAAAAATGATTTAAATTAGAATTTAGGAAAATACGTGATTCACAAAATGAACATTCAACAGATCAGTTCAGTTCTGTAGCCCCTGAAATTAGCTCCGCCCCATGAGACGGTGAAAAGGTTTATTTAATTCACTAATTCAATGTTTAAGCTTCACTGCACTTCGTGAACTCGGAGCATAGATTCAAAGCGGCCACCAGATATTTCAGATGACCTGTGATGGGGAGAGTATTGGTATCCATTGGGGCATTTGTTCTGTAAACTGCTATGGTGAGCCAGTGGAACTCGACATGGTTTCTTTGTTTAAAAGTGTTGATTCTGTACGTTTTTAAAGATGTGACCCACACCGAGAGAGACAGATGACCCAGCTACTGAAGAAGCATGTATCTATAGGAAAACGTTTCTAATGAGGCAACGTCTGATCAGTAAACCTTGCTTCATTTTGATGAAGATGGGCATGATACAATGTCTAGAAAGCATGTGACCTCTGTGTGCATTCACAGCTCACTGAGTGTTGGCCATCTCTCTGTTATCCTTCCCTGCCATGGCAACTTGAGGTAGCTATCTTTATGCACTTTTTTTTACTCATTTGCTTTAAGGAAATTCAGTTAAGAGAAACCGTATTTAACGCAGTCTGTTTTTCAGTTCCCAGATCGAACTCTGGTCAAAATGCATTTATTGTGACTTTTGGTTTCCTAAGAAAATATGAGTATGTAGAATCGAAGTATTAATCAGGGATGTACCTTCCTCTTCTGTACAGGTGATAGAAGTTATGTCGGGTTTTATCTTAAACACAGATTTCATGTTATTTATTAGAGTATTTAATTGATTTTGTGGAAACGATGTTGTGGTCTTGCGGTCAATATATTCGCTGAATGATAAACTTTCACCATTCGTGGATTTAATTAGAATTTTTATCCATTCTGAATCATAATATCTCATATTCTAATTACGATGTTGATGATGCACTGTGAACAGATTCCAATTCAGCCAACACCAGCTCATCCCCTTGTTTCTCTTGATTTGCAGTAGACACTACTAGCTCAAATTCTGGCGAAATTCCAGACCGCTAGTCTGAATTTGCTGAGATAGCAGCTCAAAAAATTCAGTCCTAATGGCTTGAAATTTTGTTCAGTTTCTGATTTGAGAAAACCACTAAATCTCACTTATTCTGCATTATGGGATATAAGAGTCCTTTTTAATACGAGTCACAATATCGATGCTGTCTTAAGTACACTTCCGTTATTAAGATTAAGAAACATTCTGGGAAGGTAAACGGTGAATGCTTCCACTTGTATTCGTTCGGAGTATGCCTGAGGTCTGTAAGCTGAAATGCTTGATGATATATGACCTAAATGTAGTTAAAGGTCATAGGACAGGGCATGGATGTATGTTACTGACCGTTATAGAGTGCATCAGAATTATGTATGTATGTGAAAAATAGGTAATGTCATTTTTGCCACATGCATCTACTGCATATATTACTGCAACATTATAAGGTTATGCCCAAATGCAGGTGTGGCAGTTCATTGAAAAAGCCTAATGGTTATTTATGCAATGAAACCTTAACAAAAAAACCCCAGAGAATTAAAGCCTGAGAATGAAAGGAGGAGTAAATTGTGTTTTGTTGTTTTGCTTTGTTTGCTGTGAACATACTGAGCAGGCATTTCCAGCTTTTCTTTCAATCTGGTTGTGAAAGTGACCGGGTGTTTTGCTGAAGCCAACCTTTTTTCTCTTACGGTCAAAGGAAGAGATGTTCTTTTCCTGTTTTTGTGCGACTTAAGCATAAACGGAGGGGGGAGTTTCTGGACCGCTTTCAGAATATAAAGGCTTAGTGCATTTTAAACAGATCACAGATCCAAAGGCGGAACATCCACCATGCATTTCTTCCACAGCTTCACTGGTGAGTGTGTGCAAAGATTAAGCTATGTGCATCATGGCATGACTGTGAGATGAGTTGTACATTTTATTAATCCCCCTTGAGCTTTATTTTGAAGCTGATCCAGTTGTTTTTCTTTCTTTTTTCAGTTTTTTTAACCTGGCTTGCAAGTGTCAGGCTGGAAGGTATGTATTATGGCATGCAAACTATACAGTATACTAGTTAATCTGATAGTTACTACCCATCATGGATCTTCTTAGAGGAATTTAGAAAGTGCGGTTGTAGATATTTAACTAATTGGCTTGGCATATCTCACTTCTTCAATGTTGACCCAGATCCTGCGGAACCCCTATTGAAAGCCAAAATTACTGTGAGTTTGGGAGACCCACAGCTCTTTTCAGGAGAAAATGTGGAGCTGTCTTGCAGGGTCCCAGAAGACACTTCTTCCAGTTGGAGGTATCAGTGGTTTCATAACGGGGTATCCCTCAGATTCGGAAATGTGTTCAGTATGACGAAGGCACGCGTCCAGCAAAGTGGAACCTATACCTGTCGAGGACATAAGGCAATAAGAACTCGGCCGTTTACAGAGTTGTCAGAACTAAGCGACCCTCTTAAAATACATGTTGATGGTAAATTTCTTTAAGTGTTTATGCTGATTGTTGTGCAATTTAATAAACAGAAAACGTTGTGTATGTTTAGATATTCATATGGATGGATATCATTTTCCTCTCCACTAGGTGGCTGGGTTCTCATACAAACCCCTGTTGAGCCGTTAATTGTTGAGCAACAAATGACTCTGACCTGCCGTGTCCGCGATGACCCCTTGCTGTCAGATGTGATCTTCTACAAGGACGGCTTGAAGATCAAGACCCAGAACGACAAAGATCTAGTGTTTCCCTTCCTCAGAATTGAGGATAATGGCATATACTCATGCAGGGCCACATGGTTGAAGAGCCAGGAATATGAGTCTGCCCAGTCTGTGCCTTCTTCTGTGACGGTCTTAGGTAAGACGTTTTTAAAGTAATGGATTCCGAGCTAAACAAAAAGCCACCATGAAATGATGGACTTAAACCGGGCCAGAGAAAATCTTGACACAGAAGTTTCATATTGGTAAGGTAGGAGTCTGTTCTTTCATGGGGGAATGAAACTGATAAAGTGATGGATGATCTCACGACAGCATGATTATACATGCTAACTAGCCCAATATTCATTCGCTGTTATCAACATCTAATCTATAACATGCCAAAACGTATCTTTTCTGTTTAACTGCAGATAAAGTAGAGACTCCCAGTATGCTGCTCATCACAGATCCGAACCAGGTGAGGCATGGGAACAACGTGGTCTTCAATTGCATCACCAAAGTAAATACTAGACAACCAGATCTGCATATAGAATACCAGTTCCTGAAAGATGACGAGAGTCTAGGACGTGTTTCTTCCGACGGCACGTTGTTCATCCCAACGGTGAGCGAAGAGGATGCCGGAAACTACTCCTGCAAAGTTAAAGTAAGGGCTCTGAATGAAGAGAAGTGGAGTAACGAGGTACAGCTACTGATCCTGCCGATCTGAACCTGTAGACCTGCAATGTAAGTTTCTGAGATTTTTTTTTTTTTTTTTTTAAGTTAATAACCAACACACCTCATCATTTTAGTGCAGGTCTTCAAGACGTAATAATTACTTGGATTATTATATCCATTGTATGTGCACACTTTAATCACAGCTCTAATTGGGGACTGGGTATAGAAAAAAAAAAAAATAATGATTTTGACCCTGAAGCTGAAAATAGCCTTGACCTGAAGCTGAGATTCTTTCATTTAATTCAATGTCATAAAGAACACAAATTCAGCAAAAACTGTCATGTGTCATTTATTTTTTTAACCAAACTCCACTGTATTTTTCTTTTTTACTATTAATAGAACCATGATCCAGACCTGGGATGCATGAAGCAAGCCAACTATTCAGATATTATCCAGGTTCTTGAGTGTTTTGTACATTTTACTGTTTTCCGTCTTTCTATCATCCGTCTAATTACAACTTTGACTCTTAAATGCATGCTTTATACTGGATTGCAATAATGGAAAATATATTTTTACTCTATGCCATATTTAATTACCTGTAATTTTGCAAAAACAGAGATAGAGCCTTAAATATCAGTTTTCCTATTTGATTTTAATACACATGCATGATTGGCCGTTTTAAATCTGATAATGCATTACCTTTTTTTTTGTTTGGAAAATATGTGTAATAAATGATTTTTTTGTTTTACAAACTATCAACAAACACATGGAACTGTATCTATGGTTTATAACATGGGCTACTAAAAGGGAAAATATTTTTTTGTAATAGGAAATACAGTGTTCGTTATTGGTGATGTACAAAGATGAAGGTTATCACTGACTTTATGTTCACAGTAGGATAGTCAAACATAATTTTAGGATAGTCAAACAGTTAATTCTTCACATATGGGATATTACAGCATGAATCTATATATTTATAGGATAAAAAGCTTCTGATCTAATTAATGCATAATACATAGAGTGCCTAAACATGGACATGTTGGTTATATTGTATGGTGTTTTGTCTTCAAGGCTTAGTTGCTTAAGACATTTAATTGCTTAAGATTTGTATAAAAAATAAAAGCAATTAATCATTTTCCATTCATTATTTCAAAATAAAATCACAAAAATGGTAAAGGGTATAGTACGTCGTTGGTAAGATAGGGCATCTCATCTGAATTAAAATAACAGGAATCTGTATTTTTTAAAATGTAACAGGGAATGTCACCAGATGCGAGGTTAAACACCAGGCTGAGTATAGGAAGTAGACATGGTGCTTCAGAGGTGTGCATCAGGACTGGGATCCTGCCTGACCCCCCCCATAAAAAAAAAAAAACCATGTCATGGGAATGGTCACTTTTTACTTTTTTAAGGTCAGGAGCATTCAATCAGATATAAAGATTACGGTAAGAAGAAAGGTCACGTTTGGTAACATCAGAGCATACTGGATGCAGTGGTTTGCGCACTGTACAATGAATTTATTCTTTCATCTTTGGTAACTGCTCCATCTTGGTTAGTTTATATATGGTTTAAAGTATTAATTTGTTTGTATTTTGGGAACCAGAACCAATTTTGTTCATTGTTCAAACAGAGGGTCTGTTTTAGCGGGAAGGATTGGTCAATTCCTTCAAAAGTTGGCAGGAATGGGATTAAAAAACAGTCCCACACACATCTCTCGAATCTGTATCTCAATCCCACAGATGATGGTGGTGTAGATTTCAGTGCAATACCTGACCCTAGTTTGTTTTTGATGTCAGTCAGGATAGAGCAAAAACCCTGAAAAGGTGCTGTCATCCTCACTGCTTGAATAGGCACCATTCCAATCCCTTAATGTCTCCACCCACACCTGGTCTCCAGCAACAAGCTTCAGTAGCACCAGGCTAGAGGCCTGGTCAATGTCCTGGCCCTGAAGTGCGTCCCGTGAACGCAGCTTGCGCACCCCATTCACAACTAAGGAAGCACGCAAAGGCTTGTTTCTCACAGTTATCTGATAAGAGAAGACGTAAACCCCTGGGTAAGTACAGTTGAATTTGCTAATGGTGACATCGTAATGGTTTTCTCCATTGTAGAATATCTTGTCAAAGCGCACTGGGAAGCCTGAGGGTGGAAATGACTTGCTTGGGTAAAGACCTACACTGAAGGCAGAGCGCAGTTGCCCCACGGTGTCACCCGCTGTCCCTTTTATACCTTGAAGGCCACGGTCACCACGTTTTCCCGGAAGACCCCGTTCACCTTTCGCTCCTCTTAAACCTCTTATACCTGGAGCTCCTTCATTACCTTTTGGTCCTGGCTCGCCCTTGATTCCCGGGCTCCCAGGTTCACCACGCTCTCCAGAAATGCCAGGGTTTCCATGCAATCCATGTTGCCCTGGATTGCCAGGATCACCCCTCATACCTGGGGTCCCAGGTTCGCCTGGTTCTCCTTTTTGTCCTCTATCTCCCAGCAGTCCGCATTCTCCCCTTTCACCTTTCTCACCCTTGTCTCCAATCATGCCTTGTGGTCCAGGTGGTCCATCTTTACCTTGCTCACCTCTGTCACCTTTAGTTGCATTTTCACTAGGCTCTCCTTTGTCGCCTTTAGAACCTTTGAGTCCTGGCATACCACCTGCACCTTTTTCACCTTTAAGTCCAGTATCACCTATATAAAATAAAAAAAATGCAAGTAATACAGTAGATTTCATGGTAGTAAGCATGTTGTATGTATCTTATTGTTGGATTAATGTATGGCATATACCTTTTTGTCCAGCCTTCCCTGTGTTGCCTGGAGAGCCTGCAAATCCGCTGCTTCCTTTCTCACCCTTTTCTCCTAAACAAAATGAGAGCATGTACTGTCATATTATGATCTACTATAGTTTGTTACAGATCATCTACAGTTGTAAAGTTTAAATATTTCACCTGTCCTTTATGATTCTTACCTTTGTCACCCTTCAGTCCTGGCATACCAGGTGGACCCATTGGTCCTAGAGACCCTTTGAGTCCTGGGTCCCCTTTTTGACCAGGAGGTCCTACACACCAAATGGACACATAAACATTATATATACATAAACTCCACATACAACTCCCAGAGTATCTGAAATCTTTTGTATATCCATCTGGCCAAAAATCTCAAGCAAAAGCTTGAGGTTTGCCTCGTGAGACTGGTGTCTAATAAACTGGAAACGTATTGTGTCACAATATATATATTCGCTAACCTGGAGGCCCCATGTCTCCACTTGGTCCAGCAGGTCCACGTTCTGGAGGGCAGCACTCGCAGAAGTTGAGGTAACATTCTGTATAGTCCAGAGTATAGTTATCCTGCACACTGTTGGGTGTGACTGTGGTGTCTGGGTGGTAACCCGCATAAGCATTAGCGGGGACAGTGGTACTTTCTGTGGTAACAGAAGCAACACGGTCTTTTGTCTTGGTGTAGTCCACTATCCTTGGTGTGGCTGTGGGTTTACCAGCATATGCCGTAGTGTGGACCAACTCTCGAGGAGGCTTCTTGGTGTATTGGTATTTGGGCCGCGGGGTTATCTTAATGGCATCGCTTATGGGTGATAAAAGCAGTACAGTCACTGCCAGGAAGATTGATCGAATGCAGAGTTCAGTCATTGTGGATCTGCAGATAAAAGAAAAAAACGAAGAATTATCTATAGGAAATTTTGAGAGATGACCAATCCATAGTTAAACCCTTATTAAAAATGCTCAATGGATCTTTGGGTAGACAATGGTTCTTAGGTTCCAGAGGGTCAACTGAACCATCAAGGGCTCCAAACAATGATCTATATCTATTGACGCTAGACGTTTTAGATGCACAATGTTGCAAGGTCTATCATCTGTGATGAAGTGCAAAGCATTAAAGTACTGCATATTACATCTTATTGCAAGAGTTTTATGAAGGGTCAGAAGCTTTTTGTTCTTATTAATGAATTCAAAATACTTTCGTCATGATTTTGCATTCTATGTTTAAACTCCATTTTATTCAAGCCAGTTATATGGCATAATTGGAGAATTTATTCTTTTAATTTATGCATGACAAAAGTGAAATCCACAGAGTATCTGATGATCAAACCATATTTTTGCCTAGTTCAATGCAAAGAAAAAAAAGGATAATGTGTTACCTTGCCAAATAGTTGCTGATGTACAGTTAGTTAGTTAGAGAGATCCTGAGATTATACCTTTGATTAATGATATTGTATGTCCACTAATAAGGAGGTGATAATCAGGACTCTAATCCTAATGCTCCAAGACTGGCCAATGCAGAACCCTGCAACAGTGGCCAAGTTTCTTTACCTCTCATGTGTATCGTGCTTTTGTGACATGGGATACAGCACCCTCATGAATCACTCCATCTAGTAGACAGCCAAAAAAAAAAAAAAACCAAGAAAAAAGACACAGGTTGCCAGCTGGACTTAGGGCAATGAGACTAGTCATTCAATATGGAGAATTTCTTCAGAACTTTTACCAAACCCTAATAAATGGATTGGTGCCAAGCTTTAGAGTTAACGCAGCAGGTTTGGGCATTCATTGAAGACAACGCCATGTTAGTGAAACAGGATGAATGATTTATGCTACTCTGCAGTTGAACTGCAAGAGCCATTGTCCATACACACAGTGGATGAGAGATCAGTTAAATGGTTTGGAAATTATGGAAATCATATGCTATGACCTCAGCAGTCTCCAGATCTTGGCATAGTTGACCACCTAGGAAGGTTTTTGTACCAAAATGTTAGAGAGCGTTCTCCACCACCATTATCAAAATGCTAACTGAGGGAATATTTTTGTTTTTGGATAAATGGTGTTCTTTACTCCTTTATAGTTCGAGAGACTTGAAGCTGTTCTGGTGGCTCATAATGGTCCAACACTTTCCTTTAAACAAAGTTGAATTTCCTTTTACAGCCCAGCATGCCCAAGCGTAGATGTACCATGTAGGTATTCAATTACCTGGCATAATAGTTTATAATGCTGGTACAAGTGTTTCAAATAAAGTACTGGGATTTCTAACACCTCACTGCCAATACTGTGCTGAGAATGATCCACCAAATAATATCTGATCTGAAGTGGTTCTCTGGTGGTACTTTTAGACTGAAGCACTGGGGTTATGGGTGCACATGCATAGCAACAGATGGGACACAGTAAGTAATTGTACACCTACAAAGTCGCCTAAGGTCTAATTTTAACTCTTGGCTATTTCTCCTCTCTGTTTTGGAGCTCAGATTTACCCCATGTGTTAGCTCAGGGAATCAGAGTTTTATTCCAAGCTATTTGGTGTTACTCCAAAAAAGCTTTTGCCCCAAAGAGCACTGATAATCTCACCATAGCCTAAACCTGAGCTGGTTTTTTTTTCCCCTTTCCTTTCCTTTCCTTTCCTTTCCTTTTTTTTTTTGAGGAAAAAGCTTATCTAATGACGTAATCATTCAGGCAAAATGATTGAAGCCCATATTGAGAGGGGAGAAAATTCAGACAGACAGACCCACACACACACACACACACACACACACACACACACACACACAAAATACATTCATTTAAAAAAATCCATTTCTTATCATTTTCTCAGCAGAATCTCTGGAAATTGACTGATGAACTAACAGGTACTAGTCTAGCTTTTCCCTTTTCATCGAAGAAGTGATATGCATCGGAAGCATAAGAGGAACTGATACTGAAGAGTCCTACTGGATGGGAATACTCCTCACTGACCTGCTGTTATCACCCCACTATTCAACAGCCTCAACCATAGTGCTCACTTTACTTCCCTTCCACTCAACCCTTTCACTTAGCAAATGCCCCCCAACTTGCCCCCCGGCCACCCCCATACCTCTGCACTCCTCGAGCCTTGAGAAGAAGTGGCGTGAGACAGGGAAGAGCCTCTATCAATATTACAGCCCTAACAACCTGCAATCAGTCCTAGCTAATCTTCATGCTTTAGGTGGAAGTGCACAGATACCATATGCCTGTATGTTTCACCCCCTTTCCCCTTTTGTGAAGGGAGGGCATGTCTGCCATCTGAGCCCATGGTGTGTTTAGCCTCTGGTAGAGTAACAGCTCAGGCTGTGCTCGAGTGGTAAGCCCTTAATGGGGTTCACTATGACCCTGTAAAGAAAGGAGTAGCTGTTGAACCATTTGCCTAAAAAGCCTCATTCTACTTCTTTATCTTTTTTCATCTCCCTCTTTCTGTTTCTCAGGCTCTCCGGGCTGTCGGATTTTCATCCTTAATTGAGAAGCTTTAAAGACGCATCAACTTTACTATAGCTGTATTAGATTATTGTATTAGATAAAAAAAAAAAAATACATATTAAGTCATCACAGCACTGGGGAGAAAAACTATACAATTTGCACATTGCACACGTTTCAAGAAAAAAACCAAAAAACAGATCCATATAAAAATATAGGGTTAGAATAATCAGAGTTGTGAGGAAAGATCTCTAACTACTACTACGTCAACTTAAAAACATTGGGCCAAAAGCTATTACTATATTGCTGTATAGCAAGTTTGCAGGGTTTAGTTAAAGAAGAGATCGTATCTGTTAAAAAAAACAAAAAAACACACGAGATAAAGGATCTAGGAGACTTGTTATACGACAAAGGTGTCTGTATTTGGATGTATACTTAGTATCTTAGTTTCTCTGGCTATATGCTAGCACCTTATAATAGTAGTTAATCATCTTTATAAATAGCATGATGTATCAGAATCATTGATTTCAATATTAGTTTAATTCTAACATATCCCCGATATTCAGATTTCAACACTGTGCTTGCCAAACACCTAGCGTTATATCCGCAATAGCATTTCATTATCTCTTTGAAATCTGTCATTATATCAGTATACGATCTAGTCTTAATCCCAGAAACGATCTGTAACTCCGAAGCATCTAGAGAAACTATTTACCAGATGTCAAGATCGTGCTGCCTTATTGTCCAGTGCGTCCAGATATTTCCGTCTGACTGAAGACCAAAACTGCGAGAGAAATGTTCTAATCAAGATTCGTGCACTGGATATAAAGCTATACCAAAGGAGGAGTGTCACCCACTTTTTTTCCCCTCTCTCTCCTTAGTCTCACACACACATACACTTCCCAGAAGTGGGTGGACTACGTTGGTTCTGGCCCAGTGCTCTGCAGTCACCCAGACTGAATCTGAACAAAGTGCTGTTGCCGAGAGTGACCCAGAAACCTGACCCAGGCCAACCGAGCACTGTGCACTTCATTCACCTGCTTATCCTTCTCTCCGTCTCTCTCTCCGTCTCTCTCTCCGTCTCTCTCTCCGTCTCTCTCTCCGTCTCTCTCTCCGTCTCTCTCTCCGTCTCTCTCTCCGTCTCTCTCTCCGTCTCTCTCTCCGTCTCTCTCTCCGTCTCTCTCTCTCTCTCTCTCTGTCTCTCTCTCTCTCTCTCTTCCTCCATCCATCTCTCTTATAATGTATACTGTATTTAAAGGAATATCAAATAAAATTAAGGACAAAACAAATTCCTATTTCACTATTACCCACTATTGTGCCATTCTCCAAAGTAAGTCTGGTCTCTGCTGAGGTGATGAAGAAAAATCTTGGCATGAAATGCTTCTATATCCTTCTGCATAGAAAAGTGACATGTAAATAATCAAAAGGTTAACACAGTACGTTTATTTTCACCCGATATTTTTTCTTTCACACGATTGGTTTATTTTAACGTGATGTTCGCACAGGATTATTTATCACCTGTGATTGTCATGCGGTTCCATGCGTCACCAGTTTTAAAATACACTTTCACACCTTTTTCAAATGTTGTCATATATTACTCACACATCAGAGGCAAAGAGATCACATGTGAATTGTTATATTTCTGTAAAGGCCCTTGAAATGTAGCTTTGACCTAATAATCATGCTACAAAATGATCAGATGACTGACTTTTATAGATAGATATAGATTTTATAGAAAGCGCCTTTAAATCGTAACTTTGCAATAACTTGAATAACCGTAAGATACAAACACTTTGTTGAAATAGGTTTATAGTCACGTTTTGAAATAATTTTGAAATAATAATAATTTATTTTCTTTGTTGATTCATGCAAAAAAACAAAAACAGACTTTTTCAAAAGCAAGGCTGAGTAGTACATTCATTGTTTACCGCTTATCCAATCTATTTTCGGGTCACGGGGAGCCTGTGCATCTCGGGCGTCATCGGGCATCAAGGCAGGATACACCCTGGATGGAGTGCCAACCCATCGCAGGGCGCACACACACACACACTCTCATTCACACACTACAGACAATTTAGAGATGCCAATCAACCTACAATGCTTTGGACCGGGGGAGGAAACCGGAGTACCCGGAGGAAACCCCCGAGGCACAGGGAGAACATGCAAACGCCACACACGCACGGCGGAGGCGAGAATTGAACCCCCAACCCTGGAGGTGTGAGGCAAACGTGCTAGCCACCATGCACCTCCTCCATGAGTAGTACATAAATTCATTCATTCATTGTCTACCGCTTATCCGATCTATTCTCGGGTCACTGGGAGCCTGTGCCTATCTCAGGCGTCATTGGGCATCAAGGCAGGATACACCCTGGACGGAGTGCCAACCCATCGCAGGGCACACACACACACTCTTATTCACTCACGCAATCACACACTACCGACAATTTAGAGATGCCAATCAACCTACCGTGCATGTCTTTGGATTGGGGGAGGAAACCGGAGTACCCGGAGGAAACCCCCGAGGCACGGGGAGAACATGCAAACTCCACACACGCATGGCGGAGGCAGGAATCAAACCCCCAACCCTGGAGGTGTGAGGCAAACGTGCTAGCCACCATGCACCCCCTCCATGAGTAGTACATACTTAGGTTAAATATTTCTTTACCCACAAGAGGGTGATATTGGTCAGACTTTGACAATGGGAATACTGGGAACTGGGAATACTTGATACAGGAATATACCCTGAATAGGACACCGGTCAGTCGCAGGGCACTGACAACCTCATTTACATCTAGGGGTAATTTAAATTTAAATAGCCACACTCAGCATCTCCCAGCATCTTTCCAGGAGGTGGAAGGAAACCACTCGGACATCAGGAGAACACGGGAAACTTTACACAAACAGTAGCCAGAGATCAGGATCACATCAAGGAACCCTACACTACCAGGGGCAACACTAGCAACCGTGCCAGCATAACACGCAACAGTATTTACACAACAAACAGAAGATAAGTACAGGACAGATTTCAGGAAGAGCGAGAAGACATTACAGGAGAAACTTACAGCATTAAAGGTGAACTTTGAAACAAAAAAAAAAAATGCTTAATTGGTGTTTAATGACAGTGTACATTAACTTGACATTTTTATACAGTTCCACAGATGAGATGTCCATCATGTATCATCATTTTGGCACATGTTTGTCATGTTGAAAAGAAAACAAGCTTTAAATGTAAACCTTTCGTATATTTTATGGCTTAATGGTGTTACTCATTGCTTCCACAAATTCAGAATTGTTTTATATATTTTTTTTTTATCATTAATTCAATTTGCCTCATATGTACAGTTGTTTTGATATTGAATTTCTGATAATGAGTGTTCTGCCTTAATGTTTCCTTTTTGTCTATTGTTTGTTTTGTAAATGTTGAAATACATTACAGAGATGCCATTGACTAGATTATAGGCTACATGGAAATGAACAGAAGCCATAATACCACAATTTCTGCATATCAGATATGCTTTTAAGTACCTTTAATTCTACAAACGGGCACGGGGGCTTGGTGGTTAGTACGTTTGCCTCAAACCTCCAGGGTTGGGGGTTCGATTCCTGCCTCCGCTATGTGTGGAGTTTGCATGTTCTCCCCGTGCCTTGAGGGTTTCCTCCGGGTACTCCGGTTTCCTCCCGCGGTCCAAAGACATGCATGGTAGGTTGATTGGCATCTCTAAATTGCCCGTAGTGTGTGATTGCGTGAGTGAATGAGAGTGTGTGTGTGCCCTGCGATGGGTTGGCACTCCGTCCAGGGTGTATCCTGCCTTGATGCCCGATGACACCTGAGATAGGCACAGGCTCCCCGTGACCCGAGAATAGATCGGATAAGTGGTAGACAATGAATGAATAATTCTACAAACAAGGCACGATAGAATGCATTAGGTTGTGGGTTATAAGAGTGCAGAGAGAGTTAGACATGCACATAGAGGACACACTCACCAGGTCTAGAGCAATAACAACATTGCACTAGTCCCAGGACTGTGTGGTTCATATTTAGTGTTTACCTTCACTGGTGTAAGATCATTGTAGCTGTGAGCTGTCACATTGAAGAATAAGAATAAGAAGAAGAAGAAGAATAAGAAGAAGAAGAAGAAGAAGAAGAAGAAGAAGGGCCTTTATTTGGCACTTGCACATTACAGCACAGTGAATTCATTTTGCAATTTTTTAAGGGATCAGAGCACAGGGTCGGCTAGGATATGATGTCACTTGTACAGAGAAGGATAAGGGCCTTGCTCAAGGGCCCAACAGTCATAGCTAGATGGTGCTGGGGCTTGAACCCTTGAGGTTCTTATAAGAACATGATTATCATCAAATCATTAGGTTTATGGCATTTGGCAGACACCCTTACCCAGAGCGACTCACATTTTATCTCATATTAAACAACTGAGCAAGGGGACACGGTGGCTTAGTAGTTAGCACGTTTGCCTCAGACCTCCAGGGTTGGGGGTTCGATTCCCACCTCTGCTGTGTGTTGTGTGTGTGTGTGTGTGTGTGTGTGTGTGTGTGTGTGTGTGTGTGTGTGTGTGTGTGTGTGTGTGGAGTTTGCATGTTCTCCCTGTGCCTCGGGGGTTTTCTCCGGGTACCCCGATTTCCTTTGTAGGTTGATTGGCATCTCTAAATCTCTGTCTGAAGTGTGTGAGTGAATGAGAGTGTGTGTGTGTGCCCTGTGATGGGTTGGCACTCCATCCAGGGTGTATCCTACCTTGATGCCCAATGAGATAGGCACAGGACACCCCGTGACCCGAGAATAGATCAGATAAGCGGTAGACAATGAATGAATGAATACAACTGAGCAATTGGGGGTTAAGGGGATCTGGGATTTGAACTCACAACCTTCTGATCTGTAGTTCTTTTCAACATGACAACAATAAACTAAGCTACGACATCGCTATCATCAAATATACAGCACAGGTTTGTCTGGATAAAGTGTAAATGATAACTGTTACTGCATTCGTATATTTTTGTATGCGTATACGTCTGTATTTCCCTCTAGTTTGGAAGATCTGAAGAGCCGCAGCTGTCCCTGCATTCAACCTGCATTCACTAGATTCCCTGAAGAATGTGATGAATAATTGATGAAATGTTTATTACACTAGCAAAGCTATTACACAACGTAAATCTGGAAAGATCTGAATAGAATATTGGCTATTAGAGAAGTGCACAGCAAAAACAACAACAACAACAAAACCGACTTTAAATCTATAGTGTTTCGCTAGACTGACTGGACACAGAATAGCCCTCTTTTGTATTGCTTGTGGAATACTTCAGCAGTAATAAGTCTAAGGGAAGTCTCTGAACAAACATTCCTGCGAAACATTTCTACAATTTGTGAATGAAGGAACATCCTTTCTGGGACTTTTTCCAGGGCAAAGATTTACTATCAGGATCATCACCATTAATGGATACTGCATAAAATTCAAAAAGGTGAAAAGTCTAAAAAAAATAAAATTAAATAAATAAAACTCCATAACAACATTTTTTTATATTCCTAAACACCTTTAGTGTTAGAGTGTAACATTTCACACACTGTTAAAACTCAACAACCGCCCGTAGACTGTGTGTTTTGTTCGAGTCTCAGTACAGATAGTCGTGTAAATATTTTCTCGTGTAATCATTCATATAGTACAGAACTAGTGGATGAGCTGGAAAAAAAAAGTTATAATCCTATAGTTTTTCCTATAATCCAGTACTCACGTCCTTATGCCTTAGGGTTGAGAGAGCTGTGTGTATTACTGTTTTTTTAAGTAAAAACTGTGTGCCCGTTACCTCAGTCCTACCCACGAGGGATATTCATAAGCTGTCTGGAACCGCAACAACATTGCCGGCTTCACAGCTCCCGAAATATTGATTCTTTCTTAAGGGCTTCCAGATTCCAGATGTCTGGATAGGCCTTGGTCATTGGTCATTAGTTTTCCACTTCTCAGCCCCTTCAGAATGTCTTCACAAAATAACCATGATAGTCAGTACTCAAATTCAGTATGGCTGGATAGACATTGATGTGAATTTAACAGCAGGATTAAGCTAAATAAGGTTACAACAACTGATATAATCAGTATAAAGTATCACTTTATATTGACATAAGATATAATATTGTTTACAATTTCATTTAAAATTTACATGGAGAACTCATAAAGGTAAAACACTTAAAGGTTCTAGGTAGAAACCAACTACTAACAACACCTAAAGAACTACTGAATGTGTAACGTATTGTGCTATGTACTGCAAAAAAATCCAAGACTAATTCATTCATTCATCTTCAGTAAGTTTTTATCCTAGTTAGGGTCATGATGACTGGGACGAGTTAGAGTAGCTAGCCGAGGCTAATTAGAGTAGCTTATCAACCTACTTTTTATTTTTATTTTTTTGAAATAATAAAATAAAATAAAATAAAATAATCTGTTCCATTGCTGTCTAAGATATAAGCATCTTATCATTAAGAAGACATGAATGGATTTTTTTCCGGAGTTGCACCAAAAATAAACAAATAAATAAATGAATGAATGAATGAATGAATGAATGAATTTGAAAAAAAATTAAAAAAGAAAAAAAAGAAAGAAAGAAATAAGAAATGTTGACTGTCGTTTTAGGTCCATTTACATTTGTTTTTCAGAGTCCTTTTGTAAGAGACTAAACACTGCTTAACACTTATCAATAATAATAAAATAATCTGTTCCTGCATTTACTCATTGCTGTCCAAGATACAAGCATCTTATCTATTATATTAAGAAGACATGAATGGATGGATTTTATTCCAGGGTTGCACCAAAAATAGATAGATAGATAGATAGATAGATAGATAGATAGATAGATAGATAGATAGATAGATAGATAGATAGACAGACAGACAGACAGACAGATAGACAGATAGATAGATAGATAGATTTAAATAAATGTTGACTGTCCTTTTAGGTCCATTTACATTTGGTTTTCAGTTTTGTTGTTGTTTTCAAGAGACTAAACACTGCTTGTTTTTTAATCATTTATTCTTTTTTTTTGGGGGGGGGTACGGTGGCTTAGTGGTTAGCACGTGTGCCTCATACCTCCAAGGTTGGGGGTTCAATCCCCGCCTCTGCCATGTTTGTGTGGCGTTTGCATGTTCTCCCTGTGCCTCGGGGGTTTCCTCCCCCGGTCCAAAGACATGCACTGTAAGTTGATTGGCATCTCTAAATTGTCTGTAGTATGAGTGTGTGTGTGTGTGTGTGTGTGTGTGTGTGTGTGTGTGCCCTGTGATGGGTTGGCACTCCGTCCAGGGTGTATCCTGCCTTGATGCCCAATGACGCCTGAGATAGGCACAGGCTCCCCGTGACCCGAGAATAGATCAGATAAGCAGTGGACAATGAATGAATGAATATTCTTTTTGGAATTACAATGAATAAAAGATTTGAAATGACCTGGATATGTAGCAACAGTTATTATTGATTAAAGACTGATGTTGCTAACATGGCTGATTTCTAGACTTTGTGTGATGAAACTGATTAGGAACATTTAAAAGGAGTTAATACAAACAAAATATAAAATTTCCCATTTTCCTTTCTTAAAAAAAAAAAAGGTAAAATACAGGGTCTACACTATTCACCATTCACATGTGCCTGTTTCCTCAAGCTCCTTTTCCTTTCTGGTCCGTTGGGTTTTTCTTTAGTCTTTTGTTACCATGATTTTGTTTCCCCAATAGTATATTATTTTCCTTACATTATCAGATGAGTCCATCCATTGCTCCATTTACATGTTTTCTACCCTCTGGCTGTTTTCTTGTTTTCGCCTCCTGGATTTGAAGTTTTCCATTCACACTCCTCTTTCTGAGTTTCACAGAAGACTTTGTCACAAGAGCCAGCAAATTAGCCTTTTTGTAAGTGGAGTTGGCAGCTCAAAAGCTGTTGGCTGTGCTTTTTCGTAGTGCTTATGTATGACAGAGGTACTGACTAAATTTGGGGCATTGGGTAAGAAGAACCCTTTCTGAAAAGGCAAATATTTTCATCTCACTAATAAGTGAGCTGGGAACCTAACTTTTGGAAAGGAACCTTGAATGTCCTACAGTGCAAAGGTTGAAGATTCTGTACTCCGTTTCAATTTAACCCAACACCAAGAACATGGGTCACCATGTAGCTTTCGGTGAGACGATTCAGAAGTGGTGTCAGGTTGAATCCCACTTATCTCTATTTACTGGCCAAAACCTGTAACCTATTCTAGCTGGTTGCAGCACTTGGCTTGGATCTTTGCACTGAAAATATGAGAGCAAGAAGCAGGAAAGCTGAGCTTCGGAAAAGGTCTATGAGTGCACCCAACTTTGGACGAGCGAAGTGTGAATTCATGAGAGATGGGTGCCGGGTAAATGCACAAGTCTGTTTAATAAGGAACATAAGAAAGCTGAGTGACAGCTGAAGGAATCGTCACCATCCTCCTGGAACCATGATCTTCCAGCAATCACAAAACGCTGGTCTTCAGATGGTCTCCCAGAGCCTAGTCTATACCACAGCTCCAGTCCAGGTCTATCCTGGCTCAGTAGTTTCTGTTCTTATTCATTTCCATTTTTTCTCCTTGCTCAGCCTCTGCCTATGATAGAGCAGGAAATCCTTAGTGTACTATATGCCTTTAGCTTTAGATGCTGTTAAGGTGAACGCAATTTTTTTAAAACAAAGTGTATGAATAGAGAGAATTCTGAAAGAAATGCCAGGTACTTGATTTAGCTTTTCCTTGAGCTACTGCTCCTAGACTATTCCTAGCTTCTGCTCTTATCATCAGGCTTGAACAGATGTAGTTAATTTCCTGTCTCTGATCAGTCTGGCTCAGCTCCAGCCTAAGAAATCCCTTGTCAGTTTTAGGTCAGCAGTGTTTCTCTGTATCCACACCTTGTGAACCTCTGCTATGTCATGTTTAGCCCCAGGGGCTTCCAGTTCTGGCACATGAGCTTTCCCTAGTGCCAGGTGCAGTCATTGATCTTGCCCCTGTCTCAGTATATACCACAGATGTCTCTCCATAAGAAAGCTCAGATTCAGGTTTGTTTCTATAGCTTGTCATTGTATCTATCCCTCATGTCATGTATCAGTCAATGATGTTGCTTTCGGTTGCTCCCTGTTCGGGGTCGCCACAGCGTACCAACTGGTCCACACAACAACTTGGCACAGGTTTTACACCGGATGCCCTTCCTGCCGCAACCCTCCCATTTTTCCGGGCTTGGGACTGGCACTGCATCCAGTGGCTGGGGTTGAGGCATTGGCTGGGAACCGAACCCGGGCCTTCTGCATGATAGGTGAGAAACCTACCACTGAGCCACATTCAAGTTTTTAACATTACTGTCTATTGATATTCTATATATTTTGGTGTGTTAAACTTTCCCACATCATTCCTTTCCTTTTCATTGCGCAGCACTGCAATCTAAAATGCTAAATCCAGTGCTTCTCAGGATCTCAGGGTCTCAGTAAACAATGTTTCTCTGACAAACCATGGATTTTATGAGCATTGTAAATGACTCTGCACACCGAAAACAATATTTAACAGTGTTTCCTGTTATCTATCCACTTTCCCTACATTCACAAAGGCCACACTGTGACAAGGTTGGATAAATCATGAAAATATTCCGAGACAACACACAAAAAAGCTGCTCAGGTAACATTCGGGTTGTTTAATAAGGCATGACCACAAATTAATCTGCTGTAGCTATGAGGTTCATATCTCTTGATCACTATGGCCACATTAAAAATGTCATGTCATTAAAATTCTTTCAGATATTTGCCTTGAAGCTATAATAAGAAACTGCTCCCACAGTTTTAATGCACAGGTGCAGAGAAAGAATCACCTCACGGGAATGCAGTTCCTATATTTACTGCAGGTGAAGATAAGGTACGCATTGTATGACCCTGTGTCTTTATTCAGCGCCTTGCAAAAGTATAATGTCAAGTGATAAATATGCGTATACATTTTTTTTTTTTTGTCAGTATTTTAATGCAAATTCGTGTTCTCTTACACTGAAAAGTCGAAATAAATTATTGGTCAGTAAATATTTCAAAGAAAATCGAAAAAGTAAGTATTCAACACCCAGGTTCTGGAAGCACCAGATAAAGAAAATTGGCTTTCACATGTGAACTATTACACAGCTCTGATTTTCACAACAAAGACACTTGTACTGTCAGGAAAAGGGGTGAGAATGTAGACTAAGGGGAATTCTGAGGAAGTTAAAGGTAAGGTAAAAGAATTTCATGACTTAGAAATAGGGTGGGGGGCACGGTGTCTTGGTGGTTCGCACGTTTGCCTCATACCTCCAGGGTTGGGGGTTCAATTCCCGCCTCCGCCGTGGGTGTGTGAAGTTTGCATGTTCTCCCTGTGCCTTGGGGGTTTCCTCTGGGTACTCTGGTTTCCTCCCCAGTCCAAAGACATGCATTGTAGGTTGATTGGCATCTCTAAATTGTCCGTAGTGTGTGAATGAGAGTGTGTGTTTGCCCTGCAATGGGTTGGCACTCCGTCCAGGGTGTATCCTGCCTTGATGCCCAATGACGCCTGAGATAGGCACAGGCTCCCCGTGACCCGAGAATAGATCGGATAAGCGGTAGACAATGAATGAAATAGGGTGTACAATGCTATCTAAGAGGACATCCTCGTCAGCATCATACCACACAAGCACTACCTACTGTATATAAGATCAAAACTCAGCACAAGTACAAGCCAGAGACTGATGAGGGTGTTGAGTATTGAACATGTAAAAAAAAAATGCTGTTTTCATAAGTATTTAACCCCTTCAAGCTAGTACTTGGTAGAACCACCATTTGATGCAATAACATCTTTACGCCTATTGAGGTAAGTTCCTAATAGCTTTGTACATTTTTTAGAAATGTTTTTTAACCATTCTCTCTAGCAGATTTGGTTTCAGGTTTTGGTTTGGTGATGTTTATGGACAGCAATTTTTTGCCACAGATTCCCATTTTGATTGAGACTTTGACTGCACCGCTGTAGAACATTCACTTTATTGTTTAAGCATTCCTGAGTTGCTTGGAATCATTGTTCCGCTGAAAGGTGATATTCCTCCCAAGCTTTAGCAGACTGAAGCAGGTTATCTTGCAGTTTCTCTGTGTATATTGCACCATCCATCTGTCCTACGATTTTAACAATATACCCAGGGTCTGCTGAGGAAAACTCCCCACAACATGATGCTGCCATTTCCATACTTCACTGTTGGCATGGTATTCGCTGACGAATGTGTAGTTTCAGGTCTGTGCCACATATAGATTTAAATTGTGACCAAGAAACCTTATCCCCCATTTGTGTTGGGTCACTTTGCTGCTTTCTGATAAACTCCAGATGTTTTAATGTGGTTTTACTTCCCTAATGGCTTCTTTATATCCTGTATAGCTATAACTATAATAATAGTAGTGTTTTGTATAATTGATAAGCTAGTCTTTCTCAAAATAAATACCACTGGCCCCCTCAGCACATGTTTATCGCATGAATAAAAAAAAAAACCTCTGGTTAAGGACCTCTAAGGACCCCTGGAGTCCCCAGGATTCACAGAGAGAACCCCTGTTTTATGACATCCACAATCCAATCAAAAGTCGTTGCCGATTAGGGATCAGGGCTAGAAATATTTGTTTAATTTTACTTTATCACCATCCTTCCATCCTTCATATCGACATTGAATGTTTGTGCTCTTACTTAAATACAGTTCCAAAAAGATATATATATATATATATATATACACACAAATAATTTTTACTCCTTATATATATATATATATTATATATATTATATATATATAAGGAGTAAAAATTATTTGTGGAAAAATTGTGGAAAAATGTGAGATGTGTGTTGAATGTGTGAGGTCACTTCCTGTGTTTGAAGCACTTACCATGGGTTTCTTGCCTGTGTCGGAATTTTAATCTTAGTTTATACCGTCTAATTTTCTCTTTTGCCTCAATATTTTGCACGGTCACCTTTCGTTTTCACATTTTTTACTTGCCTACTGCAGTTAATTGTTCTTTTTTTCAGGAGAAGCATTCTGGGGGTTTTTTTTTTCGGCCTCCAAACAGCATTTGGAGGAAACCCACTTCGGCGCTCTTCAATACCCAGGTCAAATTCACTTAAAGGAACGTAGTCATAAAGTATGGCTAACTTTCAGCTTGTACAGTGTGTGAGCTGCAGGAGGTTTAGTAACTCTTCCTCCGTCGTTAGTGTTAATTTTACTTGTGATAAGTGTATGCTACTTAGCTCTCTGACGGGGGAAGATATTAGCTTTAGAGGTGCGCATCCAGACACTAGAGAGGGTTGGTGATAGCAAGAGTAGTGTAGTGTCTGTAGGGGGAAGTCTGGATGCCTTAGGTGGAGTTAGTAACCCCCCAACTCTGGGATTAGAGCCCTCACAGCGGGGTGAATGGGTGACGACTCGGCGGCATAGTCGCAAAGCCAAGGTTAACGCTAAGGCTTTCCCACCGGAGCCCCACTCCTCTCCGCTTCACATGTCCAACAGGTTTGCTCTCCTCAGTGAAGCACCCGCTGAGAAACCTGAAAGAGCTCTGGTTATAGGAGACTCTATCTTAAAGCATGTGAAATTAGCCAGGGCTTTAGGGGCTCCAGCAGCACAGGTAATCTTAGAGTCCTAGGCAAGCATAGGTTCTCAAAGATAGTCTTCCAGGTAGGCACTAACGATATACGCCTTCGTCAAGCTGAGGTTACTAAGAGTAATATTGTATTATGCTCTGGCCCCATCCCAATGAGACGTGGCAATTATAGCAGGTTATGGTCGCTGAACTACTGGATGTCCAGGTGGTGCTCCGAAAACAATGTAGGCTTCATAGATAATTGGAGCTCATTTGAGGGCAAGGCTGGCCTGTTAGGACGGGGCAGTGTCCATCTCACACGGGAATGTGCTGCTCTCATTTCTTGTAGCATAGCACATAGTCTTAGAGCAGGTCTAGTTAATCCGTGACAATCCAGAGCCAGGGCCAGGGAGCAGACAAGCAGGCTAATCCGACCATCTGCTAACTGCAAAGAGTTGTCACCCAGGGTTCATAACATTGAGACTGTGTCTGTTCCCCGAGCTAAACATAAATGTTTTAACATTTAGAAAATTTGCTTTAGCAACCTGATTAACATAAAACTAGATCATAGTGAATGCACAGCCAGCATCTTTGATGTGAAGCTAGGACTGTTAAATATCTGTGAAAGATCTCTTTCATCTAAAGCACTTATTATTAATGAACTGATTACTGATCAGGAGTTTAGTGTTCTATGTTTAACAGAAACATGGATTAAACCAAACGACTATGTAGCATTAAATGAAGCTTGTCCGCCTGGTTATAGTTATACATCAACCACGTCTAACAGGTAGAGGAGGAGGTGTCGCAGGTATTCATGATGATAAGCTAGTCACAACACAAAAACCCAGACATCAATTCAACACATTTGAAGTTCTTTATACTAACCTAACTTATGTAGCCACAAAAAATAAGTTCACAGAGTTGATTCCACTCATTGTTATTTACAGACCTCCATCTTAGATGCAGTAGGTGTTAATCAAAATGTAATAGGACCCACTCATAATGGAGGTCACACTCTGAATTCACTCAGAATTATCATGCATAATTGGTTCGCCGTCTGACCCCACAGAACTTGATCAGGCGACTTGGTCAGCTCCACTTAAAAGGAAAATAATTAAAGAGAAGAAACTAGCACCCTGGTACAATGACCACACACAAGCTTTGTGAAACTAGAACGTATATGGCGTCAAGCTAAATTGTCAGTATTTCAGTTAGCATGGAAGGAAAGCCTTCCGAGCTAGAAAAATTCTCTTAGTACTGCTAGATTAGCGTACCTCTCTGCCCTAATGGAAAATAACAAAAACAATCCTAAATTTTTAAAACTAACTAGGAGTAAAATGACTGTAGAAAAGCGCACACCCTCTACATGCAGCAGCAATGACTTCATGAATTTTTTCAAAGTAGAAATTGATAATATCAGGCAACAAATTCAGACTATTAATTGAAAACCAAGTTATTTGATAGATAACCCTTTAGATCATATAACTATTTCTGGTCAGAGCTTAGAATGCTTTACTCACCTTCAAGAACCTGATCTAATTTCACTAATTTCATCTTCAAAACGTTCAACCTGCATATTAGATCCCTTACCCACGTCTTTTCTTAAACAGATATTACCAGTAGCTACCAAACCCCTTCTAAAAATGATAAATTCTTCCCTTAGCACTGGCTGTGTGCCTAAATCTTTTAAGCTAGAGGTTATCAAACCCCTGATTAAAAAACCAGACCTCGACCCATGTCAGCTGTCCAACTATAGTCCAATATCTAACCTAACCTTTATCTCCAAGATCGTAGAAAAGGTTCATACCTACGTACATAGGAATAACATTCATGAAATGTATCAGTCACATCAGTCAGGATTTAGGCCTCATCATAGCACAGAGACAGCACTGGTTAAAGTGGTAAATGACCTGTTACTGGCTTCTGATCAGGGTTGTGTCTCCTTACTGGTGTTACTCGATCTTAGTGCAGCTTTTGACACCATTGACCACACTATTCTACTTGATAGGCTAGAACATGTTGTTTCTCATTATATATGCTACCCCTTGGTGCAATTATTCGTAAATGTGTTATTAGGTTCCACTGTTATGCCGATGACACACAGCTATATGTTTCAGCCAAGTCAGATTAGAGACACCAACTTGTTAAGATTGAAGAATGTGTAAAGAACATTAGACAGTGGATGCTTACTAAGTTCCTCCTGCTTAACTCTGACAAGACAGAGGTGATTGTATTAGGACCACATGCAGCTAGAAGTAAGCTTTCTGATTACAGAGTAACTGTGGATGGTCTTTCTGTTACGCCTTGTCCAACAGTAAAAGATCTTGGTGTGATGATCAACTCTTGTCTTTCGTTTGAAGCTCATGTAGATAATATCACTAGAGTAGCCTTCTTTCATCTTAGAAATATTGCTAAGATAAGAAATATGATGTCACTTCATGATGCAGAAAAACTAGTTCATGCTTTTGTTAACTCTAGGTTGGATTATTGTAAAGCCTTACTGTCTGGATGTTCCAGTAGGAGCATAAGCAAGCTCCAGTTAGCTTTGTTTCTCTACTTCTGTAAAACGTCTGTAAATGTCCATTGGAAAAGGTGCTATACAAGTAAATTAAACTGAAAAAAATTGAATTGAAAAATGGACAAGTGTAAGGATTTGAGCGAGTTTGACGAAGGGCCAAATTGTGATGGCTAGACGACTGGATCAGAGCATCTCCAAAACTGCAGCTCTTGTAGAGTGTTCCCGTTCTACAGTGGTCAGTATCTATCAAAAGTGGTCCAATGAAGGAACAGTGGTGAACCGGCGACAGGGTCATAGGCAGCCAAATTGCCGGAGAAGTTAATGCTGGTTCTGATAGAAAGGTGTCAGAATACACATCGGGTCAGGGCTGTTTTGGCAGCAAAAGGGGGACCAACACAATATTAGGCAGGTGGTTATAATGTTATACCTGGTCGGTTTAAATTCTCAGTACTTTGTCCATTCCTTGGTGGGAGTGGGCTTAATAGGAGGACACTGTGCAGGACAGAGGGTTCTCCAAGGAATTTGGGAAACCTTTGCATTGCATTTTTTCCCCCTTTCACGTTAGAAAATTGTGCACTCTACAGTGACGTCACGTCAAGACGACGCAGACTGCCGTGTGGTGAGTGTAGTAAGACGCAGTAACTTAAAAAAAAAAAAAAAAAAGATGTTGCGATTGAGCACGATGATCTTGTGGAATTGAGAGAGAGAGAGAGAGAGAGAGAGAGAGAGAGACGGACAGACAGACAGAGAGAGAGAGAGAGAGAGAGGGAGAGAGAGAGAGAGAGAGAGAGAGAGAGAGAGAGAGAGAGAGAGAGAGAGATGATTTGCGCAGCACGAAAGACTCCGGGTTTAACGGCTTGGAACGGTTCCGATGACGTCACGCACCGTACTGCGGCGGCAGCATCGTGGACGGAGGAAGGGCAGAGACTCTGCGCCAAGCGGGGGAACGGAGCGAGGTGTAAAAGGAAGAAAACGCAAGCCCTGCGTTGCCATTGCGGATTATTTTGTGAACGTGTTTCTGCGCAAATGAGACTCTCTGCGTTACGCACGCACTCACTCACTCACTATACACAGGTGAGAGTGATAAAAGAACCCAAAAAAGGCCAGGGTGGGTGTGGTGTCCGACCTCAAGTAGAAGAGGAGTGTGTGTGTGTGTGTGTGTGTGTGTGTGTGTGTGTGTGCGCGCTTGTGCACCTGACATTCCCAGACCGGTTCAGCAGCTTTACGTTTGGACGAAGCAGTGTCCCGCGATCAACTTCATCCACCAGGCTGTGTGTGTGGTGTGTGTGTGTGTGTGTGTGTGTGTGTGTGCGTGCGCGCGCGCTTGTGTTTATGTGTGAAGGACTCTCAGAGGTGAGTGATCATCGTAACTTTTGTCGTTTCTATCTGTTTATTGCGAATGTTTTCTGAGGATGGGGATGCAAAAAAAACAAAAACCCAAACAGATCAGACGTGTGTTAGGAGATCTGATTAAGAGACATAGATATGATGTTTTAATACAGATTCTTGATGTTTTTACTGATAGCTTTCTTGATTACTAAAGTATCATCATTGGAATGGTAGAGATTGATACCAGTATGAATATGTTAAAATATTTTATTCAATCTTGTGCTAAATCATGAAAGCTTGTCTGTTTTGGTCATCAATGAAACGAAGGTCTGGACAGCTGAGGAATGTTCTAGCAGATATAGGTTTGCTTTATGCTGTCTCTGGCTGTCTCAGTTGATGCAGATGAACCGTGACACCTGCCCTTGATGCTAGACAGGACTCTAAATGATTAACACAAATTACTAGTAGACTTGTTAAAGCACGTTGACTATAGTTTCACCACAAATTAGAAGATGGACCGTTCCACCTCTCCCTAGTTGAAAGGATGGTGGAAGAATGAGCTGGAAGGATGGGCGAGTTTTCAGCTCACTGGAACTGTGGTGTCAACCATCTGTCTGATCAAAGCTAGAGATTTTGTACTGTTGTGCTCACGGTGCAAAAAAAAAATCGCTCTGGTTAGAGTTCCCTCATGTCTTGAGTGCCTTTAGTGTTGGGAGTCAGCAAGTGAAGGGAGATCTGATAAGAGCCTTGAGTCAGGAGGCTTTCAGGCTTGCAGCATGGTAGGATAATAACTGATCTTTTTAACAGCCTGCTAATAGTATATGTGACGATTTTAAGTAGCTGCTGGAGAGGACGGGCATTTACTAGAATTTCACAGAATCTTTGCCCTTTCAATTGTTGACTTCTCTATGGGGCATTAATACAAATTAGGTGATGTTGAGTTACACCTCTAATTGCCTTTGTGAATCCCTTTTTCTCTCTCTTTCTCTTTTTCTTTAACACACTGTATATATTCCATGCAAAAACATTGTAAAGTACCTAAACATTGATGGACCAAAGTGCCTTAAAACTCATTTCTATGTTTCAGAGCTGGCAGCTTTTTTTTTTCCTCCCTTTTTTCTCGCTGCCCCTTGTGAAATTATGCCTGTAGCTACAAGTTCCAGCCTAGGAAATATGTAATAGAATGCCCTTATGGGAAAAACAGGGGGAATTTTCTAGATAAACACCTTTGCAACACTTCTGTAACACAAAGCCTGCTGTGTTTTGTCTCTTTTCATCATCATGCTGTCCAGTGCCAACCAGCATCTGGGAAGGCCAAATCCAGAAGCATGGATGTGAAGAACATGCGAGAGTACATGGGCTGGCTGTACTACCAGTATCTCCTCATCACGGGCATCTACGTCCTGGAACCGTGGGAGAAGTCCATCTTCAATACGGTGCTCTTCACCATGGTGGCAATGGTGGTCTACACTTCCTATGTCTTCGTGCCCATCCATGTGCGCCTGGCACTGGAGTTTTTCTCAGGACTGTGCGGGGAGCAGCCAGAGAGTACTGTAGCTCTTATGAGCTAAAAAACTACTGAAGAGGAGCTTTTTTTTTGTTTTTTTTTGTTTTTTTTTGTTTTGGAGTTGGTTGTCTCTTTTCTCAGGAAGATTCAGGAGTGATGAAGTAAATGAAACCTAAAAAGCCATGTCCGATCTGTCTTCTCCTTTCCCGTCTAGCCTCACGATGACACCGTGTGCGATTGTGCGGAATGGGACCCTGAATGACTGCTTATATTTTGCATGACAGGACCAATCCGTCACTTATGATCCTTTGCATGTGGCTGCTTCCTCAGTGGTTTAACCTAGTACTCAATCCTCCATTATGACAGTGAGACAAAGTGTGCATTACTTGCTCTCCCACACGTCAGTTTCCTTTGAATTTGTGTCTGTATTCACGTTTCCTATGCAATGGGGCTGCTCCGAGTGCAAAACTAATGTTAGCTGATGTAATATCAATTGTCTTGTATGACACCTGGTAAGTTCAACCCACCTGAGCAATAGTTTCATTTCTTCCGTGTGCTTTAACTGTTTAAGCATGAATCGATTTTTATATACTACACTCAAATGACCTGCTTTGAAAAGAAAATTTCTTGAATCAGCAGTCCTCTGTCTTGGACTCAACAGTGCATGCTTTCCCACTTAGACTGAAGAATTATCAACAACTCGATCAACCAACACACCCTTCATGTATGCTGTGTTTATAGAATGTGTCTGTATATATTTATCGACAGAATACTGGATTACTGAATACTTGGCTGGTTACAATGTCAGTAACCATTTTGCACACTTTTGTGTGCTCTTTATGCCATACATGTATTTTAAGAATGTTAATTTGGAAATCATTCATTCATTCATTCATTCATTCATTCATTCATTGTCTACCGCTTATCCGATCTATTCTCGGGTCACGGGGAGCCTGTGCCTATCTCAGGCGTCACTGGGCATCAAGGCAGGATACACCCTGGACGGAGTGCCAACCCATCACAGGGCACACACACACTCTCATTCACTCACGCAATCACACACTATGAACAATTTAGAGATGCCAATCAACCTACAATGCACGCTTTTGGACCGGGGGAGGAAACCGGAGTACTCGGAGGAAACCCCCGAGGCACGGGGAGAACATGCAAACTCCACACACACACACAGCGGAAGCAGAATCGAACCCCCAACCCTGGAGGTATGAGGCAAACGTGCTAACCACCAAGCCACCGTGCCCCCCATTTGGGAATCATATCGTGTTTTATTTTTGGAGACTATATATAGAATATAGAATCACGGACGTCATGGCATTTTCTATGACATTCCATAGATTCTGATATGGATATGCACACGATACGTTAAGTCAGTGAATGTTTCTTTTTTTATTACATGAAGTTGATTTTTCACAAATAAAGTACTTTTGCAAGATATACTTCCTGTTTTTTCCATACGATGCAATATGATTTAGAACTGCAATGCTGCAATCGGCATACAAGCAATTAATAAACCTTCAGTGGTGCTTCAAAAACGTCCCCAGTGGAATGCTTCCTAAAGAAGTGTTTCTCCTGGAATCTTACTGTTGTGATTCTGATGTATTGAAAATTCTGTGCTATAGTTGAAGCTCTCTGTAATGTTTATGTTGCATTTTAAAGCTGTGTTTAGTTGTAATATTTCTATCAAAAAATCCTCAAAGGATTTGTATATTAATTTGTGTTTATTAAGTTTCCATAAAGCTTTCCTAATCCCAAACAGACTCCATTAGTGAGTACATGTTGGGCTTGTTGGGTGACATTAGCATCTTTACTTTTGTCCTGGAGCTACTACAGTAATGTACTGGTAGTTTTAACTCCCAGAAATACAAACAGGTGACAAATTAAAGGAAAAAACAGTGAATCTGATATGTCATAGGAGGCATTATTCTGCCATGCTTTGGTTCCCCTTGACCTCAGAGAGTGAATAGTTGCTTCAAATTAATGCAAAGTGTTGCAATATCTGACTGAACACCCGGATCTCATGATGAAACATTTTTATCCTGATGGGAGTGGTCTCTTCCAGGTTGACTCCACCCCTATCCACATCCATAGCTCACTACTGAGTAAGCAAATAACGTAAATCATAAAGTTACAGCCTTCACCAGATCTTGGGAGTCACATTCCAGACAGCGTTCTCCAGAGAAGAAAACCGATGATCCACGATCGTGACTCTTAGAAGCCGAATCTTTACGATTCATATCGTAACAATAACCCATAGTGACACGCATAAGTTCAGAGTAGAACTGTGTTATCCAAAATGGCTGTCTCATAACATTATAACATTAAACTACATTGCGAATTTTGCTACATATAGATTTAAGGTGTGTTCTAAGCTCCATCAGTGGGTTTATTAGACATCACTGAAAACCCTGATGCTATCTCAGGCAGTTATGGATGTATGAACATGAGGATTTTGGAGGTAAGCTAGATGGCCATGAACAATGATCTAATACGTTCGGATTAACGAATCGTGAATTGTGTACATATGCTTTTCTGCCAAATTTTCAAGGAGCAAAGCTGAAATACTTTCAAAACACAAACCAAGCACGATACACAACACAAAAAAGAGACATAAAGATGTTTAAGTATAGAAGCCCTTGATAAAGGTCTCTCGATGCTTTTGAAGTCTCCCAATTTACAGTGATCAGTCAGCATGTAAAGCAGTCTGGAGGCAATAGTGAAAACGCTTTTAAAGAAACAAAAAATAAAGTGGAGCGACCAAACCAGTTTCGCCAGTTCAGTGTTAAACATGCCCTCGGGCCGTGCCTTTTGAATCCGTTAGCTTACTGCATTCTTTACGGCTTCCTGAAGACAAACACAACTAAATCTTTGTTACAGTGTGTTTTAGCAGACAACAGTGGTCCACATAAGAGGACATTGTTCAGTCCTGGTATTCATCATGCTAAATTCAGAGCCAGGAGCTGTGCCTGCAAGACCTTTGTTCATGAAGATTCCACATCCCTGAATGTCCTCCACTCAGCAACGTTACCTATATAACCAAAGGGTTCTGTGTGTTCTTGTATTTCTGGTGTAACTTAACAGTTCTATGGTAGCATAACCATTAAAATGGGTGTAAGCAGTATTGGAAAAAATATGGAGTATTTTTGAAAAAAGCCCAAATAATAGCTGTTTTTAGGAAGCTATTATTTTCGAAAAACATACATTACAGCACAGTGGAATTCTTTTCTTCGCACATCCCAGCTTCAGGAAGTTGGAGTCAGAGTGTAGGGGCAGGTATGATATAGCGCCCCTGGAGCAGAGAGGGTTAGTTAAGTTAAGTTGTCTTTATTTGTCACATTTACATTACAGCACAGTGAAATTCTTTCTTCTCATATACCATCCTTGGGGGCTGAGGTCAGAGTGCAGGGTCAGCCATGATGCAGCGCCCCTGGAACAGGGTGGGTTGGGGGCCTTGCTCAAGGGCCCAACAGTGGCAGCTTGGCGATACTGGGGCTTAAACCCCAATCTTCTGTTCAGTGACCAAGAGCCTTAACCACTTCCACCGCCCCAGGTTAAAGGTTAAAGGCCTTGCTTAATTTCCCAACAGTGGCAGCACCCTGTACCACCCTGGCATTGAGGAACAAAAGGAAGTAGAACTGTCTTATCGGCTCATTCTCTAAACCTTTTGTATGTTTTTTTTTTTTAAAGCTGCTTTTTAAAAAACGTTGCTTGTGGAAAAGTACATGTTTCACATATTTGCAGTTAAAGCGGCCCATGGCCAAATTACAAAGGATTTTCAAGATCCTATATATTGGGTTGTTGTTGGCATTGTCTGTAACTAAGCACCCAGGCCTGGCTTTTTTTTTTTTTTTTTCAGGAACACAATACAACCATTCTCATTCACAGTTGTGGCCGGGATCTTGTTTCCTAACAAGCCTACTTCAGTTCAACTCTCCAAAAACACGTTCTAAAAAAACCCCAAAAAACAAACCACAGTGAACACTCATCATGACGAACTAGCTAGCTAGCTGTTTATTACACTTTTACCTCAGGCACCCTGCTTCAGTGATCTGTATCATTCTATTAAGACACTATGTACATAAATGGAAAAATACTGCACTTCAAATGCTAACCAAACAAACACACCCAAAACAGTAACACAGCCACCGACTGTGGCTTCAGCTGAATTACATCCCGTTTAAGCCAAACGCTGCTGTTAAACCTGCACATGCTCCATCTATGCAGATACCTGACGGCAACAAAACGATCTAAAATTCTATAATATTCTAAATAATGTATACGTAATACAGAGCAATGAGTAGAAACCATTTTGTTCTTTTTTGTTCTTTCAGATTTCTGGACCAGTTGCATCTATCGCAGCGTGTCTTCACTGATATTCACTCACCAGAGTCATGATGTATACAGAGTCTATATCCTGGGAGCACTAGTTGTACTTCCTGGCCACGTATTGAAGTAAGTCATGGTACAGGTATGTTGCCAACCCTGAATTTCATGGATTAGAAAATGAGTAAAGGATTAAGTTTAATGCAACTCCTTTTTTTTTCTCTTACTGTTGACTCATTGCACAATGTTTAGCATTTAATATGTTCAATATTGAAAAGGGGGAGTGGTGGTGGTGGTGGTGGGGGGTGTGGATTGAAATTTACGCCAGTGTCAATGTATTCTAGAAGAAAAATGATGGCTAGGCGAAGAGATCAAGTTTCAATCGCAGTGTGTTAATAGATAATGTTTAACACAATGGGATAAAAGCCCCCTGAATCGCCATCTGATATGTGTCTCCAGCAGCACTGTAATTTCTTTGACATCCATCACGCCCTGGGTAAACTCCAGAACATTACAACAATAGCATTAAACACAAGAATCAAAGACACCCTGGTGCAAACAAGGGACCTGCCCAGAGATTAACTCTTGTTTGGTTTGGTTGGTTGGTAAAAATCTGTTCGTGTAGAACGTAAACTTGGTGAAAGGTGACAGTAGGTTAAAGCAGGTTAAAGTTGGAAACATCGAAGTCGAAAGTTTTATACAAAGTTATATACTGACATACCATTTCGATTCAGTAAAACCGTACCTTTATTCTAGCACTTTTCAGTGAAACTTGATGGACCTTGTCACATAGCAGCTTTACAAAATACAAATTTATAACCCTTATAAGCAAGCCAGGGGCAAGTTAAAAACTCCCCGAGAGAGCATGAGGAAGGCTAATTTCTGATGTACTTAAAAAATTTTAATTGTAAAGCAAAGGTCCAACTTGCAGTGTCTCTATAGGTTCAAAGGCTGTAAACAATTGCAGGCCTGAAGCCTAAGACCTTGGTGCAGAACTGGATAACCAGCTAGCATCCTCTGGTCATGGTGCTAGGGTGCTCGTTCAGTGGTATTCCCACCTAAGGCACTGTAATGTTGCCAGTTCACTTTCTTTAGGAAGAGAACCCAAAGAAAATCCACATAGAAAACCTGCACAGAGACTCCACAGAGACCAGAGTAACCAAGTAACCGAGCCACTGTGCTACTCCACATCCTGCCCGCATCAAATCAAAAGTACTGATGCTTGCCTACAAAGCCAAAAACAGACCTGTGGCGTCCTGATGATGGTGGAATGAGTCACATGGCTGAGCCTTTCTACATAGACTGAAGACGCATCACATCGCTAAACATCTAGCTGAATACTAAAACTTAATTTAAAAAGAAAAAAATGAAATACTCACTCTAGCTTCCCTCTAAAAAGGTTTTAGCTGAACACTATTTCCCTAGGTAATAGTGTGAGGATATGTTTTCATGAAGACCAGAAAGCACTTGGATTCATCTTACCAAATGCTGTATGCCGAGCTCGGGTTACTGTCTGCATTGAGCTTCACTTCTTTCATTTCCTCTGATCTTCCAAAGAAAATCATGCACAGGAGGTGATGTAGCTAAGGTATATTGCCCCTAGATGTGTGTGTGTGTGTGTGTGTGTATAGTTCTGAGTGATGGACTGGCATCCCATCTAGGGTGTATTCTTGCTTCATGGTCTGTATTCCTGGGATAGGATCTGGATTCAAAATGATCCTGACCAGGATGCTGTATCATTAGCGTAGTCATTAAAAGTATACAGAGTTTATTTATAATATATGATGCAAATGCAGTGAAAACAAATAGCCATAATATGTGCACTGAGAGAAAGAGAGAGAGAGAGAGAGAGAGAGAAAGAGAGAGAGATAGCAAAATTACCAACCTGCCTAATTATGAACTATGAAATAAATAGCTAAAATTATGGAATTACAAAGTTTCAGTAATTTCTCAGCTGATCCTCATGGCTATGTGAGCAGGACACAACAGCTCTTTTGAGCTTTCGGGCTTATCCACCATTGCCCTAAGAGCAAATCAGAGATTTCCTGCCCAAAATGAAGTACTCTAAAGAAAAGGAGGGAAGAAAAAAAAAAAAGCAGTAGATATGGAGAAGAGAGAGAGAAAGAATTCGGGGTCATTGTTTCGTTGTGTTTCAGAGGGACCCTGTGGTCACTTTCCCAAGTGGGTTTGGTTTCCCATAAAGGGGGAAGGGATCAAGTTCGCAAAACAGAATCCTTCTTCTTGAAGAAATCGGAGAGTGTCACAATAACGGTCCACACCTCCCTATCGGCCCCCTTTTTTAATGCCTAGCTGACAAATTACTTGTTGTAGTGCAACACCTCTTGCTCGCCTTCAGTGTGTCACAGGCTTCAAATGAACATCTTGCCTTTGACTCTGGTAGGTAAAGATCTTTTTCCTTTAAACTCACGTGGCTTTTGAACGCATGTTGGCATGTTTTCGTTTAGCCAGTGCACCTTTAATTCTAATTCTAGTTGGTCAGCAAGGCAGAATCCGGTCTAAGCAGTCAAACTTGGAGTAAATAAAGAGTTAAAGGATGCGACAATGATGGCAGTGCTGCAGGATTACGTTTGCATAAAATGACCAGAAGGTATTTATAGGAAAAAGGCAAAAAGGGTGAAACAAATGCTAGAACTCAAGAACTGTATATGTACCAGTCATGGATTACTCAGACAAACTGTAAATAATACAGCAATTTTAAGCCAAGGTCTAAGTTGCAGTGTAATGTAAGCATATAACAGCAAGGAATGCTGGAGAAGGATCACCTCTGCACAGTAACAGTACAGCATCAAAGGACACGGATATGCAGACATAACACCCAACCACCCACACACACACACACACACACACACTGAGATGAATTACATGCGCTCTCAGTTTCTCCAGAAGACCTGCAGAGCAGAACCATTACACAACCACAACCAAATATCTGAATTAACACCACGTACTCACAGAGCATAAGTGATCAAGGTGTCATGATGAGTTTCTATAAAATACACTTGACATTTTCAGCTAGATTGGAGGACCCCACTCATCCAACCCCCCAACACACACATTCCTTGGCTTGTTGAGCTGTTAGATTTACTGCTTTTTAATAATTTCTTACACTAAATTGGATTGCATTATATCAGGAAATATCTCATTTTCATGAGATGCTGCTGTAAATTTACCTACCAAAGCAACAGATGATTTTATCCATTGTCTGTACCGCTTATCCGCTCTATTCTCGGGTCATGGCGAGCCTATCTCAGGCGTCATTGGGCATCAAGGCAGGATACACCCTGGACAGAGTGCCAACCCATCACAGGGCACACACACACACTTTCGGGCAATTTAGAGACTCCAATCAGCCTAGAAGCATGTCTTTGGACTGTGGGAGGAAAGCAGAGCACCCAGAGAACATGCAAACTCTCCACACACACACACACACACACACACACACACACACACACACACACACACACACACACACAATAAGCGAGAGCGAGACTCAAACCCAGGATGCTGAGGTGTGAGGCGAACGTGCTAGCCACTAAGCCACCAAGCCACCCCGATGATTTTATGTTTTAATTGAATGCAAGTTTTCCTAACCTTAGCAATAAAATAAAAAAAATGTGCTAATTAATACGCTAAAAGTGATATTAATGATATTAAATGAATATTCATTGAACTGTTGTTCCTGATATAAGATGCATTTTTCTTTTTCAGATCAGGTCTGGGGGTAATAAGGAAGATTAACGACTAACTTAGGGTTTTTTGGGGGGGTATATTTGACTATTTTGGGAAATCTCCTGTTGTTGTTGGTACATTCGCAGTCAACTGGATTGAGTCTGACCTGATGACACTTTTGTTGAACTGACATTCAATCTGCGTGGCGGCAAAGCGATGTCTCAGACACTTTTATATCTTCCCTGTCTCTTCCCTATATTTCATTTCAGCACTGGTTTCTTAATGCCAGGAATCCGATTGCATCAGTCCTGATTTGGACCAGTTTTGAAGCCGGAAACCGGCATCTGGTGTAAAGGGACTGATGAATCTAGAGACTAATCTAATGGAGAAAACACCGAAAGCTGATTTGTGTGATTTAACTGTAAGCCATCTCTCTGTATGATTAATAGCTTAGGAAACATAGTGTATATAAGCATTATTTATCATGTTAGCTATATAACGCAGGCAGATCTATATGGAAGCCCGTTTCCACCACTGAATAAAAAAAAAAAAAAGGTTATTGCGACTTTTTATCTCACAATTCTGACTTGTTTTTTGAGATATAAACTCGCAATTCTGAGCAATTCAGTCGTGGCAGAGAGACGCAATAAAACAGATGAGGCTGAAGTGGCACGTTTTATACACCAGCAGCTACAGACATCGGGACGACAACATGGCTATCGCTGGATGCACCAGAAATGTTGTATCACGCAATTCTGAGAAAAAAAATTGCTAGCTTTGTAGTATGTGATCTATTGTGATATTGACCCATAGCTCATGGTATTTCGGTGCTGATGAGATTTTTTTTTTAGCTCTAACCTACCCCCTAGAGGACAGAGTGATTTTAGCAATTTCCAGACGCATGAATGTAATGTAGTTGAACAGAACCACGTTCAAGTCCCTAAAATTCTAAACATTAGCTTGAATTAGAGAAACTAATGTTATGTGTTGTGTAGCATTAAGCACTGCATTATGACAGTATTGCAATTCATTTTTCTGAAGGTGTTTTGAGCTTCAGCAAAATAAAACTTTGAGGTATGATATGAAGAGGGCACAGTGGCTTGCATGGTTGCCTCACACCTCCAGGGTTGGGGGTTCGATTCCTGCCTCCGCCATGTGTGGAGTTCGCATGTTCTCCCTGTGCCTCGGGGGTTTCCTCCCCCAGTCCAAAAACATGCATTGTAGGTTGACTGGCATCTATAAATTGTCCGTTGTGTGTGTGTGCCCTGTGATGGGTTGGCACTCCATCCAGAGTGTATCCTGCCTTGATGCCCAATGACACCTGAGACAGGCACAGGCTCCCTGAACCTGAGAGTAGATCGGATAAGCGGTAGACAATGAATGAATGAATGAATGACGTGAAGGTGCTCTATTTCTAGAAATAAGTGAAGTGAGGGAAATTTTATGCCTCATGAATCTGCTTGTTTTTTTTTTCCACCAATCATGTTCAAGTTTGGGAAATGATACATGTTGTCAACTTAAAAACACACACACACACACACACACACACACACACACACACACGAGAACACAAATAAGGGAGTCATTAGTCAGGATTTTTATTTGTCGGGGTGAAGTGTTTATCACCACACCACACACAACTTCAAGAAGTCCTTTGCCAGAAAACTCAAGTTAATATTTTAATATCATTAGATTATTATAAGATTATTGTACTATTGGTAAAAATGAAACGTTCTGCTTTTATTTGATCAGAGCAAACCGTGAATTGCACAGAAACATGCCTGTAGCTTCCGATATGGCAGGAAATTCTGCACTACATCAGTTGTGTGTTTCCTGGTACAACTTACACTAAATATCTATCCTTTCAGAAGGTGTGCTGAAGCACAAAGGACAACAAACCTAGACAGGATTCCCCCTGAACTGCCACATCCTTTTTGGATCACTGCAGGTTTTTTTTCCTCTTCCCCCGAGTGTTTATCATGTTATCTAATCAGTCATCATGTCTACCCCTTCTCCTCCGGTGGCATCGTTGAGATTCAGGTCCTCCATCATCTCTGCCAGGGAGATCCTTGGTATGCCTTCGTCATCTGTGTCGCTCTCCACAGGAATCTTGGAGGCGTCTGAAAATGCAGAGGGATGTAAATGAGTACATACGTTAAGCGTATGGATTAAGCGTACCGTCCTCGTGTACCGCAAGTAGCATTGTGTCCTCACCTTTGAAGATGTTGACGTTCTTACGCAGGGATTCGTCTTCCTCAAGGTCCTCCAAGAAGTCCTGGTATTGCCTGCAAAATGGTTAAAACATTTAGCGCGGTTCATGTAATAAATGTTTAGCAGGCTTCAATTATTTTGTCTGTAGTTCTCATGCATTTTTTTTTTTTTTTGCACTGGAGGTTAAAGTCTTCATCTCATCCAAAAAAGACTTGGTTTTCTGTCCACAAATTCCCTCACATCTCATCCTCAGTGACATCAGTCATATCATGACTATTTTATGAAATCAATTATTTAAAAACTAAGGACGCTTTCACATCTATTAGTCTGTTTGACGAGTGTGAATCTGCGTGAAACCGACACTTTTGAAAAGAAAAACATTTAAATTAAACAAGCCAAAAAGCACAAAATAATGTTGAGGAGCATGTAAAAAAAGTAGGCACTTTTCCAGACTCCAAACACCAGTGTTCTCTCAGATGCTCTCGGACCCTATCCGGTAGCACCGGGGTATCCCGTCCTATGAGATGTGCTAGCTTAGCGGTTAAGGCGTTGGACCAGGCGTGTTTTTTGCCACCGGTGTGGACCAGGCATTGGATCAGAAGGTTGTGGGTTTGAATCCCAGGTCCACTAAGCTGCCACTGCTGGGCCCGAGTGAGGCTCAATTGTGTAAAATCAGACAGAGCTGCAGACAAAAATTAGGTTGCTAAATGACAGACTGGAACGGATCGGTGTGGGTGCAGGATTTCGTTCCAATAAAAGCGAGGTCACACCCAAGTCTCCTGAAGCCAATTGATTAAGAAGGTGAAATTAGGTGTAGCTTCTGCTCGATTGGTTTGGGCCACGTCTACACTAATCCGGATAAATTAAAAATGGCGTTTTTCGTCTAAAACTGTGAGAGTGTCTGGAACTGGATTAAACATGGCACTGTTACATGTCTTGTTAATGCACACAAATATTTTTTTTGCTTATACCTTTCATCATCGGTGTCCATGCCTTCTCTGTCCCGGTGCAGCTCCTTCAGCTTCCAGTTCCTGCGCTTGATTCTCTTTGTCCTGTCGTAGCTCTTCTTAATCAGAACCTGAATTAAACAAGCACGGACATTAGTCCTTCAAACCCAATATTTTCTCAAATCTCTTCCAGAAGAGTTTTATCAGATTTGTATTTGTGTAGCTCTCTTCTCTTTGTTGTTATTTGTACGTATTTAATTATGTGAAGAAAAGCTGTTTCATATGAAAGTTCCTAGGTAGTGGAGCTCATCCATAGGGGGCAGTATAGCATCAACTTTATGAAGAGCTCCTCAGAATTTTTCTTCCCTCCCGAGACCATTATGAGGAGTCGAACCAATTCTTACCACATCCGGCACATGGTGAGGATTCATCTTGTTCAGAAACTCGTCGTTGAGGTTCGAGTTGGCGAAGTCGTAGCTGGAAAGCAAGAAAAAACAAACAAATATTTAGACAGGTTCTATCAAAGATTTCACTCTGGTTGAAGCACAGGAGCGCTGCGGACATCTGATTAGGCTTATGTTCATTTTGTGGTGTAGTTATCCAACAAGTAACATGACTTTGTGATATCACAATTAGCTAGCAAGCTACTGTCCAATCATTTTCTGCGAGCCAGAACCTCTTATCTAACATCAGTGCCTGACCTCACAAATGCGCTTCTAGAGGAATTCAAAGATTCCCATAAACACACTCCTAAACCTTGTGGAAAGCCTTCCCAGAAGAGTTGAAGCTGTTATAGCTCAACTCCATATTACATTCATGTGCATGTAAAGGCAGACATCCCAGTTTCGGCCTGGCTCACAGTCTCTGCTCTAATTCATCCCAAAGGTGTTCTGTCAGGTTGAGGTCAGGACTCTGTGAAGGCCAGTCAGGCTCCTCCACACCAAACTCACTCATCCATGTCTTTATAGACCTTGCTTTGTGCACTGGTGTGCAGTCATGTTGGAACAGGAAGGAGGGCATCCCCAAACTGTTCCCACAAAGTTGGGAGCATGAAATTGTCCAAAGTGTCTTGGCATACTGAAGCATTAAGAGTTCATGTCACTGGAATCAAGAGACGAAGCCCAACCCCTGAATTCAATGATTTGGAGGGGTGTCCCAAAACTTTTGGCAATATAGCACTTCACTGCACAATGGCACTGCACCAGTCCTAACACGAGTGCGAGTTCAAATTTCAGGACTTCCCTGAAACCTCAATGCATTTATAATCATTTATTCAGACTGTATCCTTATCTGTCCCTCACTTCTCAGTGTTTTTGGAAAAATGTGCTTACCAAATGAATAATGTAAATGCCAAAATAGAACAGCTGACATCAGTACAAACCCCATCATTATTTTTCATAAATCTACCCACCCTAGCTATAATGCACATTATGGTTATTAAAACCTGGATACGGAATTTATGCAACACAAAAAAAAAAAAGTTTCTCAGCTGTAGCCATGATATAATTAGAAGCTTATCAGCATCCGGTTTAGCTCAGCTCAGCACTCCTCTTCCACTGAGCCACACATTGGTTTTATTTTATGAATGCTTGCTAATAAAAATGACAGGAGATATAAAACGTGGTGTGCCGGAGCAGAATAAGGGCTGTGCAGGTTCTCTTTTAGCAGAGATTACACACATTACATATATCTCCAAACACCTGATGTGTTCCAAAATGCTTGACAAAATATGACTGGAGAAGGTAACTAACCAATCACAGACACACAAGGTACACATATGATAAAGGTATGCTTTCCACAATATCAAAGATAACTATAAATGGGTAAATATAATAGTATATTATAATGCTCTTTAATAAATAAATAAAACATTGTATTCATATTGTTGTGATATAAGACACACTTAGATGTGCCGTGATCGGAAAATAATCAACTCCGACATTGCCGAGCCAATGTTGGCCCGCCTCGTAGCTGATTATTTACCTATGACATCACAATAATCATCATACACACCGGGTTATAAATGTAGTTATTATAGTTTGCAACCAGCTCATACCCCAGCACCAGGTCTCCGATGTTGAGCAGGTGTCCCAGGTGTGTGCGGCAGTGATACTGCTGACTGGTGTTCATCTCACTGGTCTTCTGAACCCAGACTTCAGCCAAGGTGTGCTGTTAAAAACACAGAAGTGCGCCGTTTATCACCCACCCATGCTGTTTAAATGCAATACTGAATGCCTTATAAACTGCAGTGAAAGTGGGACATAAAAAATTTCCCTACACAAAGTGCAGAAGTAGAAAAGAACGAATATTACAATTCGTATGGGTTTTTCTTCCTAGAAAAGCAGAATGGCAGCCATGCATGATGATTTGTCCAGTTTATTGATTTGCATTTCAGCACAAATTGTTCCTTTTTCCCTTTATGTCTCATTTCTTTATCCATAACTTTAAACTAATTATCAAATTTGATGTCTCACCCGGTTGGATCTCAGGCCAGCTCCTGCTCCTAATCGCTGGTCCCTGATGATGTCGGTGTCCATGACGATAAACTCCTCCAGCTGGCGCGGGTTAAGGAGGCTGTTAAACGGGTGACGCCAGTACGTGTTTGCATCTACCTCTGCAACTGAAATACAATAGTACCAGGCGATAAGCACTAAAGGTGTTATCAGATGTCTGGAAAAAACGTGACCACGCATCTCAGATAACCTGCATGCTAGAAAGACATGAAACCAGTGATTACACTGGACTATTTGGGCAGTTGTAAATTTTAAAAATACGCCGATCAGCCATAACATTATGAGCACTGACAGGTGAAGTGAATAACACTGATGATCTCCTCATCATGGCACCTGTTAGTGGGTGGGATATATTAGGCAGCAAGTGAACATTTTGTCCTCAAAGTTGGTGTGTTAGAAGCAGGAAAAATGGGCAAGCGTAAGGATTTGAGCGAGTTTGACAAAAGACCAAATTGTGATGGCTAGACCACTGGATCAGAGCATCTCCAAAACTGCAGCTCTTGTGGGGTGTTCCCGGTCTGCAGTGGTCAGTATCTATCAAAAGTGGTCCAAGGAAGGAACAGTGGTGAACCGGCGACAGGGTCATGGGCGGCCAAGGCGGTGTGATCCGATCCAACAGACGAGCTACTGTTGCTCAGATTGCTGAAGAACTTAATGCTGGTTCTGATAGAAAGGTGTCAATACACAGTGCATGATGGGTCAAGGCTGTTTTAGCAGCAAAAGGAGGACCAACACAATATTATGCACGTGGTCATAATGTTTTGCCTGGTCGGTGTAAATAAATAAATAAATAAAAATAAAGAAGCAAAGCTCTTGACCTTGTATTTGTATAATTTCGTGTTATTTCTCCAGTCTGAATACACCTCTTGAGAGCCTGCCCCCCCCCCCTTTTTTTTTCTCAGCCATTCATATGTAGTTTATCAGAAAGATTGGGGTCAGATCTGATACAGGGGAACATGTTTTTATTGCCAGTGCATCTCTCCCCTTTAAAATAAAAATCCATTCAAGATCTTCTGTTTAATTATATGCCGTGTGGAACAGGTAAGGGGAGATGAGGTTTTTAAGTGTCACACTTACGCTGCAGTGTGTTCGGGTCAATGAGGTGCACTGTGCTGGTCACCTGAATGCACACGCACACCTGGCCGAGGTTTCCCATGCTCTGAGCCAGACGTGGAGACAGACACACCACATTGTCCTGAGAGAGAGAGGAGAGAGGGGGAAATTCATTTTCCCTGAATAACAAAATAACCTCAGGAAGGAACCACCATGTGTATCCCATAACAACCATCAGCACGTACACACACAATGTGCTGATATTCCATTCTGAACACACTGGGGTTTTTTTTTACTCGTGTGTTATACGAATAACATCACAATAAGCGTAATCACAATAAGACTTTTCCTCGGTCAATTTACAGACGTATGATCAGCCTTCTTTACTTCATGCCATTTATGTAATAAGCTTTACAGCATTGTAGTGATATCCTTAAATGTTTATATATTTACTACTCAATAGGAAAAGCAGTTTGTAAACTGTAAACACCTGCAAAAAGAAGAACAAAAAAACTATCACACTCTAGCAGGTCACTGGACGCCAATCTACTACTAATTACGTAATTAATCGATATACAATTGTTTATTCATTCATTGTCTACTGCTTATCCGATCTATTCTCGGGTCACGGGGAGCCTGTGCCTATCTCAGGCGTCATTGGGCATCAAGGCAGGATACACCCTGGACGGAGTGCCAACCCATCACAGGGCACACACACACTGATTCACTCATGCAATCACACACTATGGACAATTTAGAGATGCCAATCAACCTACAATGCATGTCTTTGGACCGGGGGAGGAAACCGGAGTACCCGGAGGAAACCCCCGAGGCACGGGGAGAACATGCAAACTCCACACACACATGGCGGAGGCAGAATCGAACCCCCAATCCTGGAGGTGTGAGGCAAGCGTGCTAACCACTGTAACAATTTTACATTCTAACACTGTTTTTCCATGACAAACAATAAAAACAAGCATAATGGTGCGGCAGACTATTGCAGACAACGTTTATGTTATTAATAATTCATTAATTAATAATATTTATACAGGAAATGTATGCATGGTGAAAAACATTTAAGTATCTTTAGCCTAGATGTATGTAAATGTATACAGAAATGATACTTCAGTGGACGGCAAACAATCGCAAGCATGAGCATCTGAGCGACACTAAGGCCATGAGAGGCAAAAGTCTAGTGCGAGTCCCACTCGAGCATTATAATTTCTTCTGATTTTGGTTTTTTTTGTTCCCATACAGAAGAGACCCTGGCTCAGATAAGGATGTGGTATAACACGTTACCTTGCAAATAGGCACGATCTCTACAGAGAAGGTGCTTTTGTAGTTGTAGGAGTTCGAGTGAACGTCATGAGAGATGAGACGCTGCGAGGACTTCGATCTTTGGTACAGAGATGGGGGGAAAAAAAAAAATCATAATCAACAAAATATGATTTCCACATGTGCAGTGCAGCTGAAGTTGAGTCTGCCGAACCAAGCTTCGTACCTGCATGGAACCATACACTGCAAGAAATCCACCATCTTTTGAGCATGCTGCTTGGAGCTGTAGTAGAAATCAATACCCTCTACAAATGATAAAGAGAAAGAGAGATGAAAAAAGGAATATATATATAAAAAAATAAATAAAACTCAATAAATCACTAGAGAATGTCCGACAATAAAAGCAGACGCACAGAATTCTCCAGTACAGCAGGCCAGATGGAGGGGTGTTTAATATGGCTACCATATGTCAAACATTCAAAGCTCTCAATCCATTTTCGCAGCCATGACCCGAGCTCCCGCTTAGGCTCGTGACTATTATAGTCTCTCAGATGAAAGTTTGAAGCTGTTTCCAATGTGATAAAAATACCATTGGAACCAAGAGCCTGACTATTATTCGCTGCCTGGCACGATAGCGCGTCTGGCAGAAACATCGTCTGCATCAGGAAACTATGGAAAAATGTGCTGGGAGAAGGAGCGGGAGGTTGAACGAGAATGAAGAGCATCGTACCGTGGATTTCCTTGATGCGAAGTGTGGTCTGGTGCACCCTGTGCTTCAGAATCAACTGCTCCAGGTAGTAGAAGGTCTTCTTGTGGGCCGTCTAGGATCATATCGTTCATGTACATATTTATAAACTAGGAATATTAATTCTGCATTAAATGTATTATAATATAAATACAATGAAATGCATATTTATATGTTAATGAAATATTGCACAATTCAAATATAGTAAAGGAAACTTTTACGATTATAGATACACATTATAGCATATAATAAATAATAATTAGAATATTAAGACACTAACAATAGATCCCTGCTATAATATAATATAATAATATATTATATTATTAAATTATGCTATAATATAATATAATAGATCTGCTTTTATTTTCTTTTTTGTTTTACAATATACATATATTTATTTATAGTGAAATATTGCATAATCAAAATGTAAAACAAACCATTTATAATATATATTTATATTGTAATATTTATATTATAATATATTTTTATATACATATAAAAAATAATAATCATGTTATTAATAAGATATTAACAATAGAATCACATCTGTTTTTATTTTCTTTTTTGTTCCCAATTAAACAGCTTATAGAAAAAACAAACACTTCTTAAATAAGTAAATAATTAAAGACTATAAAAAAAGACTGGTTCTCAGCCATAACACACAGGTCGACTAAAGTGAGAGAATCAATTCAAATAACACGGTTCAGGAATGAATGTGCCGTGTGTAAACGCTGGCCTTCAGCTACTAAAGTTTGCCGAAAGACTGCCGAGTTGAAAAGAAAAAAAAAAGCTTTTACTCTAGTTTCCACTATTCAACAGTCAAGCAATCTCAACATGACAAACAATGGAAAATCTCTAAAGCAGTGGACTTGGAGAAGCCGTCTGACCGCACACAGCTTCAGACGATGCTAGAAACGTGTGCTCCGGACAGCCGGGGATTTTGTAATGACACCGAGTAAGATAAGGCTTAGTAAACGTTTCCTATTTTCAGCATCATTTTGGAAAAGAAATCTTGTACGTACATATAGACAGGTTTTATACAACACTTAAATCCACTAATCTGATTGGTCGAGCATTTCCAATACTGAGGCAATTCACTGCTGTATGCATCCCTTTCTCTTGTCTGTGTTCAGGACGTAAAATTCTACTTCCTACTTCGATACAGTTCCAACAATAGGGCTACGCATGATCAGTGGACACGACCAATGTTGCTTTTCTGGAATATTAATATACGTACGCTCGTCACAGGAAGATAAAAAGGAAGCAGGGACACCAATTTGACCAGTCGCCCCTTTAAAAAGAATGTACAAATCATTGTGTGCTATCAATCCAGCCAGACAACCAACATGCTATAAAGTTGTTGTTCTTTCGGCTGCTCCCTGTTTGGGGTCACCAGAGCAGATCATTTGGTCCGCATGTTTCGGTTTGGCACAGGTTTTCACCCTTCCTCAAACAATCCTCCCATTTAATCTGGGTTTGGGACCGGTACTGAGAGTTAACTTTTCAATGAATGGGTTAGCGTCCTGCTCGGGAATCGAACCCGGGCTACGGCAATGACAGTGCGGGATCCAGCCACTGGACCACCAGGAAACTAACCAACATGCTATAAGTGAGTAAAAGAAATGACCGGCATCCTTGTCTAAAATTATTTGTACAATGCTATAGTTGACGCTACTTTATAAGCCATAATCTTATTTTGGTCAATATGTTTGTCCATTTTTCTTCATCATCCAAACATGGAATCCCTAATAAATAGAGCTAACTGATGTTTCCAGTTTACTCGTCTAATCTTAGGAAAGTCAAACGTACAGTATTTTGCAGGTAAGGCCAAATACAGTCCCTTCATATACCCATGTAGTTAAGGCTTACTTTTTTTTCCATTGGCCCAAAACCTGCAACCGTGCAGTCACGATAATAAAACAGAATCATAATGACTGCCACTATCTCTTATCTTTGTGTTCTTATTCAAATCCCTGATCCAGTCTAATCAGTCTATTTTTAAATTATTTACACTAATAATAAGCCCAAGTATGTTCAACTCTCTCAGGTCTCTGAGGCAGAACCTTAAAAAGCGACGCCTCATCTGCACTCAAACTCGACTTTACCTTCTGTCTAACTTGCACGACGGCCTTCCAATAATCCTTGGCTTCCACCCGATGGCAGTCGTCACACATCTGCGGCTGAATGATGAAATCCACCACAAACACCTGCTGCAGGATGGCGCCATTCATTACCTACACACAGAGATCAGATAATCACCAGACTTGCCAGGTTTTCGCAGCGAACGCGTTTCCAAGTAGATACCGAGCAGCCAAATCACCTCTTTCTGAATGGTGAGCTTCAACTTGATCCTTTTAGAATGTGGCTCCGTCCACACGAATCCTGCGTCGATGAGTCGCACCTGGGCAAGACGAGGAACGGCGCAAAGTGAACCGGACATGCTTGAACGTTTTGCTATCAATCGTTCTTAGTTCTTTGCTAATAATCATTCTACCTGCTATAACACACTACCTGTTAACTGCTTACCTTTGACATTGCGCTCTTTATTTTCTTAAGGCAGAGAGTGAGCAGCTCACGGGACTCTAAAGCACACTGAACCCACGTGCCTGGAGGCTGCAGGTATCTATTAGAACATGTATTGGAAAGTGAAAATCACCTGAATTGATTAAAACATGCGGAAATAATATCACAGGCTGAAACGTCTGAGATGGACGCATCTATTAATTCCAACTGTTATATGCTAGGGTGGAAATTTATATGGATAAATATTTTTTTTTTATGGATTAATATTTATATGGAGATGGAATAATATTTGAAATCTTTATATGTGCCTTGCCTTTGGCCTAAATTTAAGATTAGGAATAAGATGATACTGAATGTGCCGTTTAATTGAGGGTACTCTCTGTATTGATATACATAATTACCTCAACATACTTCTGAGTTAAATTATCTTAGCTGATGCGTTTTAGCCAAGTTAATAAGGCTTCTGGGCACACACTGGAGATTTCGCTTGCCCAGTGGACTTGATAATGGACTAATTAATTGTCCATCCCTGTTCAGACAATAAAGTAACAATTTGTCAAGATGCACATTACTGTCAAAAACCTGCAGCTTATTTAGTTGGATGTCAGCTTTCAACACATCAATTAAGAATACTGAAATGAAAGGAAAGACTTCTGTACCGTTCGCACTGTTTGCAGAAATGCACGGAGACCTGCTTTGGGATTCCGTCGGAGATGTCCACCTGCGTCCGCAGACAGGACACGCACATGTTGGCTGGGTTCGGGGGAATGGGGATGCCACATGTGCAGCAAAGGCTGTGAACAAAAAGTAGATGTAAAATCGTGCGTGTTATCAAACATGAACTAACGGAAAACGTTCATATTGGTGACTATCTTCCACTGTAGTAGAGACACAATATTAGGGAGGTGGTTATAATGTTATGCCTGGTCGGTGTACATATATATAAAGCACCCGAAATCATGAAACAAATGTTAAAATGGCTTTTTATATGATATAATATACTTACATATTGCCTTGGCTGCTTGATGCTGGAGCTTGCATGTACTCCATAGCTGTAGAGAGACCACAGTTCATCAGGTACACTATAACAGCTGCCGAGATAAGGAATAAATCACTTGGGGTTGTTTTTTATAGGAAATAAATCAACAATGGGGTGGTGTGTAGCAGCTTGACCCAAAAAATACCGTTCCCATGCAAAAAGAGCACATCCTGAGTGTTTTATTCTTTTTTCAGCAGCAAATATTTATTAGACAGACAAATTATTTTTACAGATACATTTATTGATGTCGAATATCTGTGAAACAAGTTGCTAGCACTTATCACTTATGTTATTACGTGCTATAAACTGCCTTTCTCTAACCAGCCTTGCTTAATAAGAAAATATGACAGAAAAAAAACACACAGCTTGTCATGTTGTCATTAAACATACTGACAAAGCTCTGTCACTGGAGACTCCTTCCATAAATGTTACACAAACGTCTACTGACAGAAAACTTAATCTAAAACCCATCAATGATCATGGTTTAATAAATCCATTTATTTGAGCGTCCGCCATACAAGTTAGTGCCTACGTTGTTACTATAGAAACAAAATATATTAGAACGAGCGCATTAATATGAACCTGTGATTTGCCTCGCAGCCGGAACTACTTTTAGAACTACTGTCGAGATTAATTAATAAACACATTCTAACCAATCAGATTCGAAGATTTAACATAAATACATATAACGACGACAGATACACATTTGGACTTTTTTTTCCAACTAACTTGACAATACGAAAATCAACGAACACACGATCTGCTTCTGTTGCTTAAAAACTAAGTGTATTATTTGCAGTTAAACACTTTCTGGTACAGTTCGCATCGAAAAATTTTATATTTCATTAACTATCCCAGCTTGAGGCTAACTGCTAATTTTTTTTTTTTTTAAAAAGATGCTCACTGCTAGCTGTAACGAGCTATAGTTGTAGTTAGCTAACGTATTTAACTACGACACTTACGACAATTTGTAAACGCGAGCACACGTGAAGTATTAAAAAAAAAAAAAAGATCTGGTTTCTTTATTCTTACCGAATGTTAATGGTTTTATCCAGGCAAAAACTTCAGCTCAAATCCACGACGTTACTGCACATGTTTCTCCCTCAAGCATGTCCAGCTGAAGATTTTTTTTTTTCCTAACCGTTTTGTAAAAACTTCTCCCTCTTCTCGTTGATTGGCTGTAAGTATTAGAAAACCTACTTTAAGATTGGGTATTAGTTCGCGTTCACGGTTTATTGTCCAAACATCAGGCTGCTTTGTGAGCTGAACGTCAACAGCTAGCCAATCACGATGCATAAGGCGGGATTTGTCTAAATACGGGTAGGAAATGAAATGACGCTTTGGTGACGTAATTACAGAGCGTCACGACAAGAGAACGAGAGTGTCCAAACCGCGCCTGACTATATTGATCAAATAATTAAAGTTTTATTCTATTTTATTCCCGAATGTTCAGGTTAATTCATAAAATTACTATTTATTAAAAAATCTACTTGCAAGCTATGATCACAGAGTTTGATGGTCACTATGGTACATTCTATGAGGACAGTTTAGCATGGTAATTTTAAAGGTGAAATTAGTGACTTTTTTTTAAGTCAGGAATCTTTTTTTGTAACTTTGGAAAACATAATGTTTAATAAAAATGTCTGCTTAGAGAAGAAACTCTGGGTTCTGTGTTGAGATGTTATTTGGAAACAAGAAAGAACAAATACTGTGGACCAACAGCATCTAACCAATCAGGATGAGGATGGGTCTAGACAATAGATTTGTTACTATTATAAATAACCCTTTTTATAGAAGCAAATGCAACAGTCTGGGGCTGATTTCTTTCCTTCTGATCATCTCAGGTGATTACGCGGAACGAAATGCTATTCTGGCTGATGTTTTCATCCCACGTTGGTGACACATCCATGACACCTCATCAGCAGTGATTGAGAAGGCGAATGTGAAATATAGTCAGGAGAACAATGAATGTAAACGAGGTGGAATTTTATTGTCCTTTTTTTTCTCCAATTGTCTTTAGATGAGAAAATAGACAGATTAGGCAAATCATTGTACAGTCAGATTACAAAGCACAGATGTTCTAACAACACTTAACATAAGGAGCAGTGGTGGCTCAAGTGGTTAAAGCTCTGAGTTGTTGATCGGGGTTCAAGCCCCAGCACCACCAAGCTCCACTGTTGGGCAATTGAGCAAGGCCCTTAACCCTTGCTGCTCCAGGGAGCTGTATCATAGCTGCCCCTGCGCTCTGACCCCAACTTCCTCAGCTGGGATATGCGAAGAAAAGAATTCCACTGTGCTGTAATGTATGTGTGGCCATAATAAAGGCTTCTTGCCCCCCCATAAGGCACTTAACAAAACACCTACCAAAAAAAGAAATTCTAATCCTGTGTCTAATAGTTTGAAAAATTGTAATAAAGTCCATTAGTTCAACACTAAATCATTAAAAATGTTGCCATGACCCAAGATGACATCTAATAAGTAATAAGATTTGTAATAAGTTACAATTTATTCCTTTTGTTCTGATAAAAACCCAATTCTAATGTCTAATGTCTTCAGTAAACCTTCCTTTCTCCATTTCAGTGTTTTGACATGCAAATGATCTTGGCGATCCAATAAATATGCAAACGAGCCAGTAACGTCATCTGGTCAGTAACGTCGTAGCTGCTTTTTTTTTGTGAGCGAGCATGAGCTACTTTCCTCTGAAAATCACTGACCTCACTGCACCAATATTCATGCTCTGCAGTCCTAACAATGCGTGGACCTGTTTTGGGGGTGTGCCTTTGGATGCAATGTTATAAGAAGCCACACCTCATGTATGTATAAGGGGTAGGGATTGTTTGGTTTCATACACAGTTCGAGCTTTTCACCTATGGAGGACTGTGTTCTTTTAAAAGCTTACGTAGTGTTAAACCCAACTAATCCTGCTGTATTGAAAAGAAGCACAAAGTCTGGTTGTGTGTTTAACTACTTAATGGACCTTGACATGACCTCACATGTCTGAGGTGTTGTGGCTTTTCACTTATGAAGGCTAGATGCAAATTTTGTGCACTGGCCTATTTTTCCTGAAGGCAGCTTTTTTTTTTTTTAAATAGCCCATAACTTTGGAGGTGCTGTGAGAAATATGAAATACAGAATGTACCATTCGTTGATGTATTGTGTGCTGCGGGGCAGGCAGCTCTGATACTCTTTACCCCATTACTCTGGAATGCTTTCCATAAACGGCCATCCCTTTTTTTTTTGGCCTATGGCCAAATTCTCATGGATGAAACGTTTTCTAGGCCTTTCTTTTTGTTGCCTAAAAAGTGAAAATGATGTATAATAGTTAAGCATCTCAGACATAACCTTCTCAAAAAGTTTTTGTAGCTTTCAGTCTGTGGCCAAGTGCACTTCATATACACGATATTGCCAAAAGTTTTGGAACACCCCTCCAAATCATTGAATTCAGGTGTTCATGGTGTTGAACTAGGCTGGCCTGGACAGAGTCCTGACCTCAACCTGATAGAACAACCTGATAGAGTCTCTGCTTGAAGTCATATCAAAGGTGTTCTATCAGGTTGAGGTCAGGACTCTGTGCAGGTCAGTCAAGTTCCTCCACACCAAACTCACTCATCCATGTCTTTATGGACCTTGCTTTGTGCACTGGTGTGCAGTCATGTTGGAACAGGAAGGGGTCATCCCCAAACTGTTCCCACAAAGTTGGGAGCATGAAATTGTCCAAAGTGTCTTGGTATGCTGAAGCATTAAGAGTTCCTTTCACTGGAACTATGGGGCCAAGCCCAACCCCCGAAAAACAGCACCTGAATTCAATGATTTGGAGAGGTGTCCCAAAACTTTTGGCAATATAGTATATTAATATGAGATTTAGGCCTAAGTAGCTACAAAATACATTCAAATCCCTTATATTATCTGATCTGATTCTTTAGGGTGCAATAAGTAGACTTGTTATATTATAATCTTATATAATGTTTTCTTTGGTGCAATCCATAACTGATCACGATTTCATATCATCCTATTTTTTTTTCTTTTGGAAATGACAAGTACCCAGGTGCAGATTTTGTCTAATTGAAATGAGGATTCAACTCTTTTTTTCTCTAAGCTCTATTTCTGGTTCTTATTTCACAGTTTCTTGTTTCACAGTTACACCACCAAAAGCTCAGTTACTGGAAAATCTTACTTTAGAACGAAATTTTGTCTTTATCTCATCTTTCAACCTTGTATTTGATGATTCTCCCATTACCACACATCCTGTCCTTCCATACAGTTAAAAGATTATTTAAAAAAAAATTTTATAAGAGAGTATATGCATTTGGTGGCCATTATAATTGGTACACCTATATTTAGGTCACTTTGTAGATATAAAGCCTAATAATCTGTTGCTAGGTAATTTATTCCTTTATTGTAGAGATCACCACAGGACCTCACTTCTTGAAACAGGTAATGGTACATAGTATCACAGAGCTGTTTAATTGTTGAATCTGATTGATCAGGTTCATTAATGGGACGCTGTAACAGCAGCTCTGACAGCAGGGTCCACACAGATGCAAATGATGCTGCATTCAAATAAGAATTCAACGTAACAACTAATTCACAATTACTTGTATAATAGTATGAGTTGTTGTTTGTTAATAAATGAAATATTCAGATCATGGGAATTAAATGCTTCACCATGTGCTGTTATTTCACAACTCTATACACCACACCACTCTATTCATGATTATTTCCCTATAAAAGCATAATATCATGTCTGTTTTATTCACTCCTTTCCTAGTCAGGAAATGTTTTGTTTGAAGTAAATAAAAATCACACCAACACGGATGTGTTTTACTCTTATACCAACACCCGACATCCCACACCCGTCTTTATTCATTTGTTTGTTTGTTTGTTTGTTTAGCACTTCCATTAGCAGATTTGACGTCAAATCCATTCTAACATGAATCTCCGCCTATTTTCATTAACCCCGCCCCCACATTCATGTAATTGGCTAAAAACAAGGAACTGCCCGCCCCTTCAGAGGGAGGGCTCACTCCACAGAGGTGCTCCTGCAGCCTATATCAAGCTCCTGGATTTTTTTTTTTTTTTTTTTTTTTTTTTTTTTTTTTTATGACAGCGCGTCACACACTCGTGTGTGTTTTGGGGAAGTGAGAGAGAGAGAGAGAGTGTGTGTGTGAGAGAGAGAGAGAGAGAGAGAGAGGAAGGAGCTTTCGGCTCGCCTGCCATCTGATTCTATGAGCCATCTGATGGGGAAAGAGAGAGCACCGCTTCAATGCGGATTTCTATTTAAATGAAAGCGCTTGGCTGCGGCTGCTCACCGGCGGAACCGGCGCCAATGCGCGCCCGACGCGCTCCCATTTCTAGGCAAACAACAACAACAACAACAACAAAGTGTAAATCGTTATTGTTTCTCTGCACAACAAGGATGGACTGAGACGCGCAGAAGGCTGGACTGAGACGCGCTGAACGTGAACAGCCCGAGCAGGTCAGTGATCTGTATTTTTCGCGTGTGCGCGTTTGGATAAATGATAGGAGATACGATGACCCTGCTGTCTCTTTTGGGCCGGATCATGCGCTATTTCTTACTAAGACCGGAGACCTTGTTTCTGCTGTGCCTGAGCCTGGCTTTATGGAGCTATTTCTTCCACACCGACGAGGTGAAGACCATCGTGAAGTCGAGCCGCGACGCCGTGAAAATGGTCAAGGGCAAAGTGGCCGAGATCATGCAACACGAGCGGTTCGGCCTGGACCAGGCGGAGTTCTCCAAGAGCTGGGAGCTGAAGAGCCCCGGCGCCGCCGTGTACGCCATCCAGGGACGTCGAGATCACATGGAGGACCGCTTCTCCGTGCTCACCGACCCGGTCAACCGGAGCCACCCGTCTATTTTCGGGATTTTCGACGGGCATGGTGGAGAGGTGGGCTACATCTGTACATTCACTAACACAAACGCACACACACACCCATGCATGGCAAACATTGGCTGTGTGCTTAAAAAAAAAACAACAAATTTTTATATATATATATATATATATATATATATATATATATATATATATATATATATATATATATATACACACACAGTGGTGTGAAAAAGTGTTGGCCCCCTTCCTGATTTCTTATTTTTTTGCATGTTTGTCACACTTTAATGTTTCAGATAATCAAACACATTTAAATATTAGTCAAAGATAACACAAGTAAACACATCATGCAGTCTTTAAATGAAGGTTTTTATTATTAAGGGAAAACAAAATCTAAAACTACATGGCCCTGTGTGAAAAAGTGTTTGCCCCCTAAGCCTAATAACTGGTTGGGCCACCCTTAGCAGCAACAACTGCAATCAAGCGTTTTCCATAACTTGCAATGAGTCTGTTACAGCGCTGTGGAGGAATTTTGTTGTAATTCAGCCACATTGGAGGGTTTTCGAGCATGAACCACCTTTTTAAGGTCATGCCACAGCATCTCAATCGGATTGAGGTCAGGACATTGACTAGGCCACTCCAAAGTCTTCATTTTGTTTTTCTTCAGCCATTTAGAGGTGGACTTGCTGGTGTGTTTTGGATCATTGTCCTGCTGCAGAACCCAAGTTCGCTTCAGCTTGAGGTCACAAACAGATGGCCGGACATTCTCCTTCAGGATTTTTTGGTAGACAGCAGAATTCATGGTTCCATTTATCACAGCAAGTCTTCCAGGTCCTGAAGCAGCAAAACAGCCCCAGACCATATATATATACGCACTCAGGAAACTATTCCTTAAAGGTGTACCTTTAAATGTGAAAGTCTACTTTAACCCTTGGAGTAATCCTGGTTAAATATACACTTGTGGATAAATGATCATCATGTCAATATGTGGTTCAGTCTCTGTGTTTGTATACTTTGTATACAATAGCATTACAGTTTCCCTTTACTGGAATCCAAACCTGTTTCAAAATGACAATGCACCAATGCACTAAGCAAGCTCCATATAGTCATGGTTTGCTTTGGTCTAGAAAAACTCTAGTGTCCCAGAGCCGTGACAGAGTCTGACTCAAACCCACTCAACACCTTCGGGATGAACTGGAACACAAACTGCACCCAGACCTTGTCACCCAACATCAGTACCTGATAATCAATAAAGCTCTTGTAGCTATATGAACACAAAGTCCCACAGCCACGCTCCAACATCTAGGGGAAATCCTCTAGAGGACGAACTCTGGAATGCTATGATCAGGTGTCCACAAACTTTTGGCCATATAGTGTATCCACTAAGAGTACTTCTTTTGGTCAGATATAGTACTCTTCAAAGAGGTTATTCAAGTCAAAGGCATCTAAGCAGGTGTAATGGCCTGTCATTAACTCAGATTTAAGCATGAGCCATTTCAGCAATTTCTACTATATTAAATTGAGAGTTTCTGTTAAATCTGGTTTTTTTTTTTTTTACTGTGTTGTAAAAACTTTTATATACTCAGTTTAGCCGGTCATTATCTGTCCATTCTGCCAAATGAGATCTTTGACAGAAAAAAACAGACTCACGTGTTTGTTCTAACTAATACTACAAGCGCTGTAGTCTTGGATATAAAGAGTTTCTAAATGGTTCTGTGAAAAAATCACGGGTTCTTAGCTTCCCAGAAAGGTTTTCCACAAAGCTTAACACTAGAGAAACTCTCTGGTGCAAAATTCTCAATAAAACCTTTAAAAAGCCTGATCTCTAGGGTCCTCTGTTTGATCCTGTGCTTAGGTTGCTCTGTCCTCATGGGTTTCCTCAGGGTTCTTTGGTTTCTTCCTGCCCCAAGTAACACACTTGGAGGTGGATTAGTGGTGGAAAATGGTGGAAAATTGCCAGTAGGTATGAAGTGGTGTGTGAACATGTGTATACATGATGCTCTGTGATAAAGAGGAACCACCTGGATGAAAGAATTCCCCCACAGGGCCCAAAAAAAAAAGAAAAGAAAAAAAGCTAGAGCACTTGATAATCAAAATGATAAAAATTGTTTTAGCCACTTCTAAGGAATACTAGTAGGTCTGCAAGATAGGAATCAAATAAAAAAAAATGTGAAAATATAATTATCGTGTAATAGTAATATAATAAAACCATTCTGGCAGTTCCTCCAATATTCATGGTTAAAAATCGATGATATTTTGACGGATCATATATTTTAATTTCTTGGATTGTGAATTCCTTAATTCACCACATCCACTACAGATGATTATCTGATGTCCGAGTTTATGTTTAAAAAAATGACAAAATGTTTGCCCAGTAGGTTTTATTTGCATATTTGCAGCTTTTTGTGTCGAATGTATTAAGTCACGATGAAAGAAAATAAATAAATAAACCAGAATAGAAATCCTTTCCATTATATTCATTGAAGTAGACTATGACATGACCTTAACACCACTTTTGAAAATAAAGCAGGTCTTAGTGACTGTTCAAATGAATTCCCATGCTCCAAGCTTCAGATCTCGTGCTTTGCCTTTTTCCTCATCAAACACACCGACTAAAGAAAAGATAACAGTGTTTAACAGTGAAGTGCAACACTTAATTCATGTAATCTGTTGTCCAGTGGACTGTGATTGGAGGACAATAGCTACTATCAGTTCTGGGATGCAGATACTTTGGCCTTGGTGACTTTATGCTACTTTGAGTGCGGCTGTTGTACACAATGTACAGAGGACGCAATTTCTCACATTGCTGTTGGTACTTACTCCTGTGTGTCATTATGCCCTGTAATGAATAGAGATATACGTGTGGCAGCCTGGGAAAAGCCTTCACACGGTGAGATTTTAGATTTTTTTTTTCAACTGTTTTTCTTTTTCTCAAAATCACGAACACAAAGTTTTAGCATTTGAAAGGCGGCTTATCAACATGTGATTTTTGTGGTTAGTTAACGGCATCTTGCTCCAACCAAAGTGACTCGAATGCACATTATGTCATAATTCAAATCTCAACTCGTAAATACAAACTTCCCAGAAGGACTTAAAAACACAGTAAGATAGTAGAACGTTTTGGTGAGATATATTTATTGATCGTTAAAGTTCTTTCGCTAATTTTCATTAACTGCTTTAACGAGAATCATTTCATAACGTTAAGAAGTACATTATGGCGGGGAAAAACTCTGGAAACGTTTTCTTTGGCACCGGAATTCAGCTATTAAACTATCCAACTGGTTTTCCCAGACCATCACGAATATCATGTTCAGAACTCGAAAACCTCAGCGGTTTAACTGAAAAATAAACTTGACCCATTTGGTACAGCTTCATTCCATGAACATTTATATTGAATGTGTACAACAATATTTTGACAAATTGTTGTTTCTGAACCTTCCACTGACAGAACACATGAAGTTCAAGTTGACACGGTTTATAGGCAGCGTTGTGTGGGTGAGATTTGGATTAACCTGAGCAGCCAGTTAAAGGAGAAGTTCACTTCCAGAACAAAAATCTACAAATAATTTACTCACCCCCTTACCATCCAAGAGGTTCATGTCTTTCTTTCTCTGAACCAAACCGCTCTGAAGTTGTTGCATGTGGAATGACACAAGGTCTTATGTCTTTGTGATAGGTTTTTTGTTTAGAATGGTCCAGTCGTGTGTGTAGCCTGGATGTGGAAATCGATTTAAACCTAAAAGATTGCGTCCGCTTGGAAATAACGCGACTGCTCAAAAATTTCCTTTAGAATATCCTAATTGAAGCTGTGGTCGCTCGCTCTGCACCTGGATATCAACACACCCATACATTCTCGTTGTACCTTTTTGTTAGTAAAGAGCGTTTCACATTTCAGTCTTCCGACGTGATTGCGTAGCACGCAGAGTCACAGACGTGCATCCCAGAGCTAGTGCTAGACGAGCTTTTGTGGTTAAAAAGTATCCAGTTTTTTATTTTTCCGAAGAAAATGACCGATCGATTCGCTAGATAAGACTCTTCTTCCTCGCCTGGGATCGTTTAGAGCCCTTTGAAGCTGCATTTAATCTGCATTTTGGAAGTTCAAACTCGGGGGCACCATTGAAGTCCACTATATGGAGAAAAATCCTGAAATGGTTTCCTCAAAAAACATAATTTCTTTACGACTGAAGAAAGAAAGACGTGAACATCTTGGATGACAAGGGGGTGAGTCAATTATTTGTAGATTTTAGTTCTGGAAGTGAACTTCTCCTTTAATAGCTATAAGAACTCAGTTGTAATTTCTACTATTGTGAATTATAATAATTCTTAAAAAAAAGCTTAACAACATAGCTGTGTTCCTAAGACCCCACTGTGAGAACCACTGATTTAGAGTCACATAAGATGATTTCTACTTGCGTAACCTGATGTTTTCCATACACTCATCCTTTCTCAGCATGAATATACTCGTTCCCTTGATGCCAGAAACCACTCAGGGCTCTCTCTGCTTGCGAGTGCATGTGTGTGTGTGTGTGTGTGTGTGTGTGTGTGTGTGTGTGTGTGTGTGTGTGTGTGTGTGTGCAGTTCTGAGATCTATCGCTTGCTCCGACCTGTGTGTTTAGCAAAATTTCCTGTAACAACGGCATGTTGCATTTCTTTCGGATTAATTGGCAAAAACCTGTGTCAGTGTCGGCTCTTTTAATCCGAGCTCAGTGCCCGGCTTGGCTTGGCTTGGCTCGTCTCGCTAGTTGCTTTGCATAAGAGCATCTGCATGATAAATAAATGCAAATGTACAACTATTGTTGATTTCCTTGCTTGGTTATCATGGCATCCATCTGTCCTCAGCTTTTTTATGCTTTCTTTCTGATTAGATCGTTTTCTCATCATTATTTGTTTTTCAATATACAAATAAGAAATAAGTGACATTGCTATCTCTGCTGCTACTGCTAATAGATTCGTAATTTTATCCTACACACCAGCCATAAAACGTACACAAGAACATGGCGTTCTGGCCAGAACTGAAGAGCATCTGTTTACTCACTTTTCCTCACAGCAACCTTTTCTCTTTCCGCTTATAACAACATGATAAATACTTGAGTTGCATGTGATTCATGGAAATGCTCTCGAAAATATCTTTCTTCAAAGAAAAAAGTATAATGAAGGGATTTGATCTGTTTTTTTGTTTCCTTTTCGGTTTTCATTATACACCAGGATTTTGTCCTTTGGTAGAATTATACCATCAACTTGTGTACTTTTAAATGGTAATGATATCATGAACCTGTGGTATTTTTTAGAGAAGGTTATGAACTTGACGGAGGTGATGGCTAACTTTGGCAGCTGGTCCTGTAGGATATAAGCTGCATGCGTTTCGGTTTGGATTAAAAAGCTTGGTACAAAAGTGTACTCCATGACAGTGCAGTCTTTAAGAGTTTCTTCTGACGATATCGCCTGGAGCGACAGTTTGGGGTCTGTTTTGCTGCTTTGAACTAAGCAAAACATTAGCCTTGCGTTTTTGTGTATGTGTGCATGGAGAATCAGCAACGTGATGCAGAATGGCCTGAGGCCATAACAGAATTAGGCTCACTGGTTAGATAGTATGTATATGAATTGTGTGTGGGTGTATGTGTGAAGCAGAGCAACAGAGAGAGAGTGTGTGTGTGTGTCTTACTGTTTCCATAATCCAAATTTTGCTGGCATTGTAGAGAGTCAGGAATGCTTCTAGTAGAACAAACCTCCTGGAACCTATGGAAGGCGTCCCGGATCTCTGACTGTTTGGCGAATCTTCAAAAACTTGAATTCAGACGAGAATAGCGAAAATATCGAATGAAAGATTTGGTGAAGCTACGTGTGTGTGTGTGTGTGTGTGTGTGTGTGTGTACGCCAGTGTGTCCCTGAATGGCATGAGGAAGTTCACCATTTGCATATAAATAATGTAATTTGCACAGTGCTGATTATATCCGAGCTGAAATGGCGCGGGATCAGATTGTAATTAGAGGCGTGTGTTTTGAGATGCATCTTGCGTGCACCTTGATTTAGAGAGGCCACATGACACCGCTGTGGAGACCGGTCGAATATAATGATGCAGCGTGAGACGTATGACAGAACACGATGCCATCTCATGGACTGTTTCTTTGATGACGCAATCAAATGGGCGGTGTCTTGAATGACAATCAAATGGGAGGTGTCTTTGATGACACATTCAAATGGGAAGCGTCTTGAATGACTCTATCAAATGGCCGACGTCTTGAATGTCACTGACAAATGGGCAGTGTCTTTGATGACGTCAAATGGGCGGTGCCTTTGATGACCGTCAAATGGGCGGTGCCTTTGATGACACAATCACATAGATGTTGTCTTTGATGTCACTAACAAATGAGCAGCGTCTTTGATAACACAATTAAATGGGCGGTGCCTTTGATGACACAATCACATGGATGTTGTCTTTGATGTCACTAACAAATGAGCAGCGTCTTTGATAACACAATTAAATGGGCGGTGTCTTTAATGACAAAATCACATTGACAGTGTCTTTGATACCACAATCACAAGGGCGGTGTCTTAAAAACCACAATACAATATCCATGATATCTCAGTGCACAGTTTTATAACTTGTGATATAAGTATTATGTTCATAAGTTTTTTTTTTTTAATTGTAAAACTGTAAAATGGTGGTCAGAACTAGAGTGAAAACTGAGGAGTCACTTGAGGCGGTCATTTGGGGGATTTTGTCCCTTTACAGCTTTATGACTAATTTGCATAGAACTGAGATTTTTTTGTACGAGGTCACCAGAGTCATAGAGTTTTTAATGTATTTAATGTTTGTAATATTAAGTGAAGTGACTTTGGAATATATCTGGCTGTCAAAACCCCCTCTGAGCTGTTTATTTGTACAGGCAGCTTTACTCAGTGTTTTGTTGGCCCTAGACATCGCAAAGGGTCACACTGACTTGGCGCTTACCTGAGTTTAAATGTACACACACACACACACACACACACACTCGACTTTTCTCAGACCTTCTGTCAGCATCAAGAATTGATTTAGCCCCGTTAACCCCGACTTGCCTCTTTTTTTATAGCCTCCTGCTAATCTCTGGCACCATTTTTGTTGGAACTTGTCCGAAACGTGCCTGCGAAGTCGTCGTGCTTGAAAACTCCGTGTTTTCTTTTTTTAAAAAGTGCCATTTTTTCATGATTCTGTTTCAAGTGTGCGAGTGCTAGCATGCTTTCGATTAGGAACATTAAGCACAGGTCTTGCATGCGGTATCACAGAGCGAATGATGAATGTGACGGATCATAACCAATTTGATTAGTTCCACCAACTTGGCTCGGGAATGAGGAGGACAAGGTTGCTCTGACCTGCGGGCTAATGGAGCGTTACGCTGCCACTGAACTGGCAGTTCTCCTCCTCCGTTGCTCTCTTAATGTTTTTTCTCTCGGTTCTGTCATTTAGCCTCCTCTTCATTTGCAGTAAATACTAACCTCTGTATGATAACCTCTGAAAAAACACCCTGACATTTATATTACTACATGTTGTGATTGTAATATACTTTGGAATACAGTGGAATCTCGGCATACGAATGCAAGTTTTTGCCTTAAGAATTGAAATTTTGCAAGCCATACGAAGCATTTTCGGCATACGAACCACCCCAACTGAACCGAACGCTGCGTGCACATCCGGGAGCCGTTCAAAACTTGTTTGCGTCAGTGGAAAGCCAAGCGAAGCGGGTTTACGAATTTTAGTCAGTGAAAGCTGTTTTGAAAAAGTCAACCCGCGATACCAAAGTTGCCTTCAGCATGCGTTCAAAAGCTAGGTGAAGTTAGGTGATCGGTCTGTTCTATTTTTAGCCCAAGCTTGGTGGCACGACTTCCTGTGAGGAGCCTCGACTTGGAATGCTTGGCTTGGGTCAGTTTTTTGTAAGCAGCCATACAGTTTACATACGCTTTGTATCGGGAATATTGGTCATATTTTTTGGGGCGGCTGGAACGGATTATCTGCATTTACCTTATTTCTTATGATCACTGTTGCTTGGTACCAGTGATGCAGTGATATCAGTGATGCTTTTTTTCCTCCTCCAGAACCCGCTCTTTACTGGTTCATATACTCTTCAGTTCATATATTTCTTGTTGTTGTGAATTTTTTGTTCCCAAATTTCAAATCAGCTGCTACACCATATCATTGTATTATCGCTATAACTAACAACAGCTTGTCATAGATTTTAAAATAAATTAGCATTATCATTTTAAAGACTAGCTAGTTAACCTAAAGGGAAGATTTTTGTCTCTTTTGCGCTTATCTCATATTGCTTCACTGGACACAAACCCAAACCTTGTGGTGATAGACTGGTTTTGCTCGATACAAGAAGTAAAACAAGGAAGAGGAAAAGTGTGGAATCATATGATCGTTAAAGAGACTAAAGATTCCAAAATGTTAAATAAACATCTTTACAGAAAGCGTCTCCAATTTTAAGATAGTTCTGAAGCATCTGCAGTAGAAATCCTGGTGTAAGGAACATTAATAACTCAGGCGTGCTTAATTATGCTAGCTAGCTTTGTGATGCACAACCTGAGCAAAATGGCCTCTTTTTTTTCCTCACGTGGCTCACCACAGGCATTTATATGTGCTCATTAGAGGCATATCAGATCACCTGAGAAGAGCAGAGAAAAGAGTGTTAGAATGATGAAGGATAATGTCACGTAATTGTGCGGGTGATATTGTGGTTAAAATGGACGACTGACTGCGTGGCTATTAGGCTTTGTTCTTTTGTAGGACACACAAAGCAATCGAAGCTTATTTTCTTTGTTTCACTAATGTGCAGTCGGTTTCTTCTTCACACTCGTGTTTTCTTTCTTTACGTTCTTTTTTTCCAGAACAGCTCACGTGTCTGATGAGCAGGAGGAAAACAACTGTATGCAGAAGCTAATGTTCAGTCATTTATATGCTTTCGTTGTTGTCTTTCATGATTTTGTGGGAGGCTTGTGTTCTTCACCTGGGTTTTTCCTTTACTCAGCCTACACAAAGAGGGCTTTTATAGGAGTGTGTGTGTGTGGGGGGGGGGGGTGTGTGGGGGTGTGTGTGTGTGTGTGTGTGTGTGTGTGTGTGTGTGGGGTGTGTGTGTGTGTGTGTGTGTGTTGGGGGGGTTGCTTGTGTGTGTGCGCGCGTGTGTGTGTGCGTTTGTGCATTTGTGTGTGCAGTGTGTATGTGTGTTTGTGCATTGTATATGTGTGTGTGCGCGTGTGTGTGTGTGTGTGTGTGCATAATTTTCCAACACAGTAAATAAAAAAAATCAAAACGGTTCTGATGGAAGTCTGATAAATAAATATTTCGACGCCATGTTGAAAGCACATGTAGGACGCTTCTCTTCATGGTGCTGTTCACTATGACCAGACCCCAAAAATAATGGCATGTAAGCAACGTAACAAACCCAGCAACTGGTTGTAAGGCTGTGTGTAATTAAGCAATCTCTAAGTTGAGATAATTATCTTGCTTTGATGCAGTCCTGCCCCTGCCAGTAGAACAGGTTACTGCAGTTACTCTGCAAAGAACACAACTGTGGTAACAATTTACACACAAAAAGAATGAGCAAGTCTATTATTATTAAAGTGTACACAAGTTCCCACTATTCTCCTAATGCAATATAATTATGTATAATTAAAGTATAATTTTAAAGGAATATAGAGGTCAACAAAAAAGTAACTATAATTGTCATTGCTTTACGGAAACATTCATTCATTGTCTACCGCTTATCCGATCTACTCTCGGGTCACGGGGAGCCTGTGCCTATCAGGCATCAAGGCAGGATACACCCTGGACGGAGTGCCAACCAATCGCAGGGCACACACACTCTCGTTCACTCACGCAATCACACACTACGGACAGTTTAGAGATGCCAATCAACCTACAATGCATGTCTTTGGACTGGGGGAGGAAACCGGAGTACCCGGAGGAAACCCCCGAAGCACGGGGAGAACATGCAAACTCCACACACACACGGCGGAGGTGGGAATCAAACCCCCAACCCTGGAGGTGTGAGGCAAACGTGCTAACCTCCAAGCCACCGTGTCCCCCTTACCGAACCATTTCGTACACAATTGTGTAAACATGTGCAAAATAATAGTCTATATATTAGCTAAAATTAGCTATAAAATACAAAAAGGTTTTAGCTGCATATTTACATGGGTTCATTTGAATCACAGATACAAGTACACAAATACCTTTTTTGTGGTATTTCCTGAATTATGTTATCTCTCTTTTTTATTTTTTATCTTGTCTGTAGGAAAGAGCTTTTAGATAAACACCTCTGTTCGCATGCGAGGTCGTATGTTCCAGAGCACAATTCACGTCCGGCGAGGTGGATATTCCCGTTTATCCTGCATGTGCTGTTTCTTCGATTCATCAAGATGGCGTAGAATTGTCGATTTCATTTTAAAGCTTCGTTATTCATGTACTTTTTTCTTTTCTTACACTAGATACACTAGGGCTGTGTGTGTGTGTGTGTGTGCGTGTGTGTGTTCCAAATCCCCTTCACCTGTTTTTAGGACCTGATGGATTGCTTGGCTGCTCTCCATGACTCCCGTGTGTGTGTGTGTGTGTGTGTGTGTGTGTGTGTGTGTGTGTGTGTGTGTGTGTGTGTGTGTGTGTGTGTGTGTGTGTGTCCAGATGTAACTGCCAGTTGGCACTCGTGAACATGCAGAGCCCCAGTTTAAATATTCAACACATATGCTTTATTAAGACACCACAAAGCAGAGAGAAGGATCCTACTGTTATTACTCACTGTTTGGGCAGGGTGAGGTTTGTTTTCATTTATTTTGTGTGAACATTTGTGTATTTCATGACCGGTTAACTCCTTGAGATGATGTCGTCTGCACTGACACGGAGTTACACGACTCGTACAGCTGTTCCAGATGTTTGTTTTTTATTAAAGTGTATTACAATCAGTATCGGTCTCATCAGTATCACTTACCATCGCGCTCCTGAGGTTTATTTCCGTATTTAATTTAGCCGACAGGTTGCAAGAAAACGACTCATTCTTTATGATGAGCTGTGATTAATTTGCTTTCTGACAATCAATCAACATGGTCAGAAGTAAATTCGAGGCTGATATTACAGTTAAACCCATATGTGGGGAAGTTTTCTTTGAGTAGACCATCTTTAGTAACCATTAGACAAACCAGGCGTCTCCAGCGTCAAGGTTTTGTTTAAATTTTCGGTGTCTGAAAAGTCTTCAAGCCCAAGAACTTTGGTAACACAAGCTGCATTTTCTTTGTATTATTACCTTTCGAGGCTTCCAAAGAAGCAGCAGTTTCTGTTTCTTATAATAGAAGTGATTACTTGTTTCATGGCCATTCCACGACATGAAATATAGCAACAAATGAACAAAGCAAGTGGTTAAGGCTCTGGATTGTTCACTGGAGGATTGGGGTTCAAGCCCCAGTGCCACCAAGCTCCACTGTTGGGCAGTTAAGCAAGGCCCTTAACCCTTCATGCTCCAGGGGCACTGTATCACAGTTGCCCCTGTGCTCTGACCCGAACTTTCTCAGCTGGGATATGCGAAAAAAAAGTATTCCAATGTGCTTTAATGCATGTGGGGCGATAATAAAGGCTTCGTGCCCTCAGTTCTTTGTTCTTTAGTAAGTAAATCAATTGTAAGCCAATTGCAGAGGAATAAAACTCTTTTTTAGTACATAACGTTAATAGTTAAATAACGCTTTTTGTGTGACGTGCACCACACCACCATGACATTGACTGAGTTTTCCTATAAGAGCGCACCTTGCCATGTTTTCTTTTTTCACACAGTGTGCATTTTAAAGCCATTCAGTCTTCATTTAACATCTGCAATCCTCTCAGGAATTCGCCTGATTCATGACTTGATGGTAACTTATGTTTGCTATTTATCGGAAGTACTTTTTTTTTTTCCTCCACCCAGAGGCTTTTTATATGGCAAATGCAAATCTTTGACATTTTCCCTCTCTGAATATGAGGCTGTGCAGAAAGGCTTGATGTTGATGTTCTTTTCGGTTTAAAGAAAGAAAGAAAGAAAAAGCCTCCAGTGGCTATGAGGTAACTTTTCCCTTTTCTTTACGGTTGTTTTGACCTTTTCTGATATTTTCTTCCGGTTTTACTTTTATTTGCTTCCCAGAAGATTGTCTCAAAATTGCTGCATGGAATAGAAAACCACACACTCCCATGTCCCTTTGCCTTGTTTTATTTGGGCATACTTGCATAGTTATTATTATTATTATTATTATTATTATTATTATTATATTATTCATTCATTGTCTACCGCTTATCCGATCTACTCTCGGGTCACGGGGAGCCTGTGCCTATCTCAGGCGTCATTGGGCATCAAGGCAGGATACACCCTGGACGGAGTGCCAACCCATCGCAGGGCGCGCACACACACACACTCTCATTCACTCACACAATCACACACTACGGACAATTTAGAGATGCCAACCAACCTACAATGCATGTCTTTGGACTGGGGGAGGAAACCCCCGAAGCACGGGGAGAACATGCAAACTCCACACACACATGGTGGAGGCGGGAATCGAACCCCCAATCCTGGAGGTGTGAAGCAAACATGCTAACCACTAAGCCACCGTGCCCCCCTATTATTATTATTATTATTATTATTATTATTATTATTATTATTATTATTATTATTATTATTATTATTATTATTATTATTATTATTATTATTATTATTATTATTATTATTATTATTATTATTTTTATTTATTTATTTATTTATTTCACCTATTACGTCTAATAAAAACAGCTACTAATACAATCCTATCTAAATAGATCCTGACCAAAGGATGTAAACATTTCGTGCACTTTTGACTTCTGGTTCTGCTGCATCAAATTTTTTTTACAATCTACTGACTGTCAAAAGTTTTAAAACAACTGGGGTGTATAAAAGAGCATAATAACAACTAATTAATCATCATTATGAGTGTTTTATGATGCCTTTATTGGGCGTAAAGCCATTAATGGATAATACACCCGACAGTGCTAGGTCTAATTATACATTATAAGTACACAGCGTAGTGTGGTGTGAGTGCCTAATTAATTTGAGTGCTAATGGTTTACTTTTTATATTAAATTCGCTCTAGATTATTTCAATAGCGTAACGATATGACCAACATTTTTTATTTCCCGATTCATTCAGATGTACTGCTTGGTTGGATTTTCAATTTTCTTCGCGTTTTAAAAATAAAATCAAAAATGAAATCTTGCCTAAATGGATATTGCTTGTTAAATCTTGTTAAAAGTTTTATTTTATTTTAGTTTTTTGTATAAACTTGCTCTTGTAGATATTTTTGTTTTAAGCTCTGTCTGTCTTTGGGAATATTCCACTGGACCACTTATTAGTTTTAGTATTTTGTGCCTTATTAAAGCTATTAAACTATTAAACTCTCCTCTCTTTCTTTTGTATCACGGTATGGTTGTCAGGTGGGCAGATCTCTTGCAAGCATCCTTTGCACCCGTTAACGGTCTCATCAGTGATTTTTGGTTAAAGTTAACTGATGCTCACTGTGTTGAAGCTCAAAATCTGAACAAATAAAACTTTGGTGTTGCCTTGTTTAAGAGAAGGAACTGTCTGAGTTGCTAGGCTACATGATTGACAGGTGAGTAAAGGTTTATGTTTATCCTGATTGGTTAGATGTATTAGTGGACAACATCATGTATTTTTTCTCCTATGTTATTAACGAAACCCAAAAGCTAGAAATGTAGAAGACCAAATAATACAAAAAGTGGCTTAAAATCATGGATTCTACATTTAATTACAGTTACACCGGAGAGTTTTTGAATTCTGTTACCTTTCTATAGCTGAAAGGCAAATCACAGGTTCATATTAATGCACTCATTCAAATAAATATACAGACAGGCAGACAGACTGATTGATTGGTTCAGACAGACTGACAGACAAACAGACTGATAGACATACAGACTGACTGATTGATTGATTGATTGATTGATTGATTGACTGATAGACTGACTGACTGATTGGTTAATTGATAGATAGATAGACAGGATAGATAGATAGACGGACGGACACTGATTGATAGATAGACAGGCAGAATAGATAGATGATGGATAGACAGGCAGAATAGATAGATGATGGATAGACAGGCAGAATAGATAGATGATGGATAGACAGGCAGAATAGATAGATGATGGATAGACAGGCAGAATAGATAGATGATGGATAGACAGGCAGAATAGATAGATGATGGATAGACAGGCAGAATAGATAGATGATGGATAGACAGGCAGAATAGATAGATGATTGATAGACAGGCAGAATAGATAGATGATGGATAGACAGGCAGAATAGATAGATGATGGATAGACAGGCAGAATAGATAGATGATGGATAGACAGGCAGAATAGATAGATGATGGATAGACAGGCAGAATAGATAGATGATGGATAGACAGGCAGAATAGATAGATGATGGATAGACAGGCAGAATAGATAGATGATGGATAGACAGGCAGAATAGATAGATGATAGATGATTGATGGATAGACAGGCAGAATAGATAGATGATAGATGATTGATGGATAGACAGGCAGAATAGATAGATGATAGATGATTGATGGATAGACAGGCAGAATAGATAGATGATAGATGATTGATGGATAGACAGGCAGAATAGATAGATGATAGATGATTGATGGATAGACAGGCAGAATAGATAGATGATAGATGATTGATGGATAGACAGGCAGAATAGATAGATGATAGATGATTGATGGATAGACAGGCAGAATAGATAGATGATAGATGATTGATGGATAGACAGGCAGAATAGATAGATGATAGATGATTGATGGATAGACAGGCAGAATAGATAGATGATAGATGATTGATGGATAGACAGGCAGAATAGATAGATGATAGATGATTGATGGATAGACAGGCAGAATAGATAGATGATAGATGATTGATGGATAGACAGGCAGAATAGATAGATGATAGATGATTGATGGATAGACAGGCAGAATAGATAGATGATAAGAGACAAACAGACAAATTGATTGATAGACAGACATGTAGCCACATACACAGATAGATAGATAGATAGAGATACATACATACATACATACATACATATATACATACATACATACATGGATAAATCTCTATACATACATAGATACATCTCTATACATAGAGATAGCGATAGAGATAAATTTGTATCCATGGCACATGCTCCATTTGAACAAAGCCTAATAATAAACAGAATAAAAAAACATGCTGTTATTTAACAACAGCAGAGAATTAATAAATGTTTCCCTTTATTTCCTATTTGTTAAATCTTTTTACTGGTACTCATACTCGCTCTCCACACAGTGTGAACTCTTTTTCCTGCAGTCCCTCCTCAACAGGATTTTTGCCAAATGGGATTTGAGCGAAGTCAGCACATAGCAATTACTGTCGCCTGTATTATAATGTATTTTGCCAACATCCACCAAAAGCCTCTATTTCTGTCTTTTGAATGCTGAATTTGCCCACGACACTGCATGCGGTTCTTCGACAGTACACCCGAGACTCACGTTTAGGTGAGTCTTTGTGCTGCGGTTCGAGATGCTGATTTAGCTCGTTACAGATATAGCAGTGTAGCAGGCTGCCTTGTTTTCTGCAACGTGAGTATGTTTCTGTAACGATGTGCCATATATAAACACATACCTTCTAAGAGTTCATTTAGATCGCTGAGTAGACTCTGGAGATGGGGCTATTTTTGAAGTCCTGCTCTGTATGTCAGTGGAAACCTGTCTAAATTTATTAGCAAATATAGCAAGAAGACTTAGCTGTTAAATAATTCCCCCTTTTTCTCCGTCATACTTTCAAACAGTCACAGGACCGGAGGATTCCAAAGCAAGAAGGAACTTTTAACTATAAACTGAACACGGAGAGGCCCAAACATTCCATTATACCAGTTTACATCCTCATTTCTGTGGCATTAATTTCCCAGTAAATTCTTAGCGCTTGTGTCTTTTCAGCTCTTTTCAAAGTGGCCTGGATTCACCAGCTCACATTTCTCTGCTTGTTAGCCTCCAGTGACCTTCACAAGAGGATACAGTCTGACATCTTGCTAGGTTATGAAAGCATAGGCACATGCCGGGAAAATATATTTTGAAGCATTTCCATGTGTCTGTGCTTCAGGATCGTTGGGGTCGTGCGGAGTTTAAGATGTACTGAATGTTTTGGTAAAGAATCTCGTAAGGACATAAGTGAGCAGTTGAGGATTAAGTGCTTTGCTCGAGCACTGTGGAACTCTGGGATTTGAAGTCACAGTTTTGTGATGGCTAATACGCAGCCATAACCATAACATATACACTTCTAAAAACTGTAACAAGGAAAGGAAGTGAGTGAATTACATGAAAGGAATAAAATTATAATGATCAAGGGCCATTTATTTCTGTACCACTTTTCTTATTCAGTCTCGTGGAACTTGGAATATATACCGGGAATTCAGGGAACAGTGTCAGTCCATCGCGGGACACAATCGCACCCCTGTTCACACACTATAGACAATTTAGAAACGCCCATTCAGCCTATTATGCATGTCTTTGGAATGAGGGAGGAAACCAGAGTACCAGGAGGAAACCTTTGAAACACAGGGAGAACAGGCAGACGCCATACATCGCGGAAACATACCCTCAATCCCAGAGGTACGAGGCAGCAATTATAACCACCAAGCGAACATGTTCCTATATCACTGGCATACTTCGTTACCATTCCATGTCGTGTTCATGAAGCCACTTAGTCACTTTTAATGCAGTGTCACTAGTCACCAGTCGGTTTTCTAAGAAATAAGTTACATTGGGATGTTTCTCTGAATCCACAACATAGAAAATCCTCCAATATGAAGACTTTCCAGTGGTGGAAAACAAACTTCATGTTACAGAGACTCCTCCAGCATAACACACTCAGAGGAAAGTGCAGTCCAACAACACTACAATGCCTTCCTGTTCTGCTACTCGCAATCCTAAATAAAACAAAATCTATTTAATATTAGATATTGTGTATGTACCTTGTCTCTGTGAATCAACCGTTGCTATAGAAATGATAATGCATTAGAAGACGTGTGTTAATGTGAACCTGTGATTTCGATTACAGCTGCACTATTGCCAGAGCTGCTGTTATAGAAAATGAATGGACACATTCTGACCAATCAGGCTGTGCTGTAAGAGATCATAAGGCATGTAGAGGGAGCAGGGATGTGTGATGTGGTGGGTGAAGTGAGGGTCTGCCAAGTGGTTTAACTGGCCCATAAACACTCACTGTCCTTTAGAGCCTATTGTGTCAGCCTCTATCTAGTGTGTGTGTGTGTGTGTTTATGGCTAGAATTTGCCATGGCTCCCAGGAGGTTTCTGTGACTCTAGCAGAAATGCCTTCACTAAGAGGAGGAGTTGCCAAGGCTGGCTCAGTTTACTGTGTGTGTGTGTGTGTGTCTGTTTCTGTCTGTGTGTGTCTCAGTAAATGTTTGTGTGTGTGCATGTGTCATTGTGTCCGTATGTGTGTGTGTGTGTGTGTGTGTGTGTGTGTTTTCAGTCTGCGTGTGTCTGTGTATGTCTCACTGTGTTTGTGTGTGTGCATGTGTCTGTCTGTCTGTATGTGTGTCTCAGTGTGTGTTTGTTTGTCTGCATGTTACTTTATTTACACAAGAAACGAAGATATTAAAAGTGAAATCAAGTCTGGAGACCAAGAAGTTAATAAAAAAAAAAAGAATAATGATTAGTTTGTCGATTTTAAATAGAATTAGCTCTTAAGATGTTTGCAGAAAAATTCCATTCAAATAACATTGTTATATACACATGTAAACACATATATACCATATGTACCAGGTGTTTTATAAACGTATTGTCATTCAGGCAGCTGTTCTCTGACAAGATGAATAATGATTTATTAATTTACCGAAACTCTAAAGCAATTTACAGCTCATAAAGAATCCAAGCACACAGCTGAGGTCAAGCAATGGCTCTCCGCTTAAAGCTGCTGGGAATTGAACTTGCAACCTTCTGGTAATTAACACAGAAATCCAACCCCTGAGCTGCCTTCAGGATTTGCTTCATGTTCCAGAAATGCATTTCTAGCATAATGTGTGTTCTCATTAGGCCTGATTATGTAGAGTAGCCTGCTGATGATGCCATTAAATTAGTTTGAAAACTTTATTAGAGATAAATGAGATGGAGACCCATTTTCCTCATGTGTGGAAGTCTGTATGTTTGTGTAAAATTTGTGCTCAAGCCTCAGACAAGCCCGAGCCCAGAGTCGATGGTGGGTTCTCGTGTACTTAGGCTGAGTGTAAAATCACCCTAAAGGCGAGCGACACTGACAAAATAATGAGGATTTTATTGATAGCAGTGCATCTGCATTGTTCTGTGATGGTTTCGAGACACTGGGCTCTTATGTGGGGTTTTTTTTTCCGAGTGTGTGGGTGTTTGAGAGAGACGAGTCTGCAGGGCACGTGTTTGTGCTCAGATTCTTCATGGAATTCTTTACAACTGAGCGTACATCTTCAGCTGTTTTGTGTTCATGTTGTTGAGATGAGCGCAGGCTCAGTTTCCAGCAGGACCTCTGGATTGATATTTGGAAGGATTAAAATGGAAGAAGCACGTGCTAATGCTATCTTTTTGCTTTGAACTAATCTATACTGTTTGCAGATTTGGCTTTTACAAATCACCCTCTTTAGATGATGTTGCTTGAGGAAAAAGGAGCTCGTCAGTAGGGACCACCAGAACACGATTTACACTTACAGCATTTTGAAGACAACCTTAACCAGAACGACTTACATTTTATCTCTACAACTGAGGGTTAAGGGCTTTGCTCAGGGGCCCAGCAGTGGCAGATTAGTGGACCTGGGATTGAAACACACAACCATCTGATTAGTAGTCTAACTCCTTAACCGCTAAGCTATCACATCCCGCTCAGCACCCCTCCAGATTAGCCCAGCATACTATCTCATATATATATATATATATATATATATATACACTGCGAAATCTCCCATATTTTAGATTAGAACTAGTACATTAAGTAATAAACTTGAAACAAAGCTCCTGCTCACCTTAAAAATGTGTGGCAACTGTTTCACCGTATAAACATACCTCATTTTCACCTCATCAAAACATTCATACTTGCTGGACAGCAGTATAAATTCCCACCGGTTTAACACCTAAATAATATTTAAATTCATTCCCATACTGCAAAAGGTATTAAAAAGACCTACAATACATTCCCAACACCGTCTAGCTATAAATGACCCTTATTCTGCTTCATGCAGTGAATAAATTGGTGATTGGCATCACTTGTAATTATGTATAAATATAGAAAGTGTCTTTCTTAAATGAGAGCCGTTATTCTATAATGAATTAATGCCTGCCATCAGCCAGTTTCAGCGGGCTTTGCGCAGGATTAGCGCTGAACTGCTATAATTAAACTTGAGTAGTGTGTCGATCGGAGGTGGTGCTTGGACCCCGCAGATCGCTGCTTGATTTCAGAAGTCAAAATTCAAGTTTGTTTTGTGTGTATTCCACACAAAAGATCGCTTTGTCTGTAATCCACTTGACTCTGTGTGTGTGTGTGTGTGTGTGTGTGTGTGTGTGTGTGAAAGAGAGTGAAAAATAAAGAGAGAGAGAGAGAGTTCAAATGACCTGGCTGCTTTGCACTATGTGAGGTTTACAGTATAGGGATTTTCTGACCTGACCTGAATGAGAAGTATTTCTTTTGTAACACAATTCCTTCAGTGTACGTTTTGTTGTGTGATGTTTTGTTTCTGTTCACAGTGGCTAAGCTCTACATGGACTGGTCCTAAACAGGCTCTAGTTGTGACTCAGATCCAACATTCCTGCTAGTGGAAAGCGTCTGTAAAACAGCTGTGCATCTGAAGGCTGCTTAGTTTTGCCTTTAGGACCGAAATGTCATATTTCAATGCTATTGCTACACGTTGCGTTTGTGATCTGTGTTAGTTTGACCAAAAGGATTTCAGTTTGTTGCATCATGCGAGTGCCATGACTTACCCAGATATGCAGAAACACTTGTATGGAGCGTTTGGGACTGCTCAGGATTCAGTAGTATTTGCATATTGTTGTATTACATATGCATTATATGATTAGCTTATAATACATGATATGGCTCTAACTAACGTGTAGTACTTGATTATGAATGTATAAAATAGTGTTTTTCTGCATTTCATCCACAGTCAGCTTTTTGTCTTTTGTCTGATGGTTGATCAGAAGGTTGTTGGTTTAAATGCCACAGCTGGGCCCTAGTACAAGGCCCTTAACCCTCAACTGCTCAGTTTTCTAAATAATATACATGGAAATCTCTTTGGATAAGAATGTCTATGAAATGCTGTAAATGTAAAAGTCTGTCTGTCTCTCTCTCTTTTTTTATTTTTATTTTTATTTATTTATTTATTTATTTTTACTATGTCTTGGTTTAGAGTTACAGGTCAGTGCAAAAGGTCATATAGAGAAATTTTTCCCATATTCTCCCTAATTTGATCAGCCAGGTCTCCTCTATCATTAAAAGTGGAGAATACAGAGATTTAAAAAAAAAAATAAAAAAAAAAAAAATAATATAATATATATATATATATATATATATATATATATATATATATATATATATATATATATATATATATATATATATATATATTTGCAGTGTAATGTAACTCTTTCAGAGGAAAGTGCTATCTGCCCTCTTCCACATACATGAGCTCACAGATGCCTATGATTGGCTAGTATTACCAGCAGAAAGACAGACCAGGGTCAGTTATGCCCTGTTGGACTCCTGACCACAAATGGCTGTGTCGTTGGGATTCAAACTCATGATCTTTGAATGAGAGGCTAAGCATGTTTCTATCCTGCTCAGGGTTCTGGAGGATCTGAACTCTATCCCGTGTGTGTATGGCATGTAAATCCAATTTATCATTTTGTCATGGAGGGCTTGGACAGGTTTATTTATGTTATGTCCATGTGCTTTTGTTTATGTTCTGTGTTTTCACGTGTGTTTGCCCCACCCAATCCTTATCTCGTTCCCGCCTCTGCACACCTGTTCCTTATGTGTCTCTAATTACCTCCCCTACATACACCTGTTTTGTGTTTGTAGTCCATGCCTCGTTACCTGTTTTTTGTTGCTGTTCTCTCTGGTTACTGTTCACTCTGTTCTCTCTGGTTACTGTTCACTCTCTTCTCTCTGGTTACTGTTCACTCTCTTCTCTCTGGTTACTGTTCACTCTGTTTTCTCTGGTTACTGTTCACTCTGTTCTCTCTGGTTACTGTTCACTCTGTTCTCTCTGGTTACTGCTCACTCTGTTCTCTCTGGTTACTGCTCACTCTGTTCTCTCTGGTTACTGTTCACTCTGTTCTCTCTGGTTACTGTTCACTCTGTTCTCTCTGGTTACTGTTCACTCTGTTTTCTCTGGTTACTGCTCACTCTGTTCTCTCTGGGTACTGCTCACTCTGTTCTCTCTGGTTACTGCTCACTCTGTTCTCTCTGGTTACTGCTCACTCTGTTCTCTCTGGTTACTGCTCACTCTGTTCTCTCTGGTTACTGTTCTCTCTGGTTACTGTTTACTCTGGTTACTGTTCACTCTGTTTTCTCTGGTTACTGTTCACTCTGTTTTCTCTGGTTACTGTTCACTCTGTTCTCTCTGGTTACTGTTCACTCTGTTCTCTCTGGTTACTGTTCACACTGTTCTCTCTGGTTACTGTTCACTCTGTTCTCTCTGGTTACTGTTCACTCTGTTCTCTCTGGTTACTGTTCTCTCTCTGGTTACTGCTCACTCTGTTCACTCTGTTTTCTCTGGTTACTGTTCACTCTGTTTTCTCTGGTTACTGTTCACTCTGTTCTCTCTGGTTACTGTTCACTCTGTTCTCTCTGGTTACTGTTCACACTGTTCTCTCTGGTTACTGTTCACTCTGTTCTCTCTGGTTACTGTTCACTCTGTTCTCTCTGGTTACTGTTCTCTCTCTGGTTACTGCTCACTCTGTTCACTCTGGTTACTGTTCACTCTGTTCTCTTTGGTTACTGTTCCCTCTCTTCTCTGTTCTCTCTGGTTACTGTTCACTCTGTTCTCTCTGGTTACTGTTCAATCTTTTCACTCTGGTTACTGCTCACTCTGTTCTCTCTGGTTACTGTTCACACTGTTCTCTCTGGTTACTGTTCACTCTGTTCTCTCTGGTTACTGTTCACTCTGTTCTCTCTGGTTACTGTTCAATCTTTTCACTCTGGTTACTGCTCACTCTGTTCTCTCTGGTTACTGTTCACACTGTTCTCTCTGGTTACTGTTCACTCTGTTCTCTCTGGTTACTGTTCACACTGTTCTCTCTGGTTACTGTTCATGCTGTTCTCTCTGGTTACTGTTCACTCTGTTCTCTCTGGTTACTGTTCACTCTGTTCTCTCTGGTTACTGCTCACTCTGTTCTCTCTGGTTACTGCTCACTCTGTTCACTCTGGTTACTGCTCACTCTGTTCACTCTGGTTACTGTTCACTCTGTTCTGTCTGGTTACTGTTCACTCTGTTCTGTCTGGTTACTGTTCACACTCTTCTCTCTGGTTACTGTTCACTCTGTTCTCTCTGGTTACTGTTCACTCTGTTCTCTCTGGTTACTGTTCACTCTGTTCTCTCTGGTTACTGTTCTCTCTGGTTACTGTTCACACTCTTCTCTCTGGTTACTGTTCACTCTGTTCTCTCTGGTTACTGTTCACACTCTTCTCTCTGGTTACTGTTCACTCTGTTCACTCTGGTTACTGTTCACTCTCTTCACTCTGGTTACTGTTCACTCTGTTCTCTCTGGTTACTGCTCACTCTGTTCTCTCTGGTTACTGCTCACTCTGTTCTCTCTGGTTACTGTTCACTCTGTTCTCTCTGGTTACTGTTCACTCTGTTCACTCTGGTTACTCCTCACTCTGTTCTCTCTGGTTACTGTTCACTCTGTTCTCTCTGGTTACTGTTCACTCTGTTCTCTCTGGTTACTGTTCACTCTGTTCTCTCTGGTTACTGTTCACTCTGTTCTCACTGGTTACTGTTCACTCTGGTCACTCTGTTCACTCTGGTTGCTGATCTCTGGTTTCACTGTACTCTGGTTGCACTGTTCACTCTGGTTGCACTGTTCACTCTGGTTGCTGTTCTCTGTTTTTTGGGTTTTTGGTTTCCCTGGATGTTGTTTGTAGTTCTACTCCTACTATTTTCCGGTGTCTCTTGGTTTAGTTATTTTATTAATAAAACTCCCATCTAGCTTCTATCCCTGCATTTGGGTCTGATTTTTGTGCCCATGGAGGCACCTGCATCTGTCACATTTAAATATTTAAGCCAATCTGGTTAAACCGATCTGGCACAAGCTTTAAAATCAACTATAGATAACATTTAAAACATACACAAACAAACTTTAATTCACATTCTGTTGCACTCTCCGTGTATGAGTAAGCCACACTTTGTGACTGCGTCTATTCAGTTAAGTGTCTTGGTCCATCGATTCTTGCACACCGTTTTTATGTAAGACCAAAGTGAAGAGATGAACTGTAGCATTTCTGTTTTTTCCAGCCCTGTGAAACAGGAGGGAGTGAGGAAGCGCATAAAAAGAACTTTGTTGAGCAGCCAGCTCGGGCTATGAAAAGCTGCCTTCAAACACAATTTAGGAAGTTGTTCCTGCATTTAAAAAAAAAAAAAAAAAAGTCAGTTTTTTCCATGGAAGAGGAACAGAAAGATGTGGAACGGGATGTTAAGTAGTGGGGAGCGGTCAGGTGTCTCGCAGCTGCCTCGCCTCACTACGGATCTGCCTCATATGCTTCATATTTAAAAAAGGTTTTTTTAATGGATGGCCTGTTTGTTCGCAGAATCTCAGATGTCTATGATTTGTATATTATGCACACACACAGACACACACACGTTGCAGTTTTACGCATGCTATGCTCATGTCTGAATCACACAGCCGAGTCCTCTAGATTATGCACTGATAGGGCTGAACGGAGGCGTTGGGGGAAATCTTTCAGCCACTCCACATTAATCCAACGCCTGAAGTGCGTTTTGCCACCTGCTAATCTCCGATGAGTGATTTTTAGCGAGGCGGGGGATATTTAAGCAGCTTGGCTGACTCTGTGCCTCCATACCTCTTTAGTTTTTGTCTCCTTTCCTGTCCCCGCAACACTCTCTCTCTCTCTCTCTCTCACACCTAGCACTTACCCTGATGACTCTACTCATTACTTCCCTTAAAGATTTAGAGAGTTCTCAACAAGACAAGTTGTTAAGTGCTCAGGGAGGAGTCAGTAAAGATGGATCTATTTTGATCTGTTTTTCTCTTGAAGTACAGAATGTACAAAAAGATCTCTGTCACACCAGAGATCATACCAAAGGCATGAAGCGGAAAATGGCGTCAAAAGCAAACAAAAAAAGCAATTTTTTCTTTAAAATAAATAACTATTATACCATAGATGTTATAGATATCGATTAACCTTCTATAACCGCAGCTCTTATAGCTGCAAGGCAGATCACAGGTTTTTGTTAATGTTCTCCTTCTAATATTGTTTCTAAGGTAGCAGCTATAAAGATGCTAACTTATAAATGCATAAAAAGTACAATATGTCATGCTCTCATAAATCAAAATTGGAATCTGAGGTTGATTAGGAAAAAATCTGAACAGCATGCCTTGTTGAGTTTTATTCCTTAATAACTCTAATCACTGCACTATATGTGCATTTCAGGAAAAATCACTATTAACAATTTTCAAGGCATTATTAAAATTCTATATGACTATTCCAACTGCTCATCAAATATATAAAAAAATTACATTAAGGCCAGAAAAAAATCAGCTACTGTGTGTGTGTGAGTGTGTGTGTGTGTGAGAGAGACTCTTTCAGCTCCCTACAGCCAGTGAGCACTTTCATATTATTTTCCCTGCTGTACCCTCACACATTTAGTTGTCTGCATGCAAATGATGAACACAAAAATCATCTCGATGTCTAAAAAACACTGTTTTTCTATGAAGACAGAACATCCCCGCTTTGTATTTTTACACCTTGCAGCTGAAGTTAAATCATATGCAAATTTAACCCCGTTTGCACCTTTTTTTTTCCTTTTTTTTTTTAAAGCTGAGACAAACTGCTATATGAGGTGTGGCAATAAACATGGAGAAAATGTGTATGGCGCCAAACCAGTTACACATGTATCTTAACACTTGTCCCAGTAAGAGAGGTGTAGCCTGTGTTGACAGTCAGCCTCGGTGAAGGTGTGGCCTTTCTGCTCGTCAGACTAAATAAATTCCATTAAATAAAATAAATAATGACCTTTTTTATTATTTATTTAGTCTCAGTAAAGGGGGTGTGGCCACAGTGCCTGTCAGTCTTAAGAGAAAAAAGGCTTGGCCTTTGTGCTTTTTCAAGCTCAGTGAAAGTGGTGTGACTTCAGTGCCTTTCAGTCCTATATTCCTGCCCAGTCCAGTCACATTGGCATGGACTTTGTGTTTGCCCAGTCCAGTAGAGGGGGTGTGGCTCATGTTCCTGTCCAGTCTGGTATAGGGGGTGTGGCCTATAGTTCTTTACAGCCCAGTATAGAAAGTGTGGCCTGTGTTACTGTAGATTCCAGTGAGGGAGGTGTGGCCTCTGGTTCTGTACAGTCCAGTACGGTACGGGGGCATGGCCTGTGTTACTGTCCAGTCTAGTATAGGGGGTGTGGCCTATAGTTCTTTACAGCACAGTATAGGAGGTGTTGCCTGTATAACTGTATAGTCCAGTGTAGGAGGTGTGGCCTCTGGTTCTATACAGTACGGGGGCATGGCCTGTGTTACTGTCCAGTCTAGTATAGTGGGTGTGGCCTATAGTTCTTTACAGCCCAGTATAGGAGGTATTGCCTGTATAACTGTATAGTCCAGTGTTGGAGGTGTGGCCTCTGGTTTTGTACAGTCCAGTCCAGTATAAGGAGTGTGGCCTGTCTTCCTTTACAGTCCAGTGTATGAGGTGTGGCCTATAGTTCTGTCTAGTATAAGGGGTGTGGCCTTCATTTCTGTCCAGTCCACTATAGGTGGTATGGCCTGTGTTCCTTAACAGTCCAGGATTTGTTGGCAAAAAATGATCAAGGACATTAAATAACTATATAAGAACCACAGCGTGATGACAGGAAAACACTGTCTGATTACCAACGAAGTGATGATCTTGTGAATAGAGTAAATGCATTAAAATCCATTCTGCTAAAAAGAAAACCAAATTGTTCTCTGTGCTGGCTGACTCACTCGGTTATTTCTCCACTCTGAGGCCTGTTTATGATGATTCACTGTGTGGAAGAAGGCTGAGGATGGGGCAGCCATTTCTATTTATAATAGCAATCCTTATGCATTTTATTTATATAGAACGTTTCAGCAACTTGTTCACCTCCATTAGTGAGTCAGCGAGAATAATGTGCACACAATGTGCACACTGGAACCTGTGCTGCATCTCAGTACAGCCCTGCAGATCTGACGTTCCAATGGCTTCTGCTTATCTTTCTATCTTGTTTTTCTCTGCTCCTTTATCACTTGGATCTGTTTTTTCTTCTTTCGCCCATCCTCATATTCTCTCGCTACTGAAACCAAACTCTTTTGTTGACCTTCATCTCTGGGAAGTAGCTCCTAGAAACAGAAGCCTCCGTCCTCATGTTTCAGTACACAACAGGATGCGATGCGAAACGTCAGACTGAGAAAATAGATCATTGATCTCTTGCCATATGTTTGCATTATGCCTAAGACAGTATTAAAATTCATTTTGTGGCATATCATAGGACGACATTTGGTTGACGTTTAAAAGTCATTAAAAAAAAAGACGTTTAAAAAAAAAACGTATTTGGAAACAAATATTTTAGCTAGCTAGCTAATATGGATGTGGGATGTGGGAATTCCTACTAAATGAAGTTTTGGTGAAAGCTAGACAAAATAAACACAAAGCTAACACTAGCATGAGGCAGGTGTTAAACAGAATGTGGCCAATGATGTACAGTATATTCTGCAGAATTTCCCTGCAAAATTGAAAAATTTCTACACGAAAATATGAAAAATATCCAACCTTTTTATGGAAAATGTATATAAAAAAACATGTCAAGCTGATGATAAAAAAGTTAGTTTCTGTATAGTGTGAAATGAAAATGTTTAAATGGTAAATATATATAAATAAATGTATAGTATGATCGAACTCACAGCATTTTAATATGCAACACTGCTGCTGTTTGTTAGAAAACCTATATACTGCGACAAACACAGAGTAGAAATGTCTCCAGGTCGAATGCTATTTTTGTCATATTATCCAGCCCTGGTTCTCATTAAAATTCAACTCCTGCTCAATATCAACAGCAAGATTTAGTGTAGAGCCACTAAATCTTCTGGAAACATGCTTAAGCCCTTAGGTAATCTCTAATGACACCTAATGTGCTTCAGATGTGACAAACATACAAATCTCACCTCTGCACAGGTTCACATCCCTTTTAAACGAGTGCAAACATGGCAAAGAAAATGGAGCTCTCTCTCTCTCTCTCTCTCTCTCTCTCTCTCTCTCTCTCTCTCTCTCTCTCTCAGAGGTTAATAGAAAAAATAATTCTTTTTAAAGCTGGAACAAAAGCAGATGTGCATACTGTAAAAAGAATACTAAAGAAGCAAGGCCTGTAGGACTGTACACTTCATCACCCATTTTGACCAAAAACACTCATTTGGTCATTTGTTGTTTGGTTCCCGAGTGGTGCAGTAGATGCTTTTCCTTTTTTTGGAGAATATGAGGCCTGAAGGGTCACACCTCAAGGGTTTGGGTTCAATTCCTGTCTCTGCCTTGTGTGTGTGTGTGTGTAGTTTGCATGTTCTTCCCGTGCCTCAGGGGTTTCCTCCATGTACTTTGGTTTCCTCCCCAGCCCAGACATGCGTAGTAGGCTGATTGGCATCTCTAAATTGACTGTAGTGTGTGATTGTGCCATGTGATAGACTGGTATAACTGTCCAGGGTGTACTCTGAGTCTCCTGTCTCCAAATTCACTGCAATGGAGTAGGATAAGTAGTGTAGAGAATGGATGGACGGATGGACACAAATCATGAATAAATCCTGACAGTGCCACAGCTGTCCATGACCTGGAGAAAAGGAAATTAATTAATTCATTCATTCATTGTCTACCGCTTATCCGATCTATACTCGGGTCACGGGGAGCCTGTGCCTATCTCAGGCATCATTGGGCATCAAGGCAGGATACACCCTGGACGGAGTGCCAACCCATCGCAGGGCGGAAATTAAATTAACTAATGAAATTGAGTAACCACCTTCCAACAAACATCACATCCAATTCTACCTAAACCCTAAAAAAAAAACCTACAACAAAATGAATCAAGCTGAAGCCATGCATGAGAAACACACATTACTGGCACTAAATCATTAAACAGTAGTCTAAAATGAATTTAACAAACTTCTCACAGATTTGTTCAAATTTACTTTTAGACAAAAAAAAAACTCTTGGAAGAGGAAGAGGTCGTTTATCCCGTACTCCGGAATATCTGAAGAGATTTCGGCTTCACAGTTCCGCATTACGGACTAGCAACGCTAAGCCTAACATCAGGTGAATGTTTATTTGGAAAAGAAAACAGGCTATGCCACATGTATACAGAAAATAAAACACACATTTCTTTCCCACCGAAACCATAACAACATGATTTTTCTCTGCTTAAGTTCTCATTCTCTCACAACCCGCATCCAGACTGCTTTATTTATTCAGCATATAAAATATTAACGTGTCTGGGGGGGGGAGAAGTCCGCTTTCCTACAGCACCCAAATGTAATCTGGAAGGAGATGGACATGTGCACAAACACACACACACACACACACACACACACACACACACACTGCACTACCTGGTCTGTAAACACACAGTTATCACTTATTCCTAATGACTTTAACAGGTTTTTCATACTGGTGTGTTTTCATATCGATCTAAAATACCTGCACATCCACTTAGACACACACACACACACACACACACACACAGACAGACATAGTGTGTCATAAAGACACAATAAAATTTCATCTCCAAACATTCCCAAGCCCTGAAATTTGATTTATTTTCAGCACATACACTCAAACACTCTCAAATGCTGTGAAGGCCAGCCAGGGCACCGTCCAGCAGAGGACAATCAATCCGCAGTAACACCTTTGTGCTCTCCGCAACCCATTTTCCATTTGTGAGTGGACACGGACACACACACACACACACACACACACACACACACACACACACACACACACACACACACACACACACACACACACACAGAGACAGAGCCTGAAATGAAATTCTCTTCTGCATCATTTATAGACTATTATTACTTCAACTTGACATGTAAACATCCCTAAATAATCAATCTTCCATCAATCTACAGTCAACTTCAGTACACACACACACACACACGTTCACAATAGGACCAGACAATGTATCATTAGCATATCAGAATCATGCTACACCACATCTTCCAGAAGTTTCAGCACAAACTACTGTATTAAATAAATACAAAATAGGAGAAACTATTTGTTTATCTGTTAGTGCTAGGTAATAGTGTATACATGCAAACAGTCTGTGGTTTTTTGAAAGCCTTATATTATTTATTTTACTTTGTTCTTTCTTTCCCAGGAAATTTAGTCTTGCCTTTAAAGCCATCATGTTTCTCTGGGGTATAAATAAGAGTTTCACTACAACTGTCTCATTGTTATTTTTTGCTTGAAGAAAGCTCCAAAAACAAAGAACTCGACCAAAAAAGAGACAGATGGTCACGAATCGCATAACAAAATATTTTCGCAGGTTTTATAAAAAAACATTAAAAGTATAACTATTAGCTTCTGAAGCAGTTGACTGTATGTACACACTGTGAAGGAAGTACCAAAAAAAGCAGCTTGTTAGCCATCCGGGAAAAATGTCCAGATTTGCCTGCTGATACTGAAGACTCCTTCCATTAAATGCACTTACAGAAATTCTCTATCAAACATTACACACTTTTAACCCTTGTGTCATGTTCACTCTTTGGACACTTTGGTACTGTTTAGGTCAAATTGTCCAGGAATATTTTTTTTAAAGGAGTCCAGAAATATACACATTATTTTTTATCTCACTCCCAACTTATATAGAGAACATTTGTGACAATGAAAATGTCATTTGTTCGTTGGACAAAGTTATCACGTACACCGATCAGCCATAACATTATGAGCAGTGACAGGTAAAGTGAAAAACACTGATGATCTCCTCATCATGGCACCTGTTAGTGGGTGGGATATATTCGGCAGCAAGTGAACATTTTGTTCTTCAAAGTTGATGTGTTAGAAGCAGGAAAAATGGGCAAGCGTAAGGATTTGAGCCGAAGGGCCGAATTGTGATGGCTAGACCACTGGATCAGAGCACCTCCAAAACTGCAGCTCTTGTGGGGTGTTCCCAGTCTGCAGTGGTCAGTATCTATCAAAAGTGGTCCAAGGAAGGAACAGTGGTGAACTGGCGACAGGGTCATGGGCGGCCAAGGCTCACTGATGCACGTGGGGAGAGAAGACTGGCCCGTGTGATCCGATCCAACAGAGGAGCTACTGTTGCTCACATTGCTGAAGAAGTTAATGCTGGTTCTGATAGAAAGGTGTCAGAATACACAGTGCATGACGGGTCAGTGCAAGTGGTCATAATGTTATGCCTTCCATTAATTTGAATTTGGAATGTGCTGCAAGTCCTGGTGCAAGCTGTTACTATAGAAACGATAAGAAGAAAACAAACGTGCATTTTTATATTTATATATATATATATATATATATATATATATATATAGAACATGATTGCAGGACTGTCAGAGCTGCTGTTGTGGAAGATGAATCAACCCTTTCTGGTTAACAGAGAATTCAGCAGTAATTAGCCAAGAGAATTAGCCGCGCTCAAATTTACAAACGTTTAAAAAAGTTTAATACGTTGACGTGCTTAATTTAGGAAGAGTAAATTAAAAACGCAACTCTGCAGAAGTTTGTACTCTTTCAGAACAGGGATGCTGAAAGTGACTACTGAAATGATTAGTAAAGACTATTAAGAACTTGTTTGGCTTTACTATCTGTCCTTCCAGTCTTTCATCATTATGTCACCATGATGGGAAAATTGTCCCTCTCGCACACTCTGCCTTCTTCCTGCTTTTTTATTTGCTACCACTTATTTTTAATGACAGAAACAGACAGCAGCACTCTCTGGCAGCACAGCAACGATCTGCAGAGCCGCAGCAGCACCGTGCAGAATGCACACGAGCCACGACTCTGAGCTCATCGATTCCCATCAAACACTACGTCCATGTGTTTATCACTTAATGGCTCTCATACTGGAGAACACATTGATCGCACTGGCCCTTGTGCTGCACGCTGAAGAACGCTAATGCAGGGCGGGATCGATAAACGAGTTAATGGGAATATGACAGAAAGAGGGATCTCGGGTTTGAGTGAAATCAGGGTGAAGTTAATGGAAGTTATAATACTGCTATTAATAAAAATAATACCAAGTAGGGTGTGATCTAGACTGGAAGAGTCTTTTCTTTTCTTTTCTTTTCTTTTCTTTTTTAAGGGTGAAATGTAATGCTATCTGTATTTTTTTTTTAATGCTTCAAATATGTATCTACATTCAAAGATCATCTCTCTCTCTCTCTCTCTCTCTCTCTCTGTCTCTATCTGTCTGTCTGTCTATCTATTTATCTATCTATCTATCTTTTTTTTTACATCCTTTTCTTTCTTTATTTTGACAATCCCCTCTCCCTTTAGAACCTTCTGAAATTCCTGTCTTCCTTTTGAACTTTCCTGTGAAATTCTTTCCTTCTGCACTTTCTAACCTTCCTTCCTTCCACACTTCCTTCTGAACTTCACTTCCTTCCACTTACACTTCTTTCCCTTCTGAACTTCCTTCCTTTCAAACGTCTTTCCTTCCGAACGTCCTTTTAAATCTCTTTTCTTCCAAACTTCGTTTTCAACTTCTTTCCTTTCGTCATTCCTTTTTTTTTTTTTTTCAAACCACTTTCCTACTTTCCTTCTGACCTTTCTGCCTTCCAAGCTTCCAAATTATATATAAACTTCCACATATTCCTCTACACCTTGGCGTTCTTTTATCGGCCTCACCTAGAGATGTGCACAGAACTATTTTTTCTATTAGTTTGTACTTGCCCGTGATATTATATATTATATAAAAGTAGTTTTGTGTGTATATCCCTTTCTCAGTCCTGTCAGTGTGTCAAGGTGAGGAAAGAGAAAAGCTGCTTTTGTAGCCACATTGGCAGCTTGGATGCTGTCTATCGCAGGATGCCGGAGGGATTTTCTGCACTTTGAAGGATTAGGGGAGCAAGGACAGCAAGGTCTGACTCATAGGATGAAGAAGTGACTAAGAACAGTGAGCTAGGGAAGCAGAGAAACAGGTGACTCAATGGGGTTTCTTAATGGTGTGATATTTAGATCGGCCTGATTTGTTCTGAAAAAGCTCGCTAGTTTGCTGTGCATTAAGAACATGAATGCAGGTTAAAGAAAAGATACGAGGTAGCGCCTGACCGTTTCTGATGCAGCATGCTGAGATTTGGCTCAGTAAAAATATTATTCATGCGCAGCAGGTAGTGCAATTCAGAAGCATGCGCTATAATAACATCACAATGCACGTTATCTCTGGGAAGTGTGTTTGTTTTGCCAAAGTCAGTAAGAAGTAGGGTTTACGTTTCGCCTTCTGGTTGTTGAACCTTCTTTCTTTCTCTGGAACTCTGGGGTTTTTTTATGTTTTGGTTTTTTTTGGCAAAACAACTATTTCTTTCCATGTGATGTACAAAGCCAAAAAATGATGCCAAATAATATAATCTTGTACAGTGTAGGCTATTCATGATATGTTGTTAATGTTACATGAAATGCTTCAAGATCTCTGTGGAACTGAGACAAAGAACAAAAAACCCTGCAAACGCACGTAGCCAGCTAGCTAAATATTTATGTAACGACTCCATTTGAATCTGCCGTTAACATTTAGCTGGAATCTACAGCGAGAAAGCAAGTATATGACATTATGATATCAATATACAGATATCACAAAGATGTTCTCATTGCATTTTTAGCAACAACTAAAAGTTCTGATTCATCTTATGTTTGTACAGGATTTTATTATTTTTTTTAAATGTACTTTCAGAATTTAAAAATTTATTTTTTCCCTTTAAAAGTTTATTTTCCATTAAAATGAATGTAAAATTTCCATTTTTTTTCCCGTTAAAAGTTTATTTTTTTTTGAAAACGCAGCACTGTTTTGTTAGTCGATACGTCATGATGTTAATCGTAGAACTATCTTTGAGTATCGTAATGAGAGATTTAGTTATATTTATTAATTTATTTTGATTTAATTTATTAATGATATACTGCCAAAAAATTAATCAGAGCGTGATTCATAATAACGTCACTATGATCAGATTATCAGTATTTTATTCTGTTCTAATTATATTTTGCAATCAGGTTGTGTAATCATGTAGGGGTGTGTGTGTGTGTGTGTGTAGTTCCCTTACTATCTGAATGTGGTGTTTATTCTCTGCACTTAAGAAAGCATTAAGAAGGCATTTAGGAAAACACACTGCCATATTGGTTGCATTTTGCCAAGTCATGTGTGAAAGCCGGTTTGGCTAAACTCTTCGGAAAACCTCTTAAGAAACAGTGACACTTTTGAGCTTACTCTACTCATAAATCTCACAGCTACTCCTGCTGTTGTAGGAAATTGAGTGGTCTTGGGTATCTTGCACACAGTTTAGTTCTAAGAACTGTCTAATCAGTCTAATTATGTTTGCAGAGTTTATTCGGTGTTTAGAAAACACTGCGCTTATGGGCTTTGAGATGTCATGATCTCCAAGGCCATGTGCCAGACTGTTTCCATGTAAAAAAAATAAAATCATTAATAATTGCACTGATTTTAACGGAGGACACATGCACAGGCTTTGCCAAATCTAAGCACACCGGTAAAAAATAAAAAGATGGAGAAAAGAGATAAAAAAACAAACCCCACCTAAACCCTGCAGACGTGTGTATAACTGGCTGTCAGTATAAAACTGATTGCTTGTTTACGGTTTGCATTAGAACACTCCAAGTGAGAAAAATGTCTAGCATTTTCTAAAAAACTGGTCATTTGTCAGTTTCTACTCACTACACCGTACAAGCTTCACATGACATGTAGCACAAAGAGAGGGTACAAATTAACATGTGCGTCTACTGATAAATCTGATTTAAGTAACATAGCAAGGACGGGGAAGCTTAGTGATTAAGACGTTGGACTGCTGATCGGAAGGAAGAAGAAAGAAGTCCACAAAGTTGCCACTGCTGGCCCCTTGAGCAAGAACGCTCATTTGCTCAACTGGATAAATAAGATACATATAAGTCACTCTGGATAATAGTGTCTGCTAAACAACATACACATGTAAATCTGCCAAATGCCATAAATACTTGACGATTATTGATCAGATGGACTGTTATGAAACACGTTCGATTAAAACACACTTGAGGTGTTTGAAATTGACCTGGTCTTCAAAAGGATTGTGTGATGTTTATCGTAGATGATATGATGTGGGGGATGTAACCAATAGATTATTGGTTAAGGTGTTGGACTACTGATCAGAAGATTGTGAGTTTAAATCCCAGGTCCACCAAGCTGTCACTGCTGGGCCCCTGAGCAAGGCCCTTAACTCTCAGTTGTATAAAATGAAATAAAATGTAAGTCACTCTGGATAAAGGCATTTGCCAAATGCCGTAAATGTAATAGCATTGTTTATATGATTGGTTTTGGTGGTAGGTGAAGCATGGAGGTGGCAGCATCAGGATGCTTTTGATCAGTGAAGGCCGGGAAATTGGTCAAGGTTGACGGTGAGAGTGGTTTATAAATCTCTGTACAATGTGCAGTGTATGCAGTAAAGTAGCTGCACAATAAACTAAGAAAATGTCCCTCATCTTGTTGCTGTAGTGTAGTATAGTGTAGCTAAGTGCAGCTAGATTCTTTAAAAAGAGTCGTATGGCTTTAGTTTTAGCTTAGCTAGACAGGTTGCATTGCACAGTAGCTTCTCCAGCACTGTTGAGTATAGCAGTACAGCTGGCATTCAAAGTGAAACAGTGCACCGCTGCTTTCAAGGCAGCGCTATAATGGAGGAAATCTCAAGAGCGCCGAACGGGAACGTGTTCTGAAAGATTGTGTGCCTTGCAAATATGAGGGATTAGCCCACTTAGCTGTGCGCCCATCTGGGTTTCACAGTCTAATAAATGCTGCTGTCATCAACACCTTAGCGTGTGCTTGTTTTGAGTGCGAGCGTGTTCTTATTTTCTCTGTGTCATCATGATGTGGAAACGCAAAGACAGCTTTATAATTAAAGTGATAAATGCATCGTGTAGCGAGAGAAAGAGTGTTGGACCGTGATGAGAGAGACAGCCTTTGGTTTCTGTCTTTACCTAACTTTGTCTTTGAGGAAAATACAACTGCAGTAAATAGTACATTACATTTCGACTACCAAGCTTACGGTTATTGACACTCTTCATGACCGTTAGTGACATTTATTGTATAAAATATTTGCCATAATTAGTACAAAGCTTTTACTTAAATATTTGGATGGACATGGGCATATTTTTGATTCAAGGAGCATTGCAAATGTGTTCATTTTAGTGATTAAATCTAGCAGCTATTATAAAATTATTTTATTATGAGGGCTTAATAGAAAGCTAGTCTTCTAGATATAAACGAGTACTGAATTGAAATTCGGTTTTAATTAAATATTTTGGATAGCAAAAGGACATTTTAACAAAGGATATTCTTACAAAGAAGATTTACAGAAGTATATCAAATCAGGAGATGAACTTTACATTTATACCTGGAGCAATTTATCCCTACTGAGCAAGCCAGACGTAATGGCGGTCAGCAAAACCTCCCTGAGACGATATGGGGAAGAAATCAGGCTGAAAAGGAGACACATCCTCATGTAGGTGATGCTGGATAGTGTGACTCTAAATCATTTCCCTATATCTCTAAATCATTTCCCTATAACTTTTTTTTTTTTCAAAGTAAAAAAAAAGAAGATAATGTACATGATCCTTGTTAATTTCATTATCAGATACTCTGTAATGCTTCTGTTATTTGCCCCCCACCCCCTTTTTTTTTCCTCTAATGCAGTCAGTCGAATCAGGCTCCAGGCCACGTTTGTGGACATAGTTCTGCTCTGTTCATGATCTATATCTCCTTTCTACCCGGTTTACGCCTCCGCTCCGGTTAGACCCGGTGCAGCTGCGTTGGCATGGCGAGTAGTGATGCATTAACAACAGTAACGAGCTGCGGAAGGAAGTCGGGGAGGGAGATCGGCTCCCCTGTCGTGATGCCGCTCGTACTTTCGGATGCTAAACACTCAATGCGAACCTCAGTGAGCGCATCCGCTGCAGGCATTGCCAGACAGACAACTAATGTTGTCTCGTTAAGAAAGAAAGTAGCAGCTTTGATTCAAACTATGTTGTGTCTGTCATCTGGTGGATTTCCATGGAGTTTGGACATCAAATAATATGAAAAAGAGAAACTGAACTGATGATGGGGAAATGAGAGAGCTTGTACAACCATCTGCCTGTACGATCGTGCGAGTTTGGTTGTTGTTGTTGAATTCTGTAGTAAACTTCAATACCAGACCCCTAAACTGTTATCTGGATTTATAAAACCATGCTGTTGTTCTAGTGTTGGTGGAGGAATCGATGTGATTCAAAAGGTGGGACTTCCTACTAAGAGACAAGTATATTTACATATGAAATATTTACATAGCATCATATCTGATGTTACACGGATCATTAGGAACTCTTTGTGAGTAGAACATTTGCTTAATAATACAAATCCTTCCACGTTAAGGAAAAGCTGTTCTGGGAAAATACGTCAAGCTGAATTGTGGAAAATAGCCCAAAATGAGGAAACAGTTTTTTGTTTTTAAAACCTTTTTATGCTAATAATATTCTTTGATTTTTAAGATAAATAACTTCAAATGATCTAGAAAGGTTTGTAAATGTAGAAACTGTAGTAAAACCAGTCAGTCTGGCTGAAGATGCCGAAACCTCAGCAGATCAGTGTAGTATACGTCTTCACAAAGTCAGAATCAGGCTTTGATCAACTCGTTGGATATCTGCATCGTGTAGTGGAACAGACATAAACGTAATCTATTTAAATCACACACTACGGTCAATTTAGAGATGCCAATCAACCTACAATGCATCTCTTTGGACCGGGGGAGGAAACCCCCGAGGCACGGGGAGAACATGCAAACTCCACACACACATGGCGGAGGCGCGAATCGAACCCCCAACCCTGGAGGTGTGAGGCAAACGTGCTGACCACCAAGCCCCTATATAAAATACATTTCTCTTACAGAGGCGGTTGTGGACGATGACTATAATCAAAATGAGAACTTATTTCCCATTGGAAAATGATCATTCTTTAAAATTAATTTATCTGTGAATAGATTAGTGGACAATCTTTCAGTGGAGTTGGAATGAAATCTTTCATTTCCTTATTCAACTTGGGACATATTCCCAGGTTGCTACACACTTGCATCTTCAAAATAAACAGCAGGTCTTGCCTTGTTGTGGTGTTTTGTTTTGTTTTTGCTGTTATGTGTGTATTAAGTATATGTCTGATGCGTGTATTTTTAAAATTAAATTTGGGACAAGCACAGAATCGGGCACCCTACAACAGCAGATAATCAGATCAGGGCCTTCAGCCAGATCTGATTAATCTAACAGGAAACGATTGAAAGGAGAATTGAAGGAGTTATTTATAGGCAGACTCAGCCTTAGGATTATCATACTTTAGAAATCTCTAGGGAAGCCACAGCAAGAAAAAGAAGGCAAGGGTCTAGTGAAGCAAAAAAAAAAAAAACCAACAACAACAAAAAAAACGGTTCTGACCGGCTATACCAGAATCAGACCTAATCTCAGTCATGTTTGCCTCATACCTCTAGGGTTCGATTCCCGCCTCCGCCATATGTGTCTCTGGAGTCTCCTCCCCCAGTCCAAAGACATGCATAGTAGGTTGATTGGCATCTCTAAATTGTCCTTAGTGTGTGATAGTGTGTGTGTGTGTGTGTGTGTTCGTGCGCCCTGCGATGCGTTGGCACCCCATCCAGGGTGTATCCTGCCTTGTTGCCCAATGATGCCTGAGATAGGCACAGGCTCCCCGAGAATCTATCGGATAAGCGGTACAGACAACGGAAGAAAACGTAATTAAAAGTTTAATAGTCCAGTACTGATAGTTTAAAATGAGCCATTTCCACTTTTTCAGCTTTGAGGCATGGAAAAGTGCAGAATGTGGTAATAATAATAATATCATCAGTTTAATGAGGAACCGCTCGCTGGCAGTCGAGAGAACTCAGCTGGACGGCCGATTCCACGGTATGTGCAGTAACAAACGCACAACAGTACATTTTTAATATAAACCTTTAACAAATTGTTGTCTAAGATTTTCAGTTAATCACTGGTAAGCACAAAGGATCAAAAAATAACATCCAAGTAACATTTTTAATGATTTTTCTTGAACTATTCTTACCATTACAATGTGTGCAGTGTTCGAGTCAGTGTTCAAGTTGACATTTTTTGACCAGATGCCTCTGAAATGTTGGGATTGAATCCGTAATAAATGTAGTTAACTGTTAGTCTGTTGTCTAATTGATTTTATTTCATGTTAAGAAACTCGCATAGTTCTCCATTTACCATGACGAGGTTGCCTTCTGAGACCGGTCAAGAGCATGTGAGATAGAGCAGAAGGGGGCGGAGCTTACAGGCAGTATCAGTTGATAACCGAGAGCTCAAAGCATTTACATTTCTGGCATTTAGGAGATGCCCTTATCCAGAGTGAACACTGGTTCACTTAGTCACGGACTTAGGATAGAATCAGCTTAAACAACTGTATTATTATTAATAAATACATAAAACTAACGGGGAAAATAAGAGCTACATATAATATCTACCTCTTACCCTGAGAGATGGTAGGACAAGAGAGAAAAATAGTATACAATCACACTGTAAATCATTTATCTTTAGATATTTAACCTTTGTGTGCATGTAATGTGGGAGGCAGGAAAGCAAAGGGATGATGAGAAACTTCTTCTAGTGAAGTTGAAGAAAGAAGCCGCTCAATATTGTATTAAATGTTTTCAAGTACCAGCTTTAGGATAAAGCATACCAGTTTTTTTATTTTAAAAGCAAAAAGAACTTGAACAGCCTGTTTGAAAGTGAAGCCTATTGAACGGAAGACTCTGAGCCAGTGTATGAATATGCAGTGATTTTATGTGTGTATGCATGAGGAATATAAATATTCGTTATCCCTCATAGCAGTGATTGGAAGGGAGAGTGGGCTATTGGACCCCCAGAATGCCAATGAGTCTCTCTATTCTTGTTTTCATGCAGTGAAAAGTCTAAGCCTGACATTTTTCTGTCTCTCGCCCATCTGCTCTGGTCTTGCCAAGATAATGTCCACTGTCATGACTCATGGCGCGGTATCTTAGAGCGGCTTTTGGTCATTATGGCGAACAATACGGTGTGAGCTGCATGACAGATGCAGGTGTTTTCAAATTAGGGCTGATTTTCAAGCTGCTGAAAATGTGCACTGAAGAACTTGCATCAGAATGATCCGAATTCGAAAATAGACTAGTTTATGTTCTCTTCAAGTATCTAACATGTGGTTCACTGCTCCAAACTAATCGTGACTGAAGATGGAGTGGTTCCTAGGCTCTACCCCCACAACAGCTTATCAGTTTAAAAGTGCACCCAAGGCTTGATACAGTTTAGAGTCCCAGCTGTTCAATTAATGATCAGGTTTTGCCAAGAAGTCAGATTTTCAGCAGGAGCTTGATGAATGGAAAGATTCCTCTGTGTTGCTTTGGAAAAATCACTTAAAAATTAGAAAGCTGACCTGGCATGCTTGGGCACTCGGCATTCTCCTTGGATCACATTAATGTTTTCGCAACAGCAGTTTCACAAGACATATTGGCAAGCTTTATGCATATTGGATATACTCTTTGCCCTCTCAGGATGGTTTTATGGGAAGTAGTTCTAGCTAAGTAAACTAAATAATGTCTAAAATTCTTTGTATATGCATATCTTACCCTCTAACTGTAATGGAGGAAGGTTTGGGAAGGAATGATTGAGCAGTTGGGAGGAGGCTGGGAGATGGTTGATAAAAGAACAAGAGGGATTAGAAGCATCAATACCAGCACTGGCATCAGGTATCATTGATCACTATTTGAAGTAAGCCGAGCGTATGTTGACAAACTAATGAGCAGACGGCATAAAATGACAGCAATCAGGACGTCTAATACTGCAGCATCTTCCTACAATACAAGTAACCTGATCAAGTATCCTGTGGAGTTTAAACAGTATCTTTAAAACGGGGGCCAAATATTTATATACATTAATATTTATCTAATATAATATTTACATAGAAAAATTCCAAAAAACCTTTTTTTTTTCACACAAATGTTTCTATCTTCAAAGTAAAAGGTGATATCAAACCCATTTCTGCTCTCTGAGACGCCCCAAGTGCTTGTTCATAAGCATCTAAAATTTGATCATCTTAAACCACTAAAATTCTGTGTATGGTTATCCAACAGAGGGAAAAACACACGGCTCACACTGAAAGTGGATAAAATAAATAATTTGCTTATACTGATTGCAAATGCCTGGTAAGTTGATCTGTACTGGTACTGGTATGCCAGTGTACTGGTAAAAAAGGGTAAATAAAGAGTGTGAGGGCAGCTGACTTTATCAAACAGGAAGTGTGGTCAGTAAAGATGAGCTCAAGGTGCCTTGAATTGCACAAACAAACAGGTATTCAAGACCGTGAGCAGTGACGCGAGCATTGAAAGTGAGAGCACTTCAGTTTGGCGAGCACTGAGCAATGAGACACCGGTGTTTCTATTCCTATCGCTCTCTAGGGTCTACACTTTGCTCATGATTCACGGTGCAATTCATGGGACTTTGCTGTCATTTTTAATGACCATACTCACTGGAGCTGCGCTGCACACTGAGGGTGGCTGCCCTTTCACTCCCTGTTAAAGATACTGTTTTAAGATCTTCAGCAAATAGGGGAGTCATCAATCAGGGGGTTTTATATTTAATACTTATTTAGGCGACTCTTTTCAATATTAGTATAAATGACTACCAAAAAACTATGTACTTAATTGAGCTAGGATGGAGGTGGACTTTCTAGCCAAGTCACTCACCTTCACTAAGTGATCACTACTTATTTGATTACGTGAGGATTCAGCAAAGTCCTGGCCTGGACCTTGAAGGACTAGACTTGTTCATGGATGGCAGATTTGTGACAGCATTATTAAAATAAGCAGGTCAAGCACCTTTCCCTTTCTTTCTGCCAAGCTCAGCACCAAACTTTGCACTTGCTACTACAATAAATTTGTCATTTAAACCATTCATTCATTCATTGTCTACCGCTTATCCGATCTATACTCGGGTCACGGGGAGCCTGTGCCTATCTCAGGCGTCATTGGGCATCAAGGCAGGATACACCCTGGACACACTCTCATTCACTCACGCAATCACACACTACGGACAATTTAGAGATGCCAATCAACCTACAATGCATGTCTTTGGACCAAGGGAGGAAACCGGAGTACCCGGAGGAAACCCCCGAGGCACGGGGAGAACATGCACACACACAGCGGAGGCGGGAATCGAACCCCCAACCCTGGAGGTGTGAGGCAAAAGTACTAACCACTAAGCCACTGTGCCCCCATCATTTAAACCAATATTTTTTAATTCTCTTTTCCTGAGCTGTCAGTATCTGGGAGTCATTTGCCATACATGATGACGTTCCTTCTTCAGGCTGTGACAAACTCTCTGCAAACAATGTTTCCAGTTCACTGAGTTTTAAGCTTTCTTGCTATCTGCATAAACTCTATGCCGTGAGCATAAGAGAACTGGTTAAACCACTGGTCCTTGACTATTTAAGGCCGGCTCCTTTTTTCCCCCCTACTGTCCTGGCTACCATCTGTCTGACATCCGAATCGAGCCAAAATAACACTCTGTTCACATTCATACACTGAGTGTCCATGTACATGTTGTCCAAGCTAGGTAATACAACCCTGTGAGCAAAAAGCTAGTAATATATTGGAAGTGGAGCTTCTGTGCTTGTGCAATTACTCTGACCTCATTACATCAAATTGCTCTCCTGTTTCACCCTGATGATAATTTGAGCGAGAACTAACAACTCCTTAACAAAAGGAGCTACATGTAATATCACTGAATTTGTACATGGGAGGAGGTTTGATGTTTTCCAGAAATCTGGTAAATTGCTGGTTATGGTGGAGTATGAATAAGTATGTCAGGTTCAATTGTCAGGTTCAAGTGCGTTTGTTGTTGTTTAAATCGAGCTTGGCGTACGAAGTACTGACTGTGACCCTGTGATTGTAAACTGTTTGCATCTACCTCACTTTTAAGGCTCACTCATAAGGTCACATTATGTAGATATATACAATGGCATAGCCATTTTAATATCATACAGATAATATTGTATAAGAAGAGAAGGGGCGATGAGAGCAGTATTGTTCATTCAATCATAAATACATTATAAATACAAAGCTCTAGTGGTTTCATGATTTACTTTCATGGAAATTATCCTGACTCGAATTCAAACTGGTATCTTACATAATACATTGAATGTCCAAAAAAAAGTGGACACCTGAGCAATCACACCCATGTGGGCTTTTGCAGATTTAGTTTTGCTGTTATTATAACCTCCACTATACCTGGGAGGCTTTTAGATTTTGGAGCGTGTCTGAGGATTTGCTTACTCAGCTACAAGAGCATTAGTTGGGTCAAGCACTGATGTTGGGTGAGCTAGCTTACAGTAAGCATTCCTGTTCATCTCAGTGGGGTTGAGGTCAGGGCTCTGTGCAGGCTACTTAGGTTCTTCCAAACCAACCTTGACAAACCATGTCCTAAGGGATCTTGCTTTGTGTACAGGATTATTGTCATGTGTGAACGGGTTTGGGCCTGGTGAAAGAAATTCTTGTTCACTAAATGCTACAGCGTATAGTGACATCCTAATTGGAATCGACCCACAGATAGCTCAGGTGTCTACATACAAGAAGTAATTAAATGTATTTATACAGATATTTACATTTATCCATTTTTTTATATCATTATTCGATATCTTTATGCACTTCAAACAAAGTTTCTATTGTACCCTAGACAAAAAGTTCCACTATGAGCTGTAGTGTTTTGTTTTTTTCTCAAAAGAAATATTCCACAAGCATTTTTATTTCCTTTTGATATGTTTAACAATTTTGTGAGTGCACCTTGTGCTACATGGAGAGTTACACAACAGCTTTGCACTTTATGGTTTTGTCAGCGTTTCTTACGGTGGCCAAGAAAACAAAACAGAATAACGAATCTGAAAAGAAAATAACAAATCCAAAAACACAATAACAAACCTGGAAAACAAAATAACAACTGAAAAAACAAAATAAAACAAAACAACAACAAAATAACAAAACCCAAAACAAAACAACAAATGAAAGAAACAAAATAACAAAAGAAAAAAACAAAATAACATAACCGAAAACAAAATAACAAAAGAAAAAAACAAAATAACATAACCGAAAAGAAAAAAACAAAATAACATCAGAAAACACAAGGACAATTCAGATAGGAAAAGGTAAGTATAGTTTTGAGAATGGAATTCTTACCGCTGATTGGACGAGACATCTGTCACTCAAGATATACAAGAAGTAGGAAATTCTGTATCTAACTTTATTTCTTGTACATGTGTGGAGTTCTGCGTTCACCTTAAACCATTTTTTTTGTTAGCGCAACTTTAAACCTTTTAAAGAAAATAACAAACCTATATATTCATCATTATAAGAAAATAGAATTCATTCAATGCTACTTTAAAACATTCAATATGCAGAGATATGGAGATATACTGATAGCGTATCGTGGCATAAAGATTAGTTTGCAATGTCTAAAAACACACCTAAAGAATGCAGGTATGTTTCGAAATCAAAACTATTCCAGATTAAACAATGTAAGGAACGCTATAAGAGCAGAGCTGTGTTCATACACACACCAATCCACTTTCTACTGCTGCAGCCTGCTGGACTTCCTGTATATCTTGAGTGACAGATGTCTCGTCCAACCAGCGGTAAGAATTCCATTTGCAAACTATACCTACCTTTTCCGGTTTGTATAAATTACTTTGTTTTTCGGATTGGTTATTTTGTTCTGCACTTCTTGGGTACCGTAGTTTCCATATACAATACAGTACTTTTGTTTTCCCATATAAAAATATCATCCTCCTTCCTTGCACGCTAATTCATCTGCTGGTAAAATTGTTCTAATGGTTCTCAGATCGTACGCTTAGCAGGAGGCAGGATTATGGAATTGCTATAGTTACAGCATTGAGTTTGGTCACATCAGTACAAAGCACGTTAAGTGTAAACACTTTGAATTGTATGGGATCATCGTATCGAGTAAAATAAAATCTATTCTAGAAATTATTTCAGAGTTGAAGTAGATTTGTAAATGTACACACCATGTCTAACAGTGACTTCAACCTTTCGTAGAATTCTAATCTGAGGTGTTTTAAAGGCAGGCAGAGGCAAATTCGATGCTGTAGCTCATTTTTAATTGAGGTCCAAGGTCAAACCATTGGAGGACATACATATCACCATATCAGCACTGCTGCCTTTTCTCCCAGTTCTCACTCTGTCCTACTGATTTTAATTGTCCTCTCTGGCTGTTGTGATTTGTCTGGGGTATTTCTCAGATGTGCTTTGTGCTTCGGTTTAGGATTTATAGAGTCAGCATTGCTACATAGGTGCTGATGCATGTGTTTCCAGTGCTTTTCTCATTCTTTTTTCCCCCGTTCTTCGCCCCCACTGTTGGTTCTCGTAATACAGCTAGGTTGCTACACAGCATGCTAATGTTCTTATATTACAGATGTAAAGATAGTTTAACCTTCTTTGCTGCTTTAAATTGCTGTATTTTGTTACCCAGGAACTAGTTCTATGTTGGAAGTGATGAAGTTATTCGTGGTAAACGCTGTTTCTATACAAATTGTATTACATGTTCTGTAAAATAAAACCGCACCCATCCCTCTGGTTATTACGTGCCACATTGAGTGGCCGTCTGATGACATGCTGTCCGCTCACTTGACCCTCATTACCGTACTGTATTATTAGAATGTGCTATTAAATACATCCCTCGCGTCTCTGTCCCTGTCTACACTTTGAAATTAACCAGGCTTCAGTTCATCTTGGGTGACGTGTGTGTGGTGTGTGTGGGCTTGTTTAATCTAATTGTGCCACATCTAACATCCGATTTTTGTGTCTTTTTTTTTTTTTTTTTTTTGATAGGATCTCTTTTTGTTCACACTGATTTCAAATAATTGGTTTAAGGCTTCAACTGCAACACCGTAACACAGGAAATTGATTCCCAAGCTATCTCGATCTAATCTCAGCAACATGTTTTATATGAGGCTTTGGCTTTTTCAGTAAATATAGAGCGTGCAATATGGTTCGTTTTGGCTGCTTACAATTCTTCTTGATTCCTGATTCACATAGCTTTGAAATCTACCCACATAATAAAACCCCTTATATCTGTACCGCATAGATCTAATATTCAGTGGACTTATCTTTGCTCAAAAAGGAAGAATTTTTTTCCTTACTTGGCCAACATTGTTAAATCCAGCACATTCTTTACCTTCTTTCACACAGCTCGTCGTATAAGGCTTCTCAGTGGTGTTAAAATCATTTGTTATGAAAAAAACTTGCCATTCATTCCTTATTTTTTCACCTTATTTTTTAACAGGTAAGGCGTAATGCTGCGTTGTTTCAACAGATCTCATTCTTTGAACTTTTCATGATGCATCATTCATATGATTTCCTGTTTCGTTACTTTAGCAATGAATATGACCATTTCAGCTGAATCCTGCCAAATTCTGTGAAATTATACAGAAATATTCAATAGAAGAGTTTTTGTGATAGATTCTGGGGTGTCAAATATTTAGAAGAAATAACCAGATTTAAAAAATACATAAATATTAACTTGAATATATGAGTAGTCTGTTTGAAATGGACAGATTTTGAAATTATTTATTAAGACTAAATTGCAAGATATTACGTCATAATAACTACTTAAAGTACAAATAAGAGGTTTAATTTGATGTTCTGGTCTGATTAGTGAATTGACAATTTTTGTCAATTGATAAACAAAAAAAACTAAACAAATGTCAAAAGCAGAATGTTTTCAGTTTTAAACTTGAAGAAAAGTCTTGGGCAGTATGGCTGTAGAAAGCCTTGAGTCTGATCTCTAGGTTTTTCTGTATTGACTTGGACTTGTCTCAGGAATACTGGCGTTTGTACGTGGGCTTGTCTCAGTCTTGGGCGTTGTCTCTTGAAATATAGAGTTGACATTTCATCCATTCATTCATTGTCTACCGCTTATCCGAACTACACTCGGGTCACGGGGAGCCTGTGCCTATCTCAGGCGTCATCGGGCATCAAGGCAGGATACACCCTGGACGGAGTGCCAACCCATCGCAGGGCACTCACACAATCACACACTACGGACAATTTAGAGATGAGTTGACATTTAGTTTTTAAAAACAATAATGATATTGTCTTGTCTTTTTGCATGCACCAATTTCATATTGGGATGTGGTAGCTTAGTGGTTAAGGTGTTGGACTGCTGATCAGAAGGTTGTGAGGTTCGCCAAGCTGCCACTGCTGGGCCCCTGAGCAAGGCCCTTAACCCTCAATTACTCAGTTGTATAAAATGCTATCAAATGTAAGTTGCTTTGGATAAGGGTGTCTGCCAAATGTTGTAAATGTGATAGCATTGTTTAAATGATTGATTGTAATTGTATAGGTTTTAGTGGTAGGTGAAGCATGGTGGCGGTAGCATCAGAATGCTTTTGATCAGCATGGACAAGGAAATTGGTCAAGGTTGAGGGTGAGAGTGGTTTATAAATCTGTGTAAACTGTAGAACGTATGCAGTAAAGTAGCTGCATGATAAAACAAAAAAAATGTTTGTTGCTATAGTGTAGCTTCTTTTCTTATTATCTTGTAGTGTAGCTAGATACATTATCAGAAGGGTAGTTTGGGGTTAGTTTTAGCTTAGCTAAACAGCATATGTAGAAAACAGCATAATTGTTGGTGTGATGCATAGAGCCAGCTAGCTGGAGTAAAAGCTTGGTTTTGAAAAGAATTTAACGGTTTTCAGTCTTAATCTTGACTTGTTCTTGCTTTCAACTGGGCTTGATCTTGACTCGGTCTCCCCTTTACGACTCTGATCTTGGCTCGATCTCTGCTAGTTCTGGTCTTATATGGTCTTGACTACAGCTCTATGTAGCAATAGAGGAACAAAGAAATCGATGCACTATTTTTATAGCTTTATTTTTATCACTAATGGTTACACATGAAGTGGTGTTGTTGGTCGCTTATCCAGACTCTTCCTGTAATCAAGACAATTTATATAGTGGACCTGTGTCATCTAAAACAGTTGCTTGTGGTTGAGTAATACTTTAAGAAATACCAGCTGTAGTCTAGTTTATTCTGAAGTAATTACAGAAGACGACACGGTTAATTTAACATAACAAACATTGCCGAGAGTGTTGCACCTGTAAATCTTTATTCCATAATGTCAATATGTACACATGTATAGCATAACCTTAATGAACTCGCAGGTTGCAAACCAGTCTTAACCAATGTTTAAATAAGCAACTGGACTCTTTCCTTCTGCATCGGTTCTGTCAGAAAGCATCAGTGCATTTTTCAGCAACAATGATCATCTTGTCTCACAGGTGCTGCAATCACTCCTTCATTCCCAGTAGATTTGATTTAAAGAATACTTTTCTCTCACTCCATTCCCTCATCCATTTCTCCATACTCCAGCACATCGGACGGCTTTCCCATCTCTTTATCTCCTTTGAAGTAAGACACGGCTCATTTAAGCGAGTTAATAGTCCACCTCATTCAGCTGGACCACTTCACTGACTCTTAAATTGCCATGAGTCTGCAAAAGCATTTTCCACTGAAGTGCACAACACTCATCAGAAACATTTATTACTGAGCTTATCATAACAGACCGCTTGGTTTTGTTGTCGATCTCATCAGAGAGCCAAAGCTCGCTGGCTCTGGATGATTCCATAATTTGGGTTACCATTTTGTCGTTGTAAATCTTAAAATGAAACAGTTTTAAGCATTGTATCAACAATACTGAATGCGACTCGAATATAATAAATATCCGATTTATTATAATGGTTCTTAGCTCATAATGGTTGTGTTTTGCTTTTAAATGAGGAAATGAATGTACAGAATGTAGTGAACTACAATTACTGTTAATGGAATGAGGGCTTGGAAATGTTTCAAATAACATGATTTGATGCGCCAATATTTGACAATTCAATGAATATGCTAATGAGTATATGCTGTCATGTGACTAGTGATTTGTTAAGTATGAATTTGCTGCTTTCTTCTGTAAAGATTCAGCAGTACTGGATTCACATCCTTGTAGATTTGGATGGAATACTGTATAAGGGATTATCAACAGTAGTTGGTTCAGTAACAGGGTGTGGGCAGTGGAAGCTCGTGTTCTCATCCAAATCAATTGTCATCCAAATGAATAAAAATGTACTCAGGTTTTCATGTTAGCATTTATGACCCATTGCTAAAGCAATATTGTAAAACACCTTCAAATATACTTTGTTTTACAGCTAAAGAATTGTTTAACAAAGAAGAATGAAAAATTCATTCAAAGAATTCACTGAAGGGGAAAGGTCACAGGGCATGAAAGACCGCTAGCTTTTATTTTCGGCAGGTGACAAGCTTCTGTCTTTTTAAGGCAACAGATATCAAATGGGCAGGACTATGGTAAAAAGAAAAAATGGAGTCACTAACAATCACATCAGACGTTTTCTTTGTTGGTCTTTATATGCGGCTATAAATAACCCTTCCATTCACTGATAAACGTATTACAAATTACAAATTGGTTAGAATTTTCTGTGACTCCCAAGTCCTGACTATTTTTTATTTCAGTTTTTTTATTTTTTATTTTTTATTTTAAACTTCAGGGGGCACAGTGGCTTAGTGGCTTAGGGTTAGCACGTTTGCCTCACACCTTCAGGGTTGGGGGTTCGATTCCCACCTCCGCCGTGTGTGTGTGGAGTTTGCATGTTCTCCCCGTGCCTCGGGGGTTTCCTCCGGGTACTCCGGTTTCCTCCCCCAGTCCAAAGACATGCATTGTAGGTTGATTGGCATCTCTAAATTGTCCGTAGTGTGTGTGTGTGTGTGTGTGTGTGTGTGTGCCCTGCGATGGGTTGGCACTCCGTCCAGGGTGTATCCTGCCTTGATGCCCAATGATGCCTGAGATTCCCCGTGACCCGAGAATAGTTCGGATAAGCGGTAGACAATGAATGAATGCTTTGGCATAGTTTTGTCTTTAATCATATTTATTTATTTGTTTACTTTCATTTCAGATTTAGAATTTTGCCTTGCATGTTTATTTATTTATTTATTTATTTATTTATTTATTTATTTATCTATTTATTTATTTATATTTTATATTTATAATTTAGGACTTCGAAAGGCAGAATTATTTCAGTTTTTTATTTTAAACTTAAAAATTAAAATTCATTCATATTCTAGAAATGCTTTGGCATATTTTTGTGTTTATTTATTTTAATTTCAGATTCAGAATTTAGGACATCATTTATATTCAAGAAATGTGTCTTGTTTATTTATTTAATTATTTATTTAGATTTGATATTTAAAATACAGGACTTGTAATTTTTATATTTAAGAATTGTTTCAGCACATTTTGTGTTTATTTATTTACTTATTTATTCACTTCTGTTTTTCCACTGAGTCAGAGTCACTCAGTGTTTTTAAGGAACTAGTGGAGGTCGAGGGACTTTAGAGGAATTTTTCAACTCCTATGTTTCTGCAATGCATCATGGGAAAAAAACCCTCAAATAGCATATGTATTTCATTTAAATGTGACTTATTTGAATTGACTCCCGGTAACATTTCAAAATAGTTGCACACAAAATCTATCCTCACATTTAGGGCGCTAAAATAAACAAACTAGTTATTTTTTAAATGCTATTCTTGTCTCTATCCATCTGCCTCTATCTCTCTTCACCTCCCTCACAGTCTCACTGCCACCGTTCTCCTCCATTCTCTTTGAGATATGGCCTTCACACGACGAAGCTTGATGCTATCGTATCACTGCTCCTTCTCTTCGATATCCCCCTCTCTTTCTCTGTTTCACAGTGCAGCTTGTCACACCAGCTTTCCTCCTCCGCACCCCGAATCTGCAAGCTCTCTCCAAACGGTTACAGTTTAATAAGCCCGGGTCGTGAATAATATGCAGGCTGTCATTGTGTTTGCTGGTGTAGAAGTTAAGGTGTGCGTGGGTGTGTGCGTTATCAGCACCTGACAGATATACTTGAGGCAGAAACACTGCCTGCTCCCTCCCTTAGGCTTGCACTCACACACACACACACACACACACACACACACACACACACACACACACACACACACACACACACACACACACACACACACACACACACACACACACACACACTGGCTTGTTCTGCCAGGCTCAGATAGTGCCAGTAGCAGCATTAATTGACAGCAGAGCTAAAGAGATGTACTGTGCACAAGCTCTGGGGAAGGAAGGCCCAGGGGACCATCAATCCCAAACTGTGGCATGTGTTACCGGTGTGCATGTGTGTGCCAACATGCAGCTCCCTGTTAGAGTGGTGCTCAAGAGCGTGGAAAGATTTTGTGTCTTTTTTTTTTTTTCCAGTAGGAATATGGTGATATGGAACACAGAAGATATTGTTGCAGTCAGGAATACACAGTCATTACTGTTTAAAATCCAGACTCTAAAATAAATGATTGCTCTAACCTAAGTGTTGATCTCACATCTGGATCAGGAGGTGGATTTTTTTTACTTAACGAAATTGGAAGGATGTGGAACAAATCGCAGTCGACTCGAGCAAGACTGAGAGGGAGGCATGTCGTGTGATTTATTTATTTATTCTTAAAATTCACTGTATTCTGCTCAAGCTTGCCACATCACATTACCTGTTTTTGCGTCATTTGCCATCGACTGGGAAAGGGCTTATACATCTTGCTAGTAAAAAAAAAAGACGAGTGTAATTGGATAGTGCATAATGTGTAATATGTAATTTGGGACACGGCTATGAAATCATGCAGCGGCCAGAAAAGTGTTCAAAACTGTTTCAAGAAGAACTGAGGGCATGAAGCCTTTATTATTGCCACACATGCATTACAGCACAGTGGAATTCTTTTCTTCGCTGAGGAACTTGGGGTCAGAGCGCCGGCGCAGCTATGATACAGCGCCCCTGGAGGAGCGAGGGTTAAGGGTCTTGCTCAGTTGCTCAACAGTGGAGCTTGGTGGTGCTGAGGCTTGAAACCCGATTCTCCAGTCAACAACCCAGAGCCTTACTTGAACCACCACTGCCCCGATACCACTACTTAAGGTTCACTTAAATCAGAACTAATAAAAATAATTCTAGTTGTGTGTTTATCAGCTTTTACAAGCTAGCATGGTTTACTAGCAACTCAAATGCAAGTAGATTAAAATAATCGCATTTATACTAAACTTTTATGCCTAATTTCCAGCCATGAAACATTAATTAGCAGCAGCAAGGCATCTGGACTTCATAAATCTTGAAGCTCTGCATAACTGCAAGTTTATTCAGAAAATGTCACCAGACATGTGTAAGAGATCAGCACTTGGGGCTGGTTGAAATCGTTTGAATTCCTCGCTCTGTTAACGCAGGCGTAGCAGGAATATTTTACAGGAAGATGGATGCTTAAACTGCGAGTTGTGTTAGAATGTTCATTATCATAACTCGCTTGTAGGAGGATCTGTCGGTGCATGAAGGGTTTGTTCTGCAGTGCTGGAAGACGTATGATTTGATCTTTCATCTCATAGTTTAGTCTCATCCTCGGTCAAGTGTATCCAGCTGCTCTTCCGCAGCTACTAACAGCAGGGTTTCCCTCTTTTTTCTTCTTTCACTCTGCTCTATCCCGTGTTTTTTATGCCGTGTTTAACAGTCTGTGGGGAAAACTTGGGCTTCGTTTGTTTTTCATGTGGTCGTCCAAGCTTTTGGCCTTTTGAAGGAAAGTTTCAAGCTCGATGAGCTCTTGTTTTTGCTACTGATAAATGTTGCCGCGACCTTTTCAACATTGAAAAACATTGTTTTTTGAGGTCGTAGCCTTCTCAGAAAAGTGCTGACCTAAGAGCTCTGGAGGCTTTTCATGTCCTAATAAATGGGATTAAATAGAGCTGAAAAGAACGAACTCCAGATAAGATGAATCCAGATAAGCACCCTCAGATCCGAACTGATTTTATTCTGAGCACACGCCTTTTCTCACTTTCTTTTCTCCCCTCCTTCACTGAAGAGCCTGTCAACACCGATATAATTCTTTGTCGCAAAGAGGGTTTGCAGTGTGAACATAAAACGTGCTGAATCACAAACATGCGAGTTTTTCTAAAAAAAAAAACACAAAAAAAACAAGCTCATGGCAGTTCCAGCCGGAAGCGTCTGGTTCGCTGTGAGAATTTCTTATTCTTAACAATCTGTGAAGTTGTTGAGCTGATGGTTTTGACGGTGAATGTGTGAGAAGTGTGAGATTGAACATGGTTTGCCGGTGATGAAGACAGTGAGAGGGGAATGAGTTGAGGAATGAGCAAAAAAAAAAAACGTCACTGCATCCGACGAGTGAAACTGTCGATCAGACGGTTAGAATAAATCGGACATGCACATCAGGGTGTGCTGTTGTATTAATATAATCAACTGGGTTGTATGAAGCAGCCTGACATAGAGCGGAGATCCTGGTGCCATCTAGACGCTGATTCCTTTAAGAGTCCCATGTGTGTCCCATTGTGTTTTATTCTTCTTATACCACAGTGATACCACAATTTTTTATTATGCCACATATAAATGCATTTGCATATAGTTTCGTTCGATGTGGATGTTGAACATTTGAGAAACAGCGTTGTTACATTATGCTTCTGATTATGAATGGTGAAGCTGTTTGGAAGGAAGGGAAAGAGTCTCCAGTCCCGGTTAGAGGACGAGCAGTTTAAGGCTTTAAGTCTCATGACATGGTGTCAGGACCTACTGGGACAGTTCCACTAGAGGACGTCCTGGCAGGCGATTAACCATAGCCTGCTTTTTGTTTGTGTATTTTCAACGTGTATTGTGCCACGCCCGTCCTATTGTTCCGCTTTCCCACCATGTCACCTGTTCCCCATTTATCCTAAAGTTTTGTCCTATATATACCAGCCCTTTTGTATCTGTCTTTGTCAGTCATTGTTGTTGTTTGTTCGTACCCATGCTCTCGTTACGCTTTGTTGTTCCCGTTGCATTTGTCCAGTGTTCTGTTTTAGTCGTGTAAATAAAGCAGCGGCTTTAATTTAGCCTGCAAGTGGGTTTAATAAACTGCAAGTGGGAGTTCGATCCCCACTTCGGGTGGTGTCTCCTGAACATTACACACAGCTGGTGGAGGAAACATTGGCTGTTATTAAAGAAGTAACTTCCACAACAGTAAATGTAACTATACAACACATGAAATCATCCTTTCATTAGTTGCGTTATCTAATAGCACACGCATTGTGTTGTACACCGAGCACACTAAATTTTCTACTAAACCCAATTATCGATTGAAATACAGTTAGAAAAGAAGTGAATAGAGGCTGAAGGTTAATATTTTATATTTAATATTTTGTTACTTTTCCCAGCTCTACCAGCTGTAACGGCCATTCAAGGTCACTAGAGCGAAACTCTGATGGAGGGATCAAGTATCAAACCGTGCAAGTGGTTACTCGGGGGCTATTTTTGGAACAAAGCCCTTTCTCTTTTGCTTTTCAAGAGCCTGGCGCTTGTATGTTCACAGTGTTTGACGGTGCACAATTACTTGCAGGCAGGAGGAGGCAGGATCTGTGACAAGTGACACACCGTCTTTCCCCCTGATGAGATGAGCACAGCAGCTGCCTGCTTTAATGAAATTAGCCATTACACACACACACACACACACCCACACTTGCTTTTAGTGTCTTTCTCAGGATATATATGACACGTTCTTTTAGTCAAACTATCCTATTCAGTGGCCTCCAGCTGATCAGACTGCTTTGATTAGATTTCAAGGAGAGAATTTGCATAACTGAACTACTTTGAAGGGCCATTTCGGCATGTGCGAGTGTCCTATTGTATACCTGCCAAGCGCTAATATAGATTTTTTTCTCTTAAACACAGATCCCACTCAGAAACGACAACAATTAAGCACCTTTGACGGACCTAGGAAGTAAATGTATGCAGTCTATATTGCTCAATTCAAGCTAAGAAAAGATTCATTTAAAGTCTCATTAATATTCTGTTCTTTTGGCAGTTGCTTTTATCTGAAAAGGACCAACAGTAGATCTGGAAAGGCCAGGATTTAATCTCACAACCTTTCAGTGACTAACACAGCATGTGAAGCTTCCTCTGCATATTTAATCTCACCATTTCATTCAATTAAATTCAGTTTTATTTGTAATATACTTTTAACTTTTAAGGTGTGTGCAGCGCTACAACAGACTAAATGTAGGATTAAATCCTTAATTATCATGAGGATAAGGCCTAGACATGAACCAGATTCTGGCAGACACCAGATAGAGGGATTATAAATCATTACACCTCCACAACCGTGTACTGTAGACAAAAAGCTAAAGGTATTAAGTTTGTTGAAAACATGTATGAACATATCAGGAATATGAGATAATTTGATTAATCTTGTACCTTCATCTTGCCTCGCTATGCCTATATTGTGTCTTCCACTGTTGTTTTTTCCTCTCTGCCCTTGCCACTTCCTGACGGGATCCATTTCAGCTTCGAAATTTTTAAACAAAGGCTTGGACGTTGTTCAGTCAAAAGCCTTTAGACCTAAAGTAAAGGAATTTTCCAGCTTCTTATAACTTAATCTTTGTTCCACATCTGTTGTGTGGTTGTGTGTAATTATTCCACCGACAATCATTTTGACACATTTCCTTATATATATATATATATATATATATATATATATACACACACATGGGAAATCTGCTTTTACCCAATTCTTCTTCTTCTTCTTCTTTTTCTTCTTCTTTCGGCTTCTCCCTTCAGGGGTCACCACAGCGGATCATCTCTCTCCACCTATCTCTAACTTCTGCATCCTCAACACTTGCACCCACTAGCTTCATATCCTCATTAATTCCATCCATATACCTCCTCTTTGGCCTTCCTCTTTGCCTCCTGCCTGGCAGCTCCATGTCCAACATTCTCCTACCAATATACTCACTCTCCCTCCTCTGAACATGTCCAAACCATCTTAATCTGTCCTCCCTAACTTTGTCCCCCCAAACGTCCAACATGAGCTGTCCCTCTGATGTACTCGTTCCTAATCCTGTCCAATCTTGTCACTCCCAAAGAGAACCTCAACATCTTCATCTCTGCTACCTCTAGCTCTGACTCCTGTCTCTTCCTCAGTGACACTGTCTCTAAACCATACAGCATGGCCGGTCTCACCACTGTCCTGTACACCTTCCCCTTGATTCTCGCTGATATTTTCCTATCACACAGAACTCCCGACACCTTTCTCCACCCATTCCAACCTGCCTGCACTCGCTTCTTTACCTCTTTCCCACACTCTCCATTGCTCTGGACTGTTGACCCCAAGTACTTAAACTCCTGTACCTTCTTCACCTCTTCACCCTGTAACCTTACTGTTCCACTTCCCTCCCTTTCATTCACACTGCTTTTACATTGCTTTTTGTCTAAAAGCAGCTTCATTAATGAAAGGACCTTTAATTTTAATAATTCATCCTTTCTGAGAGTTTTTTTTCTTTCAGAGGGAAAATTCGTGGTTATTTCTTGCCATCATATTCAGCATGGCTCATGATTTATGAATATTGAGGTTCTGTAGAGGTTCTGTCTTTCCTGTCAGAGTGACGGTTATATGTAGGAACGTTTTTGAGACTCATAACTATCCAAAGATCTATTTAAAGAACCCATTTTTTCCAAAGAGAGTAGGCAGAGTGACTTCTTCGCAGGGATGATCTAAACCCAACAGGGAAGTTTTGCCACACCAGCATGTCCAATAGAGTTAAACCTGTCCCTAGTTCGTTTGGATTTGAGGCCTGGCAGCAGCTGTGTGTGTTTGTGCATGTACTTGTGTGTGTCTGAGTCTTGTTAAGGTCAGACTGAGCAAACCTTGCAGTGCTGAAAAGGCTGAAGTAGGCTCGGGGCACCTCGGCAGGGGTGCCACCATCCATATCTCTGCTAGCAAATGGATTTGTCCTGATAAGATCAGCAGGCAGAAGGCGTGAGATAGTAGTGCGTACGGCTTTGTAGGTTCCTGAAGCACCAGCTCGATGAAGATCTCCAAGCCGGAAAGGGTGCTTTATATATTCCGGAGACATCGTCAGCTTCCTGCTCTGGCAGGATATAAAGATGTCTCCGAGTCCTGGGTGCTTTTCCGAATCTATCTGCACTCTAATCACCACCCTACTGACAACTCTTTTACACACACACACACACACTCTCCATGTAGCCTTATCTTTAACCTTGTCTCACAGTCTCCTTTCTCTCACCTCCCTTCCTTTCCCACCCACACTGCCTTATACTGATATTTTTCCCCCCAGCTCAGTCCTTGCCATTTCTGGAGTGGCACATTCTCAGTACACTTAACACCCACTGCTTACAGGCAACCGTGAAGTGAAAGGTTCACTCTATAAACTTTCATTTTCCGCCTTTGATTTGCTGGTCTGTCTAATAGTTTTAAAATTCCAATCGGTTTCTGCAAGCTTCCTTGTTTGAGTGATTCAGAGCTTTGACAGTGCAAGGCTGTATGCAGGTATCTTCATGTAATCACACCTATCACATACCCTTCAATCACTAGGTAATGGTACAAAAGAATCGCCATGTCCTCTGTAAAAAAAAATATCCGAGATGCTATAGTCAGAAAGTTATTAATAAAAGGGCAAAGTTCTGTTTAGCCTTGATTCATGGAAGCAGCATATGATGTTGTGAGTAGGCGCACAGCACATGAACTGTCTGATATCTTCGCTGTCCTTTTAGCAGGCCTCAAGCCTTAGACTCTTGTAGGCTGCAATCTGATTGGCTCGTCCCTTTCCTGTATTAGGTTTCCAATCTCAGTCAAGTGGATTGTTCCTGTGAAAGCACGTAGTTCTTAGCCAGATGTTGCAACAAAAAGCACCAGATTCTCTGAGAAAACCTAGAAGTCTGGACTAACCCTGAACCAGCTCTAGCTTTTAGTATGCAAATATATATCCTGGTGTTAAGAATGAGCAGAAATCTCATCCTTTTAACCTCTAAAATTGAGTGGTATGGTGTTTCCCTTTAAGTTCTCTTGACTAATTACATTCATCCTGAGATAAAACATTGCTATCCAGATGGGTCTGGTCCCCTCCGGGATAACATCACCCCTGTTCAAAGTTTTTTTGGATAAGTTAGTGCCTAATAGTTGCAGAGCAAACAGGAACGGAGTAGGGCACCTGCGGTGGTGTTTTTGTGCCTGGATGTAGGTTAGATCCTTCTGGAGCTTGTACATGTCCTTACAAGCTCATGCTGTGATACATACAGGAGAGAAAGGAGAGAGAATATCCCTGCGGAAATAGCAAAAACAGTGGATCTCACTAGTATGGCCTGTGATCCATTACCGAGAGCCTTCAGTTATGAAACATTAGGTTTATTATTGGTACTAAAAATATGTTATATAAAATTGCACCCTCCATTTTAGCTGTTCCAAAACAAAATTGATGTATGTAGACAAACTTTCCTTGGAGTTGCATCTGAGTTAGAATAGAAACTTGTACTATTAAAGATTTTTGTTACTGCCAATTCCCACTCCCTAGCTACGTCCGGCTTAGCACTAGACAGAGTGGGTGAAGGCTAAAACTCTACTATTACTACTGCTAATGCTTTTAATCACACAAAGCTTAACCATACCTAGCTTGTTAGCAATTACAGGTTAATTACAGGTTCATTTTTCCTTTCTGAAAATGATCCCTGTATTTCGGTATGTTTTTTTTTTTCCTGAGAAAAGGAATGTATAAATGTTTTAAGTAACAGGCTGCACAGGTTGTTATCTCTTTGGCCAAATGGTTAGCGACTTCAATTTCTCCAGCTCAGCTTGATGAGGGCCAGGAGAGTGGCGGCATTTGGCTGTCGGTGCATTTTTCTTCCCGCTAACACTGTCTGTTTGTCTGCTGATTTATTCATGCCAGCAGTAGTTAGAGGTCAGACAGGAGTTAGTGGAGCTACTTTGAACATCTTTTTCTACATGTTAGGGTGCTTATTATGACTCTTATTCCTTATTTTATGGGAATATTTAATGCTTACTCCTTTAATTTTTAAAATTGAGCCTCATGCATTATGTCTATTACTGGTGCGGGCTCTTTAGGGTTTCCTGTATCAGTCCATGTATTTCAATCACATAGTAATATGTGGTCTTAAACAAAAACCTTATTAAAAGTAAAACGCTTAGTTGGTATTAAAACAACATAGTACACTGCATTAAAGCTCCAACCAAAGGCTGTAGTAATAAAATATTAAAATATGTAGTATGTCTTTTGTTATTCCTACTACAATGGCTTCATGATTCTTTCCCTAGTAAAATTATGCTAGCATTTATGAAGTTTAATAAACCCTAGTTTGTCTTAAAGTACTACATTATGGTGTTCATTTGTGTAATCAAATGGGATTTAATTGTAAGTTTATTCACATAGTGTATCAAAGTATAGTGAATTTTCATAAAGGTTTATTTGTGCTTTTTTTTTTTTTATGCTTTCACTCTTTCACATCTAGAGCTAAATATTTCTTCCTAAATATCTGGCATGCTACACACTTCTCTCTCTAGTTTTTATTTGGCAACTCATATATGAAAGTTGTGCTCGTACTGAAATGTGTCAGGGCCACGCTGATGGCACTGCATAGCCAAAATAGTAGAGGCAAAAAATAGCTAATAAAGTTGTAGTTTCCCTGCTGAATATTGGCAACATTAGCATGATCTTTTTCTCTTTCCAGGCGGCAGCAGAATACGTGAAAACTCGCCTCCCCTGAGGTCCTGAAGCAGCACCTACAGAGTTATGAGAAAGAAAAGGAAAACAGTCTTTTATCTTACCAATCCATCCTGCAGCAGCAGATCCTCAATGTGGACAAGGAGATGCTGGAGAAGCTCTCAGCCACCTATGATGAATCAGGTGAGATGTTTTAGTCAAGGGTATCCTTCAGTTTCTTTTAGATTTATTAGACTGGCCATACGTTTTCAAGAAAATGGATCCACCAGGTGTTAAGGGAACACCTGGATGGTCAAGAATAGTTTATGTAATAATGAATAATTTTTGTAAATATAAAAAACTAGAATAATTTATGTAAATAATGACTACGGATCACCACAGGTGGGGGGGGGGGGGGTTCATTAATAAATATCAAAGCAAAATGGAAGATTATTATAGAGCAGTCAGAGCAGAACCCCCTTGTTTTACCAGGCAGAAAGGCAACGTTAACCCAAATAACAACTCTGGACAACCATGGTGAGCAGAAAAGCATCTCAGAATGCTCAACATGTCAAGTCAAGAAGCTTTTAATGTCATTTCAACCACATACTGTATAGCTGACGCAGTACACAGTGAAATAAGACCACTCCAGGACCCTGGTGCTACATAAAGCAACACAGTCTTAGCCACATAAAGTGCAACGTGTCCAACCTAGTGCAAACAGTGCAAAGACAAAAAAAAATACAAAACAGTACAGGACAGATACACAAAATAGCACCAACCGGGATACATTCTGCAGAATATGTTATACAGTACAATGTGCAAGCAAAGAGGGTTCTTGTAAACATATACACTTCTGTATAGCAGCAGTTGGCGGCAGTTTGAAACGTGTCCAAAAACAGCAACAGCAGCAATTGAGTAAATGTGCAAAAAACAGCGTGTAAACCGTTATAATATGGGTGGAGTCATAGACTTGTATGTTCATCAAGCAGATGAGCTACAACAGCAGAAGACCACATGTGGTGTCGGCCAAAAACAGTAGCTCTAAGTGGACATTTAAAGATTTAAATCACATTGGCTGCTTTTTCCAGGGTTTCCCCCCAAACCTTCTTGTATTGCTTTAGCTGAAATTGCTTTAGTTAGTGTGAATATTAGGTTGTAGAAAGAGAATCTTATCTTTGTCAACATATGCTTCCTGTACAATTTAATTAAAGGTTTGTCTTTGCGGCATCTCATAATTATCCCAAGATCCCTCTGTGGTAAGAGATGAAAAGGGAGAACGAGAGAGAAAAGAGAAAGAGGGAATGAGAAAGCTGTTATTTCTTTCTCCATGATAACAATGATGCTACGGTAGTTATATAATACGACATATGATCATGTTAATCATGGATGTAGTATTTCCTGTTTGTCAGATTGGGTTTCTAATTGGCTGGTGATGGTGAAATTCTCTGTCACTCTGCGTTTTATCTTTACACACTACTTGTGACAGTATATCTGAAGTGTATGTGGTAAAATCAACATTTTAAACTAAACTCCTCTCAAGGTACACCGATCAGCCATAACATTATGAGCAGTGAGAGGTGAAGTGAAGAACACTGATTATCTCCTCATCATGGCACCTGTTAGTGGGTGGGATATATTAGGCAGCAAGTGAACATTTTGTCCTCAAAGTTGATGTGTTAGAAGCAGGAAAAATGGGCAAGTGTAAGGATTTGAGCGAGTTTGACAAGGGCCGAATTGTGATGGCTAGACGACTGGATCAGAGCATCTCCAAAACTGCAGCTCTTGTGGGGTGTTCCCGGTCTGCAGTGGTCAGTATCTGTCAAAAGTGGTCCAAGGAAGGAACAGTGGTGAACAGGCAACAGCGTCATGTACGGCCAAGGCTCACTGATGCACGTGGGGAGCGAAGGCTGGCCCATGTGATCTGATCCAACAGACGAGCTACTGTTGCTAAAAGTTGCTGAAGAAGTTAATGCTGGTTCTGATAGAAAGGTGTCAGAATACACAGTGTATGATGGGTCAGTGCTGTTTTGGCAGCAAAAGGGGGACCAACACAATATTGGTGCAGGTGGTCATAATGTTATGCCTGGTCGGTGTATAGTTTAGTTTAAGACCAATTTTATACCCTGATTGAGATTGAACTGGTGCAACTGGCAACTCAAAAAAGAGGAGCAAATGGTTAAGCATTGCTGTTGTATTACTGCAGTTAGTTTTCCAACTGAAAATGAAAAGCTCTTAAATATAGTGCCTAATGATCGAGCTTTTACGGTTACTGATCACCCCCACTTCCTCTTCAAATTGTAAAAAAAACCTACACATTTCACCTTTCATTCAAATCACTGAGAAGTTACATATTTTTGGGCATGAGGCACTTGAAGGCTGCCCTAGATATGCACACAGACATGATGTGTTTTATTCATCTGTGCCACTTTCCCCAAAAGCACTGATGCTTTATTGATGATGAGATCGAGCAAGGAAGAGAAGGCTGAAAAATTCATAGAGGAAGACACTCCATCACTCCTCATTCTTGCTTTTTCTGAATTCCAAAAATAGTGTTTTGGTCCTGGCATGTGGTGATCAGATGTTTACCCTGATGTTGATTTGCTTTACACAGAATTTCTGTTTATTACCGTTTACCCTTTCAGTTTTTTAACCTAATCAAGTTTTTTTACACCAGTGTATCCCAATATGTCTAGGTTCAATGATTGATGTATTCCACTATATTCCCCTCCTTCACTCAGTGATCCTTATCATGTCATGGTTGTCAAACAGGCTGGTTTGAGTGTTTTCAAAAACTGCTGATCTTCTTGGATGTTCCTGAAGACAAAAACCCAATATATAAGTCCAAAAAAATCTAAAAACAAAATTTTTCCTGATTGAATATCTGCAAGAGTAACAATAGAAAAGATCCTGTGCCCACTTCAGCCTTGTTTTCCAGTTCTTACCTGACGACAGTTGTTGAACCTGAGGTGGACTTCTCGTCTCGTAGCTCATTCAGCTCCAATTTCAATGTGTTTTGAGATGCTTTTCTGCTCACCGTTGTTATAAAGAGTGGTTATTTGCATTGCCATAGCCTTCCTGTCAGCTAAAAATGTCTAGCCATTCTCTACTGACCTCTCTCATCAACAAGGTGTTTCTAGCTACAGAACTGCAGATCTCTGGGAGTTTTTTTGGGTTTTTTATGCTGTTTGCACCAAACACCAAAAATCTTAAGAGATCAGCAGTTTTCTGGAATATGCAAACAAGCCCATCTGGAACCAACAAACATGCCACCCAAGGTCAAAGTCACTGAGACCAGTGACTTTTTCCCACTCTGATGTTTGATCTGAAGCTCTTTACTTTTACTGCTGTGTGATTTTATGCATTTACGCTGCTGCTACATGATTGGCTAATTACATATGACGTTTGCTTATTTTAAGACGCAGTAAATTAGCAGCAAAACTCGTCTTTGATTTCACATTTCAGATTAATAGCGGAAAAATGGTGATGATCTAGGTGGCTTGGTGGTTAGCCTCACACCTCCAGGGTTGGGGGTTTGATTTCCGCCTCCACCGTGTGTGTGGAGTTTGCATGTCCCCCGGTCCAAAAACATGCATTGTAGGTTGATTGGCATCTCTAAATTGTCCGTAGTGTGTGATTGCATGAGTGAATGAGTGTGTGTGTGCCCTGCGATGGGTTGGCACTCTGTCCAGGGTGTATCCTGCCTTGATACCCAATGACGCCTGAGATAGGCACAGGCTCCCCGTGACCCGAGAATAGATTGTATAAGCGGTAGACAATGACGGGAGGCGGGAATCGAACCCCCAACCCTGGCGGTGTGAGGCAAACGGGCTAACCATCAAGCCACTGTGTCCCCCTGGTTCCTTTTCCGGTGTAATAATCACCATACACCCCACAATACTGCACATCTTCTGGTGTTATTCTGGCAGATCAGATCATTCATTGCTGTCTTTAAATCAGATCTGGAGTCTTAGAGGCTCATAACAAACTTGTTTTCCATATTTGTTTGGTTTCTTGTCTTGTCTTGAGAGTATAGCCTGATTAAATGTTTATATATTTTTAAAGGCTATTTTAAATGTATTGTTTTTCTGCACTCAGAAACCCAGGAGTGTGCAAACATTCAATTAAACTTTATATAAATGCTATACTTTCTTATTGATTTATATTTAAACTGTATAATATACAAACTTTTGATTATGTAACAGAGATTGTATTTTCCTTAGTCAACAATAACGTTGTTCCAGTAAGATAGTGTTTGACAAATGAAGGAAAAGCCATTCAAAGGCATGTTTGGAACTGGCTTTGTGTTTGGCGTTAGCTGTGCATTGTTCCGCTGATGAGGATTTAATTGCGTCGCAGCAGAAATAGCGTATATACGACACTTCTACAGACGTGGCAGGGCAAAAGAAATACTGCAGCTGAAATGAGGATGTGTGACAGTGTGCCGGACAGGCAGGTGTCCTCATTACTGTCCACTGTGTTTCAATCATCCCTGTGGATTCGGGTTCCTATAACTGACATGCAAAGGAAATGAGTGCATCGGAAAGGGTAGAAGGAGCAGAATTCACAGACGTGAAGGGTGTGATAAGTGTGCTGGCAATGTGCAAGACATATAGACATCGCTCCTTCTTACACCTTTTTTTTTTTTTAGAACTCTCTCTATGCCTTCTCTCTCTCTCTCTCTCTCTCTCTCTGGCCTCTGTGGATTGGCAGCGTGTCTAATTGGAGAGGGAGATGAGTGGACCAATACAACTCATTATCTTCTTCAACACTGGGAGGAGATAAAAATAATTAGAGACACAGGGGAAGATTAGAAAGAGATAAAGTGTGTGTGATTTTATTAGAGAGAGAGAGAGAGAAAAAAAAAACGCAACAGAAGGCATATCTTTCTTGTGAAGACTGTATATTTTTAATCTTACCTTAATTATCTATTATTTCATTTTAGCTTCTGTTACAAATACGTTTTGATATTAATCCGTTCGAAAAATTTTGAGACTTGCAAAATATTAAAACACACATAAAAATGACTGAAATATGTATAATATTTAAATATGTTATAGATATTAATATATGTTATAGATAAATCTATTTCTTCACAGTATTTTAATCAGCTTGCACTACTACAAAACCTTTATTTTTCGGCTTGTTTTGGGGCAACAAAACAGGTACAATATAATATTGAATTTTCTCAGACAAATTTGTCACAGCATGAGGATATTATCAAGTGCACAATAACAGCAGCTGCTGGTTTTTAAAACGGACACTTGAAGTGATGTGACATTATAGTATTTGAAATATTTTGTTATTTTATTACGTTTTTGCACCTTATATACTGTATCAGTCCGACCAAAGAACCAACAGACGGTCACTGGCTATTTCTGTGGCCATCATTATCACTTAAACTTACTTTGCTAACTGTGCTTGTGTGGAATTGCATCCAACCCCTTAAGGAGTTGATTCAAAAATCGACTCTTTGGAATCGACTCCCCAGTAAGTTTAATGTGAACCGAAAGCAAGACCTGCACACAGCAAAAAAATATATATATATATATATAATATATATATATATATATATATATATATAAAATATATATATAATGTTTTTTTTTTTTATTTAGGATTAGAGCTACTAATTGATCTGAATTGCTTCACTACGCATGATGTGAGGCGAGTATTATGAAGACACACAGCGTTCTTTATAACATAGAAGTAATTGATGATGAAATTATTGCCAATTATTTTTCCTATTGATCTTGTCTTTTCATTTTCTTTGCCTACTTTTTTAATCATTGCTTTTCCATGTATACTCTCCTGTACTCTAAATTACAAATGACCACACGTTACGCTTGAATTTCTTTCAATTGTTTGTTTTGTTTTCTAAGAATTTAAATGTTTGATTTATTTATATTAACGATAGCTCAATTTTTATTAACGATAGTGTGCAGCTTACACAGCATAATCTTTCCAGTTATTCGATGAGGCAGAATGGAATTTAAATCTAAAGTATTGAATTTTGTGTGTGTGTGTGTGTGTGTGAGAGAGAGAGAGAGAGTGTGTGGGTGTGTGCGAAAGCATCAGGGAGGCAGAACCAGAGAGAAAGAGAGATGTTTTAGGAAAGGGACTCACTGTAATCATGCTAAATTGGCTGCGTAGCCTGAGGACATCAAGGAACCTCTCAGAGCTGACTATAATGGTTTTAGAGTGTACACTAGATAATACAGATATTATATGATTTACATTATGTGATGAATCAAAGACATTACAAAACGTGTTGACTGTGGAGAATAAATCAACAATGTGGCATGACGTGTTTGAATTAAAATGAAAATTAACCGTCACTTTCTGACCAATCAGATTCGAGTGTTCAGCAGCGCTGTGGTATAAATCATTTACATCCATTCAGTAAGATTAGCTTTTTTATTAATTTGTGTAGTTCAGCTGCATTTAAAAGTGAAAGCTAACAATGCACAAACCTTGCAGAGAGAGAGAGAGAGAGAGAGAGGGAGAGAGAGAGAGAAAGCGAGAGAAAGAAATAGCATGCCGTTTCCGTGTACTTGCTGTCCTGCTCCATTACTTGATGCCGTTTTAATGGACAAGTCATCAGCTGCTCAGGACCTGACACCACTTTTCAACAGTAAGAGTGGAAAGAGGTGAAAAAAGCAGCAGCAAGGGCAACAGGCAATCAGATTCCCACCAACTAAACCCAACCCACTTGGTGCCTCCTTCTTGACCTTGCTCCAAATGAACAGAAAAGGTGGAAGGAATTTAAAATGGATGACAATTTAATTAAAGAAGTGTGATTTCCAAGCTAAAGTTTCAGACGAGGGGCATGTTAACTTAGCATGCTTACCTCAAACGTTCAGGGTCGGAGGTAGATTCCTGTCTCTGACCTGTGTGTGTCGAGTTTGTGTGTTCTCTCAGCGCTTGAGGGGTTTCCTCCAGTTTCCCCCTCTCAGTCCAGAGACATGCGTTGTAGGCTAACTGGCATGATGGGTTGGCACCTGTTCAGGGTGTCCTCCACCTTGTGCTATTTCTTTATTATCGCCACACATAGATTACAGCATAGTGGAATCCTTTTCTTTGTATAGCCCGGCTGAGGTAGTTGGGGTCAGAGTGCAGGGGCAGCTATGATGGCGCACTGAGGGTTAAAGGCTTCTGTCAATTGCCCAACAGTGGCAGCTTGGCAGTGCTGGGGCTTGATCCCTGACCTTCTTATCAACAACCCATTGCCTTAACCACTTGATCTACCCTATAGAAGAACAATGAGAAGAAGAAAGAGCTCTACAGAAAATAAATGAAAATGATTTAGGTCTTTATAAAACCACACTACAAGAAAGTCTGCTGTCTTTATGCAGGAAACTAGAAGCCACCTGATTTTCACATAACCTACAGGAAATAAATGCATAATAAATGAAAATAGGCTTAGAGAATGACACTGCTTACACCAACACATAGATCACTCATCACGTTATTCATTTACATTTACATTTCCAGCATGTGGATGCCTTTATTCAGACCGACTTACAAAAGTGATCATTATTCTTTAATGTTTTAATTCTTTATAACACAATAAAACACTAAACAATAAAAAATTTAATAGCTTGCCATTACAATACACCCAGTTTCATCAATAAAGTATTTTTAAATCTACATCATCTCTTTCTTCAATAATGTAGATAAAATGATAAAATAACATTTTCTACCTCAAAGTGATAAAAAAAAAACCCTCTTTCCTTCTATAAACATTTTCTTTCTGCTTTCATCTGTCTCTGCTTCATTATTTCTCTCACGCTGCCCCCCCCCCATCTTCATTCTTCTCTCTCTTATTGAAGCACGTTTTTCATTTGCCCTCTCCTTTAGACCCCTATAAACTTTCTCATTTGTCTTTCTTTCATCTTCCTTTTTTTTTCCCCCAGCTTTCATTGCCTCTGATTTTGCATGTTCGGAGACGAGCAAGCTCTGCAGGAAATGCGGAGATGATTGTCTGCTAGATGATTATATAATCCATCATCATTTATAATAGAAGTGAAGAGTACTTGTGAGTAGGGGGTGTGAGGTTTGTTTGTTCATTTGTTTATTTGTTTGTTTGGTGTTTACTTGCATGGATTAGAATTATTAGAAAGCTTGGTAAAGGAAAAAAAACAAAGATATGAAAAATGAATGCGCTAAATTACACATGGTGGAGTTGACAGAACTTCAACTGAAGAAAGCCTTATGGAACCCTTAGGAGACCCTTAAGAAGATGTACAGTATCTTTTTAACAGAAACACAATTAATAGAAAATGAAATGAAATGAAAACACCTGCTTATATTGTACTTGTTTAGGTTAAAGTGTTGCAGTCATCCAAGACTTCCTGTTTCACTGGGGTATAAATACGTGGTGACACAGAGGACCGATTCATTTAGTCATCCGTCATCATGAGGAAGATTGCAGAAGTTACAAATGAACTAAGACTGTGTGTTCACCCTCCCAAATGAGGAAGTGACTACAAAAATAGCTCTGTGTAATGAAGATGCTCATATTTACTCTTAGGACAATAATTAAGTTGTTTAAAACAACCATAGCTGTAATAAACTTTCCTGGAAGAACATATAAATGTATTTTTCTCTTACACACACAGAGAGAAGGATGGTTAGAGATCATGGTTGGAGATGGCATAACCATGTGTCTAAATCTAGACACCACCGCCATGCCAGCCAGCTATTTAGAAGGCGAGCCAGAAGAAAAGCTTTTTCGTTCATTTGACCACAAAATTAAGCATCTGGTGTTTACTAGAAGAGACTGGAACTTTGACTGGAACCAAGCTCTTTGGTTAGATGAGATAAAAATAGAGCTTGTCTGGAAACAATCACCAAAAGTGTTCATTTGGTGTAAAATTCAACCCAGTGAGTGGTTATGTAGCCTTTATTTGTCACCTATTCATTACAGCACAATGAAATTCTTTCATCACATATCCCAAACTTGGAATTGGGGTCAGTGCGCAGGGTCAAACATCATGCAGCACCCCTGGAGCAGGGTGGTTGGGGGCCTTGCTCAAGGGTCCAACAGTGTCAGCTTGGCAGTGCTGGGGCTTAAACCTCGATAAGGGGGGGGCACGGTGGCTTGGAGGTTAGCACATTTGCCTCACACCTCCAGGGTTGGGGGTTCGATTCCCGCCTCCGCCGTGTGTGTGGGGAGTTTGCATGTTCTCCCCGTGCCTCGGGGGTTTTCTCCGGTCCAAAGACATGCATTGTAGGTTGATTTGGCATCTCTAAATTGTCCGTAGTGTGTGAGTGTGTGATTGCGTGAGAGTCTGTGTGTGTGCCCTGCGATGGGTTGGCACTCCGTCCAGGGTGTATCCTGCTTTGATGCCCCATGACGCCTGAGATAGGCACAGGCTCCCCATGACCCGAGTATAGATCGGATAAGCGGTAGACAATGAATGAATGAATAAATACCTCCAAAAAGATGTTACATGTTAAGGAGCCTAATCTGCACTGTTAAGTACGCTGAAGGATTTGTGGCTGCTTTTTCTCCCAAGAACCTTGGATCCTCTTTATGCCATCATGGACTTCCTGAAGTACCAAGAGATTTTGATTGTAAACCTCCACCAATTCCTCCTAAAATGGTTTATTAACTAAAGAATCGAGATTTTGACATGGCCATCCCCTATTGGTAGCCTGTAGGGTGAGCTGAAGAAGATGGTCCGTAAGAGTGAACGTCAGAGTCTGCAGGATGTGGAGGGATTCACTATTAAGGAGCGCTCTGAGATTCGTGCTTTCTTTAAGCATTACAAGAGAATGCTTGTACATGTATTGTAATATTGGCAAAGGGAGGGACAATGTACAACATGCAAGGGTGCCAATAATTGTGCTTTTGTTTGCTTTTACTCAAATGAATTGTTACCATAGCAGCTGTATGTTTTCCCCCGCTGCTACTTAACCACAAAGAACATTTTTGGTGCTAATAATTCTGGAGCGGACTCAAGAAAATTTGGAATTATTTTAACAGATTTGAACAAACACACACACACACACACACACACACACAGAAAAACACTTTAGGAACAATTCCAGTTGATCAGTCATGAATCTAGGCTTTAGAACTGACTTCTACGTTCGTCTTTGACTTGAAAAGCTTGAAATGGAATGAGAGAGTGTAAGAGAGATGGATTAAACGAGTGTGTATGTGGGTGGGGGGCACACTAGGGAGATTCCCTCATTTTCTACACTCATCTCTTTTGTCTTCACTTCTCTCCTCTTCCTTTCTATAAATAGCTTCTCTTTTTTTGCACTCTTCATGTCTCGCTTTTTACTTATAACTTATATAACTTATATAACTCCTAGAAGTGAATACACATGAATGTAATTACTTTCTATGAGAGCTGTACTCATGTTCCATGCATGTCAATTGGAGAAGGCTTAGTATGAATACGTGTTGTGATGTCAAATCACACGTCTTGGTCCAAATCTGTAGGAGTTCTGAGTTTCTGTTCATTTCTGCGATCGCAAAATCCTGAATTCCTGGAGAAACTGCTTAGTAAGCGTCATGCACCAAAAGCTTTCTATAGAGTAATGCAGAGCTATCACTGCATTGATTGGAAAGACCATTCTGGTGTGTTCTGTTATCGCTACCAAGCTGTTAGTAAATCTTACCAAAAAAGATTTGAAGAATTGTTTTTGGCATCCATGGCAGATTATTTGCTGTTAATAAATATCTAAAAGTGGAAACAAGCTGAGCAGCGTCAATGAGGATGTTTTTTGGATTTCATGTCACAACGTTGGCTTGGTGGTTAGCACGTTTGCCTCACACCTCCAGGGTTGGGGGTTTGATTCCCGCCTCCGCCATGTGTGTGTGGAGTTTGCATGTTCTCCCCGTGCCTTGGGGGTTTCCTCCGGGTACTCCGGTTTCCTCCCTCGGTCCAAAGACATGCATTGTAGGTTGATTGGCATCTCTAAATTGTCCGTATTGTGTGATTGAATGAGAGTGTGTGTGTGTGTGTGCCCTGCAATGGGTTGGCACTCCATCCAGGGTGTATCCTGCCTTGATGTCCATTGACGTCTGACCCAAGTATAGATCGGATAAGCGGTACACAATGAATGAATGTCACAGCGTCCAGAATTTATCACATCTACTACACCCGTACATTCTATATAAGTGAATCCGGGGTGTTTGAGCACCAGGCTGCCCCGGAGTTCAGCCATGTACCGGATCATTTTTGGGCCGTTGGGAATGCGGTGTTCTTTACTTACTTACTTTGTAGCAAGTAGCTCAGTTTGTCCTGGTGTGAACCCTTCTCCTCATATCTTCCTTTCATCATTAGCACAGCTTTCTAATGCTGTGTTATGAAACCAAGAAACGCTCATCTATTGCATGCTAACACGAAATCAATGAATATATGCATAATAATAATTTTATGATGCCTAATAGCATCAACGCAGTGCTTTGAATCAGGTAAAGGTGACTTTTTTTTTCTGAACAGTATGCTTTGTTTAGCTTTTGAAAGCCACGTTTAAAGCTCCGAGGGGGGAACAGATGGTCCAACAGGCGGTTTGTTCGGTGCCGACGGGATCTCGTCGAGCAAACCCTGGGCCTGGGAAAATTAAACAAAGGAGGGAAAAGGGAGTGAAAAGAAAGGATTCAGCAAGGAGAACAGGGGAGAAAAAGCAGAGTTAAAGTTGCTTTGGAGAAGCCAAGTGTTTTTTGAAGTTAGCAGGTGTTTAGACTGGCTGAGTCCCAAAAGCAAGTGTACAGTGTGTTCTGGGCCTGAGAGAAAGGAGCTATTTTATAAAGGGAAGGTCATTTGGTCAGAAGACTTAGACTAGTTTTTGCTTTGTATATTCACTTTTTTGTGTGTTCATCTTGCCATGATCAATCTAACAGTTCCTGTTTCTCTCTTGTCTTTAGGAACAACATGCCTGGTAGCGATGCTGTCAGATAAGGAACTGACAGTAGGTAACGTCGGTGATTCCAGAGGAGTTTTGTGCGATAAAGACGGTAATGCCATCCCCTTGTCATATGACCACAAACCCTACCAACTTAAAGAGCGCAAGAGGATCAAGAAAGCAGGTGAGTCACAAAGAAAGGCTTTCTCAAAACCCAAGGATGAAATGTGTCACGTTTGTGCAATGGTACTTTGTTGCCCCCTAATGGTTGCAGCTGGTATTGCATATATGATGCACTATGTGATGTTGAAGGTTGTTGTACAGTTGTTGTACAGTTCAGATTTTACAGGGTGAATAAATTTTTTTGGGTACAAATTCGATATCTTTAAAATTAAATTATAGCTGCACAATATAATGTATATTAAGTAGATATTTGTCATTATCAGGCAGCCCTAATTTAAACTACTATTTTTTTTTTTACCCTGACTTGTATATTACAAAAAATAAAATATATATATATATATATATATATATTTTACATTGCTGTTAAATTCTTAAAACTGATTGTTGATTAATTTTCTATACCAGAAGCTCTAACAGTAACTCTGGCTGTTTCACATTATTAAGAAATAACAAAACTGCAAAAGAAAATAGCTTTGCTGGTATTAAAGGAATAAAACCTTGCTGTTATTGGAAAGTAATCAACTTTGATGACTTTTCCTAGAACAGCACACCCCGTTTGGTTGTAGTCCTTACGAAACCCTTCAAGGTAGTGAACCGAAATAGCTGAAACTTGTACAACAAAATTGAAGCACCATTCGGAAACAGCTTCAGTGCTTCCTGGAATGCTGTCTTACAAGTCTTGAATAATGTGAGATTGATATTAGGCGAGTGTTCAAAACAAAAATTTGAAACGTTTATGGAAAGTTAAGTTAAATTAATGTTTGACTTTCAGGAGCTTAATGATCCTGTATTGTTTTACAGACTGGGTAGAATTAGTGCTTCCATAAATCTGCTTAATACTAACTTCTCATCGATACTCTTTTATCCTTAAATAATATTTGCATATCTTTGACTTTGCACTAGGGGGGCACGGTTGGGGGTTCGATTCCCGCCTCTGCTGTGTGTGTGGAGTTTGCATGTTCTCCCCGTGCCTCGGGGGTTTCCTCCGGGTGCTCCGGTTTCCTCCCCCGGTCCAAAGACATGCATTGTAGGTTGATTGGCATCTCTAAATTGTCCGTAGTGTGTGATTGCGTGAGTGAATGAGAGTGTGTGTGTGCCCTGCGATGGGTTGGCACTCCGTCCAGGGTGTATCCTGCCTTGATGCCCTATGACGCCTGAGATAGGCACAGGCTCCCCGTGACCCGAGTGTAGTTCGGATAAGCGGTAGACAATGAATGAATGAATGACTTTGCACTAGATACTTGCACTAGATTATGCTTTTTTTTATATTTATATTTAACATTTGCAGTTTCTGCTTTTTGGGGGGCACAGTGGCTTGGTGGTTAGCACGTTTGCCTCTCATCTCCAGGGTTGGGGGTTCGATTCCCACATCTGCCATGTGTGTGGAGTTTGCATGTTCTCCCCGTGCCTCAGGGGTTTCCTCCGGGTACTCCGGTTTCCTCCCCCGGTCCAAAGACATGCATTGTAGGTTGATTGGCGGCTCTAAATTGTCCGTAGTGTGTGTGCGTGTGTGTGTGGGGGCCCTGTGATGGGTTGGCACTCCGTCCAGGGTGTATCCTGCCTTGATGTCCAATGATGCCTGAGATAGGCACAGGCTCCCCGTGACCTGAGAATAGATCGGATAAGCTGGATTTCTGCTTTTTAATGCTCATAATATACAAAGTGTTTATTTAAATACGGTGAAATTTAGAGAGGTCTTTGTGAATGTGCATGATATTTGTGTTGAACTGAAAATGTAATAAAGTGAATTTACAACTTAAGATTTCTGTATATAAATATTTATGTGAAGTTATAACATATGCCATAGGTAACTGCTCTAGCGTCGTCTCTGTATGTCATCAGAGTGGCACACAGCTACTGATTTCTCACAAGAGTAGCGTAAATAAACGAATTAGAACCCGATTTATGGTAGAGATATGCTTTAATCCAGATCACTGGCTTGAACATTTTATATTCTTCTCGCTCTCAGGTGGCTTCATTAGCTTCAATGGCTCATGGCGCGTGCAGGGAATCCTGGCCATGTCTCGATCTCTGGGCGACTACCCACTTAAGAAGCTAAACGTGGTCATCTCCGAGCCTGACGTCGTGATATTTGACCTGGACAAACTGCAACCCGAGTTCATGATTCTGGCGTCGGATGGCCTGTGGGATGCCTTCAGTAACGAGGAGGCGGTGCGTTTCATCCGCGAGCGCCTCGATGAGCCACATTTCGGTGCCAAGAGCATCGTGCTGCAGGCGTATTACCGTGGCTGCCCAGACAACATCACAGTCATGGTGGTTAAATTCAAAAAGAGTGGCACCAAAGCGGCCGAGCAGTGAACCACGACTGATATGAACTAATAATGTATTCAGTATACTATCGGTATGACTACCAGTTTATTCGAATATATTATTAGCTCATATTTAAGGATGCAAAAGGAAAACCATGTCACGACTATTTTTGGAGCAAGAACTGTTTATTACAATAATGTCAAATTAAAGTCAACTCATATCATCCCGTTACGTCATCTTAATAAATCTTTTGTTTCAAATAGCACATGATGGAGAGAACTTTTATGAGCTTGTGTAATGAAACAGATTCAAGGTTACGTAACCCCTTAAGATTTTAGACTAATATTCATTTATTCATGTTAGTGAATTATTCAGTAATTACTATGAATGATAAAATAGGTATATAGAAAGTGAAGAATGTATGTACAGGGTGTGGGATATTCAGCGTTTAAATTATGTCAATATTGACAGAAGGGTTGTGGTGTTTTCAGGAATTAAAATGTTAAAATTAAAATTAAAATTCGTTCTTATGTCAATGATTTCTTAAGGCAAGACACCACAGGTCATGACAGCCATTGTTTCAATTTTTGTATAAATTGTGTAGAGAAATAAACACATTTTCTCCAAATGCTTCATTTTCCACATGACCTGCGTTCATGAAAATGTTCATGTTCATCACTATCTCTAATTAGATGCTCATCCCAGAGGTAGCAAAATCCCAAATATTTAATTCTTGTTAAATTTACATTTGACTTTATACTGAAAATATGGTGTAAAATATCTTTTATAGCACTGCATGCTAATTTCTTGATTAAGCGAAACAAAAATAATTTTCTAACAAACTTTTCTGTAAAAATGTTTTTTTTTTTTGGCGGGGGTGCCTTAATAACATTTTAATTATTACATTGAATGAGTACTTTTTTGGATTTTATTTACTCTGCAAATACATGGATATTACATGATAAAAAGCCTCATATGCATAAATAAATGCACCTTTTTGATAAAGTTCCGATAATAGTTAATAGATAATAATCCAAAAAAATAGTTCAGCCTCAGAATACCAGCAACAAGCAAACATTACATTATGATATCTGTTGTTTATTTCACTTGTAGTGTCTTGCCTTAAATCCTTCTGGCTAATTTTTACATTCATTTTAACCAAAACTGATCTGATATGATGCCTTTCGTAAACTCGAAACACCTAGACTCACAGAATAACTAGTATAAAGTTCTCAAAACATCATTCATGAAGATTTTTTTTTAATTCTGTTCTGTCTGTCTGGTTAGCGTTTACTTACTTAAGTATAATAGCGAATTCACAATAATATTGAAGTGATAGTATAGTGAAGAGATAGAGGTTACACGTTGTTTTAATCATTACTTCCTGTTATACCGCAGCGTTGTGGAGTTCTGCAATCTGATTGGTCAGAAGGGGATTGCTATTGCTCTGTACCATTAGCTCCAGCTGGAATTCAAATTAGATTAGGTTTATATTAATGCGCTTGTTCTGACCTTTCATAGTAACAGCTGATTCATAAGGACTTGTAAAGGCTAATAATAATAAGATTTATAAGGAGTTTGGTATTTAACAAAGAAAAACGTTGAGCGTTGCTATGGTGAAGTTTTCTGTAACATCATGTTTACTTAACATTTATGGAAGGAGTCTCCAGTTTCAGTGCACTTTCTGGTTTCTCTGTATCAAGTTTTTTTTGTTTTATTAAAAGCCAAGGTGGTTGGTGAGGGAATAACTTGTGTTATGAATGAATTTCAATATTTTAGGTTGTGTTTTTATTGAAAAATTGTCAACAGTGAAGGGGGAAATGGCATCACGGTATCCTGTTGTTGTTTTTTTTCTTTACAATGTGTATGTGCTATACATTTTAACAGGCATTGCTTGCTTTGTCTGTAATTCTTTCTCTGTCTCATCTTGTGCTTTGGCCCCAAGTGTTGTAATAAAACAAAGGAAAGCTGGTAGATAAATAACGTGTGCTATTACAGTATATACAGTTCTACAGATGATGCTTCTTTGGTTTATTTTGATCCTAATGCAGTCCAAATCCTAATAAATGCAGCTGTAACACACATCAAAGCAAGTGTGGAAACTAATATAACTTGTATAACGCTGTATACAGACAAAAAAAACAAAAAAACATGTTCTTGTTGCCTTATTTCTGCATTTTATCATAATATTATTTTGTCGTTTCTTTCGCTTCACCCCAATGTTAGACTTTCATAAAGTGTTGTCATGCACATCAAATGTAAATATGATATTTTGCTTATTGAAGTCTCGTTGAGAAAGACTAATAAAGTGAATGTACATATTGAATCTTATTAACCACAATTCCAATAATATAAAAAAGGAAATGCATCAAATTCTGGTTTATTAATATCTTATGATATTTAATAGATGTTAGCTTTTTATGTGCTGGTTTTTTTTTTGTTTTTTTGGGTTGTGTATTCCTGCAGAATACAGTACAGTTGTAAAATGTTTTTTTGTTGGTTAAAAAAAAAATCTGTTAAAAAAAAAAAACATCAAAAAATGTCTGTGAACTTTAAGGGAAAATGTACCAATAAAAAGTGCAAGAACGAAAGACCAAATTCTTTCATGTATTAAGTGTGTTTAATGTGTAATGATTTATAATGATGTTAAACTGCTTCATAGAATAGAAAGGTTCCCTTTTTTTAAGTCTGGTTTCTCTCAAGGTTTCTTCCTCATTTCCTTGCCACTGTCACCACTGAGTTGCTAAATAAGGATCTAAATCTAAAGATAACGGTAAAGCTGTTTGTGGCAATGTGTGTTGTTAAAAGTGTTATACAAATAGAATGAAATTTGCTATATACACCGATCATTACGTTATGAACATTATGAGCAGTGAGAGGTGACGTGAATAACACTGATGATCTCCTCATCATGGCACCTGTTAGTGGGTGGGATATATTTGGCAGCAAGTGAACATTTTGTCTTCAAAGTTGGTGTGTTAGAAGCAGGAAAAATGGGCAAGTGTAAGGATTTGAGCGAGTTTGACGAAGGGCCAAATTGTGATGGCTAGACCACTGAGTCAGAGCATCTCCAAAACTGCAGCTCTTGTGGGGTGTTCCCGGTCTGCAGTGGTCAGTATCTATCAAAAGTATCCTTTAAGTCGCGAGGTGGGGCCTCCATGGGGATCTGCTGCTAACATCTTGGTGCCAGATACCACAGTGGTCATTATGTTATGTAGATGTGATCCAAGGAGAGCGAAAAGAAAAGAAAAGAAATTGCTTGTGATGTACTGCATAACATTTTTAGTATAGAAATTTTATATTTGAAAGGTTAAACTTTCCAAGAATGATGCATTAGTAAATCATGTAGCACATCATGTGTCTAGGTACAGAATCAAAACTAAAGATCATTCAGATTAAATATTAAATCTATAGATTTTAATCTAATATCTATATCTATAAACATTAAAAAGTTTCACTCAGTCGACCATATGCACCGAACTCGGATTTACAACAAAGTAGTTTATCACATTGGGCCTCATTTATCTTTTTTAAGAAAAGTTGTGTGTAAATGTTTCACAGGCCAAGAACTAAAAAACTAAAAACTAAAACTTACTTCTAAATGTTTTAGTAATGCTGATTTACTTCACTCTCACGTGTATGTTGATTAATGGGTTCCCAGCACACCTGATTTGTATTTAGTGACGTCCACAAAACAGGCAAAGCTTACAGTGGGTACAGGATCACCAAAATTGGACCATCCATGAACCCAGTCTGCCTTGTGTCAACAGTGCAGGCTGCTGCAGGTGGTGTAATGGTGTGGGGAATGCTTTCTTGGTGCACTTTAGGCCTATGAATTCCAATCAGTCATGGCTTGGATGCAACAGCCTATTTAGGTATTGGTATGTGGTAGCTTATTGGTTGAGGTGTTGGATTACTGATCGGAAGGTTGGGAGTTTCAATAGCGGTGGTCAGGTCCTCCAAGCTGCCCCTGCTGGACCCTTAACCCTCGACTGCTCAGTTGTATAAAATGTAAGTTGCTGTGGATAAGGGTGTCTGCCAAATGCTGTAAATGTATAGATGTAGCAGTATTGTTGCTGACCCCATGTGTCCCTTCATGATGACAATTTAAATACTTTTAATGGCTACATCCAGCATGATAATGATCAATCTTCTTCAGTGCCTTTCCCAGTGACTGGATCTGAACCCAGTATAACACAGGGGATTCTCAGCATGAAAGTACACCTGTTTAGCAAGTGAATAACACTGTTTTGACAGCAAGGGGAACAGGGCGGCCCTGCCACTATTAGTAGAGTGTTCTAATAAAGTAATTTATAGATGCATATATTTATACATATGAATGTTGCTTTGAATAGCTTGCATGAAATTATGAAGTGTCATACTCCAAAATCAGTTCCAAAATTATCTATGACATCAATGTGTGCTCAACTGACTTCGTCACCCCAGTATTAATACTCGTTTGGAGTAGTGTTTCATGCCAACAGGAACAGAAGCACATGCTGGCTGTTATGGGAGTTCCCTGAGTTCCTCAAGTGCTTGTTGAAATATGAGTCACATGTTAGCTCAGAGTGGCAGTGTCATTGTCAGGAAGTGAACAGCAGTTTACTGAAACTACGGTCACAGCTAGGGAGTCTTAGTGTGAAAGAACATGGACATATCTCCCCTGAGATTTGACTCCTTTCCTTTTTTGTATGACTGTGGATTGTCTGCACTGTATAAGAAGACATAACAAGAACACACATCCATTCAGAGGAGAAGGCTAAAGCGAGAACTGTGGAAGGTTCTGGACAACGCATATTTCACATTCTTTAACTATTAGGAAACAACGGGAGTATTAAACGCCCAGGACCTCGTCTGCTGCATTGATAATTCTTTAAGCTGCGTGCTTGAACCAGTAGCTTTAAACACAATGGGACTGCATGGTTCCAAATTTCCCTCAGAATCTCAGATTCTAATGCTTGGCCTTGATGGATCTGGAAAATCCACCCTGCTCTACAAGCTGAAATACAACGAAGCCGTAATGACCGTTCCCACTGTGGGCTTCAATGTGGAGATGCTGGAGACCAAAGAGAAGGGGTTTGTGCTGACCGTGTGGGACATCGGGGGCCAGCATCTGATGAGGGTTCACTGGGAGCATTACTATCAGGGCACAGCTGGGTTGGTGTTTGTGGTGGACAGCAAGGACAAGACTCGGATGACCGAGGCAAAGCAGGAACTGGAGAAGATCCTGGGAAATAAAAGTCTAAAAGGCCTTCCGTTGATTGTGCTAGCCAACAAGCAAGACTTGCCGGGAGCCGCAAGCGCAGGGGATGTGGCAGAGATCTTAAACTTGAAGGAGATTTGTGGCAACAGACACTGGTTTCTTCAGTCGTGTTCTGCCAAGACCGGTGCTGGTTTAGAGGAGTGCTTCAGGATGATGGTCCACTTTCTTAAGACTGCAGGAGGAGAGGGAGAGGAATGTCTACACAGAGGAAGGAAATCGTTTAAAGCGAAGACACAGCAGGATTACTGGTGAATTGAACCACTGCAAAAATCAATGCACTGAAGTCACAGTGACATGCCAGAAAAATGCCTTCACGGCATAACAGAGCCAAACATTTCTCCTTTAATTCATTACCTCTCTGTAATTGTGGTATGAAATAACAACTTCCATGATCTATGATCTGCGCTTTATTTTTCTAATAACTAAATAATAGATTCATAAAATGATGCTTCTATATTTTTACCTGTAAATTTACTTTTTCAAATACTTGTTAGTTTTTTATTCTTTTCACTATTCCATTTACAGGCTCCATATGGCAAAGGTCAACTAACTACTTGCAAATGTACATTTTTGGTAAATATTTTCTGCATTTCTTGATTCATTTGTATATTTCTGTTTGTCAACGTTCAATCTGCTACTTGCAACTTTTTTGTAAATCTTTTTGGAATTTTTTTAATGGATTTATTTGTATATTTGGTGTTTAGTAATTATTTGTTATTTATATAATCTGTATCTATTTGCTTGTAAATTGCAAAAGCATATAAATAAATTAAATTAATTTAATTTATAAATTATAAATTATGTATATGTAATGATTGCTACTAAATAAATATGCTAAAAGTGAAATACTTTAATTAATTAATTAAATAATTTTATTTATTTATTCATTCATGGAGTTTATGTCAATTTTAAAGTCAAAACAAAGAGAGACACTTTTGTGGTTGGAGCTCACAGTCTTTACAATGATATTCACTGATCAGGCATAACTTTATGACCACCTACCTAATATTGTGTTGGTCCCCCCTTTGCTGCCAAAACAGCCCTGACCCGTCCTGCATTGTGTATTCTGACACCTTTCTATCAGAACCAGCATTAACTTCTTCAGCAATTTGAGCAACAGTAGTCTGTTGGATCGGATCACACGGGCCAGCCTTCTCTCCCCACGTGCATCAATGAGCCTTGACCGCCCATGACCCTGTTGCCGGTTCACCACTGTTCCTTCCTAGGACCACTTTTGATTGATACTGACCACTGCAGACCGGGAACACCCCACAAGGGCTGCAGTTTTGGAGATGCTCTGATCCAGTGGTCTAGCCATCACAACTAGGCTCTTGTCAAACTCACTCCTTACGCTTGCCCATTTTTCCTGCTTCTAACACACCAACCTTGAGGACAAAATGTTCATTTGCTGCCTAATATATCCCACCCACTAACAGGTGCCATGATGAGGAGATCATCAGAATTATTCACTTCACCGGTCAATGCTCAGAATGTTATGCCTGATCAGTGTAGTTTTAGATATAATAATTTATTTATCTTCAGTAACCTCTTTATCCCTGTTCACAATAAATCAAGAGACTATCCTGGGAACTCCAGGCGAAAGGTGGGAATACATATAGATAGGATGTCTATCACATGGCACCATGTGCACACACACACACACCTCTACATCTATAATCTTTGCATAAAAGGAAGAAAACCTTTTAACTCATGCTGTTTCTTGAAAATAATAATATCTGGGGTGGTAATATTGAGCCGTGTCATACCACTCTATCCTTTAACAGCATGTTCATTATGTTTTACTTCTTACATAATACATCATCGCTGTTATTCTAAAATAAATAAATAAAATCTTTCATAAATGAAGAATGTGATAAACAGCGCTGTGAAAGGGAAAGGAGTCGATTCTGTATTCATCAGACATGTTACACCATAGAGATCTCAGCGTTTCAGAAAGGAGAGGGTGTAGCCATATTTATTTGCACTTGACCTTGACTTAATCAATAGATACTTACACTGATGGGCCCTTGAGCAAGACTCTTAACTCTCATCTGCTTGCGTCATCACAATTATGAATCTCTTTGGGTAAGAACATATGCCAACTGAAGAATTATATAAATGTGATACAAGAATATTAGCTACTTGGAGCTGAGACTGAGAAAACTGGCCAAAAATCATTACAAAATAGCTTTTCCATAATAGTTTTAGATTAACGTCCTGATTTAAAAAGGGGAACTCATTAAAATACTCATTAATATAGTACACTAATATCACTTTGGTGATAGATAGATAGATAGATAGATAGATAGATAGATAGATAGATAGATAGATAGATAGATAGATAGATTGATTTACTGATAGATTTTTTATTTAATCATCTATGCTCTATGTTTACACTAATAGATTGTGTATGAAATAAATTACATTTTGTTGCCTATAAAGTTATACAACGATCAGGTATAACATTATGAGCAGTGAGAGGTGAAGTGAATAACACTGAGTATCTCCTCATCATGGCACCTGTTAGTGGGTGGGATATATTAGGCAGCAAGTGAACATTTTGTCCTGAAATTTGATGTGTTAGAAGCAGGAAAAATGGGCAAGCGTAAGGATTTGAGCGAGTTTGACGAAGGGCCAAATTGTGATGGCTAGACCACTGGATCAGAGCATCTCCAAAACTGCAGCTCTTGTGGGGTGTTCCCGGTCTGCAGTGGTCAGTATCTATCAAAAGTGGTCCAAGGAAGGAACAGTGGTGAACCGGCTCATTGATGCACATGGGGAGCGAAAGTTGGCCCGTGTGGTCCGATCCAACAGACGAGCTACTGTTGCTCAAATTGCTGAAGAAGTTAATGCTGGTTCTGATAGAAAGGTGCATGACAAGTCAGGGTTGTTTTGGCAGATAAACGGGAACAACACAATATTAGGCAGGTGGTCATAATGTTATGCATGGTCAGTGTAGAATCTCATTTAACATAAATATTATAGCTTTTTTTTGTGAGAACATCTACATATGAGGGTTTTTTTTTTCTTTCTATGTTTTGCTTCCTAAACATAGAAAATTCTAGCGGTTTCTTTAAATGAATAAAAATTTTCTGATGGAAAATAAGTCTCATATATGTAGACTTTGATAAATAAAATAAACGTGATAGGCTATAATTATTATTATTACTTTTTTATTTTCACACTGAGCTGAACTGAGTTATTTTCATTCGACTGGATTATGCTAACTAGTTAACTGGTTCTTATGGTGTTTCTTGTGTAGCTAAAACTTTTTTTTTTTTTTTTACTTTACATTTTTACTTAAAATTTAGAAAGCTTACGGTAACAGCTGAAAATAAAAGTAATTAATGTGTGAGTAAATGAGCCTTAAAAGAGATTTAGAGATTCAGGCTTCGTGAAGTTTCTATCAATTTATTCACCACCCTGTGAGGGCCCCCTGTTTTTCGGCTTTGGGACTTCCCCCCATAGATGAAGGCCGAATTTCAAATAACTCATAACGCCCTTGTTATGTTCACTATCTGGGGTTTGGATCAAGGCGGTGTGCGCCCTATGTGCTAGTGTAATTTTTCTACAGGAAGACATTTGGGAGACAGTCGAGTTGAAGTGCACGGAACACTGCCCTAAGGCTTGACTGCACCCATACCACCGGCATTCCCGTCATGCAACGCGAAGCTATTACTTGCTAGCAGAAAAAAAAAATAGTCCGGTGGTTAGCTGAGCCAAAGTGAACGGGCTGTGTGAGTAGGATAGTCGAATAGAAATTTCGGTATTTCCATTTGAATCGACAGCTCTATATTCGCAAACATGAACGATAATGAGAAACTGGACAACCAGCGACTGAAAAATTTCAAAAATAAAGGTCGCGATTTGGAGGTAAGTAGACGGAGCTCGAGGTTTTTCCGGCGGTATTGCGCTATTCTGTGACTCCGGGTTCCGCTGTGACGTCGTTCATAATTATAGGGGATTTTCGCTTTTTCAGCATGTCCCCTCGGAATTAATGCTCGTTTTTTAAACAACGTGTTTCTGCGAGAAATGTTTATAACCCGTAATAAATCCAGAAACCTAGTGATTCACGTGAAACCTTTATGCTAGTTAGCAAGCATAAAGTAGTTAGCAAGTTGCCCTTCCCTCTACGCAAAAGCCGCAGGTCCGAATCCGCGCGCTTACGGACTGTATCATGTAAAAGATACTTCACTATCTGCGTGACTATTATCTACTAGTTCTGTATTGAGATACGAGTATGCTAGTGTAATATATTTTGATTTGGACTTCACGTTTTGTTCTGATTAGCGCTAGATTTAGCATGCTACCTCCCAACGTTGGCTGGTGTATTAATCATTTAGTATTTTATTCAAATACGAGGCATTATCCACGAGAATAAAAGAAACAACAATCATAGTTTAATCTGAGCGGAGTAATATTCATATATGAAAATGTACAAAGTTTCCGTTAGATCCGCTTAGCATTTCACATTCTTTTGGCCCAGAATAATCAGCCAGATATAGCTAACGTTAGCAAGTTGAATGGCCCATGCTAGCAATGTAGCAGAGTTACGCCTCAGCTAAGATTATGTAAAACGTATGTGCTAGTTCACTAGCTAGCTAAGAGATACAACTCCTAGTTAAACGAAATTAGGTGTTTTTTTTACGCCACAACCTATTGCAATTCTTAAAATAAACTAAGGATATCAGTGTTCAAATTTTTTTTGACTAGCTAACCAGGTTAGCTATCTTGTTAGCAACTGGTTAGCTAGCTACCGCATTGGTAATGGCTTTGTATCTCGGGTAACTAGCCATCTTGGCTAGCGTTTGAAGAGAAAAAAAAAACTCGACAAAATGTCAATGACATGAAGGCGTGGGTAACAACTTCAGTGTTTAAACTATTTCTTTACCCTTCGATAATGGGGATTCTGGATAGTTTTACGCATTTGTTTGCACTGTAGCGTCACTTCGCTAACATTTAATGGGTCCCGATTGAACCTGATTGAAGACATTACTAATGCGGTTTTAGTTCAGATAGTGAACCAAGACTCGTTGGTTACACACTCTTTCGTGGTTAATATCCAAACATCGTGAATAAATTTCACTCATATTTTTTCCTTTTTTATTTTTTTTGGGAACACCATGTCCCCGTGTGTGCTGCTGATGTTGGACCTGTCCTTTAACTGTTATAGACACCAGTACGAGTGTATATGTTTTAAAACAAACAAAAACGTTTACATGCCCAGTAGTTGCAGTTTGGTGAACCTGGGACTCGAACTTCCAACATTCCGATCCGCAGTCCAGTGCCTTAGTCACTAAGCTACTATAGCCCCTCCCCCCAATTGTGACACTAAAGCCCCTCCCCCCAATTGTGACACTAAAGCCAACTGTCTCCCTCGTTGAATCTTTACCTGCAATAATTAGCACTGAAAGTACAGTTATTACATTTACTTTGTCAAAGTCTGCATGGAAATTTACCATTGGAACAACATCTTCCTTCTGCGTGAAATGAGACTGTAGGACCTGGCCAGACCTTGGATACTAAAAGTTACAGTAACACTGCAGTAAATGTGTGTTAATTATGGTAACATGTGGAGGTACATTGCAGTAGTCACAGAAGAAAGGAAAGACACCCACAATGAATTCTCCTTTTAATTTTATAGTTTGTCACTTCCAGGAACATTTCAGTGTGATTATTCATCTTGTACTAGTCTTATGTTCAGCCAATCAAATGCTCTGTAGAACATTCATGTCCCGCCCCCAAGATCATTTATACACCCCCTGCAGCAGCAACTGGTGCTTACCAGTCAAGAACAAAAATGGGTGCAAATGATTAGTTTCAAGTAAGGTGAAATTTGTTTAAATTTGGGGTTGTATACTGGCCGCTTTACCAGCTTGGGGCTGTTCGATGTCGGAGGCAGATGGTTCCAAGCGAGTCATTCCAGTAAGGATTTCTTTGCATCCACGGTTCATATTTGCAAATCCATTGAAATTTTAACGCAGGAGGCATTTTCTGATATGATATGGTCACACTATACATAGCAGAAAGTGTTACATATATATATATAGATAGATAGATAGATAGATAGAGATATATATATATAGATAGATAGATAGATAGATAGATAGATAGATAGAGATATATATATAGATAGATAGATAGAGATATATATATATATATATAGATATAGATATAGATAGATAGATAGATAGATATGATATAGACAGATATATATAGATAGATAGATATATAGTGGGAATATTTTTAGAAAGCTCTATAAATGCATGTTAGAATAGGACAAGTTGATGTTGGAAAAATCTAAATCCTAAGAATACTGGAATGTCTTGGAGTAATTGATGAAGAGATTTAGTTTTTCAACCATTAGGGTGTTCATTTAAATGTAGATTTTGTAGATACATTAAAATTTAACAGCTAGTGTAATATTTTGTTAAGCGTACCTGTTTAATTATCCGGCGACCGTTCCTGTTGACGACCCTGCAGCTCTCCATCCCCATCAGTACCTCTGGCAGTCAATCTCGGCAGTATTTATCTTTGATAGGAACGGGTGTTGGCGACGGAGAGTGTCATCCAGAAAAAAAGGACCTTGCTAAACTATTTAGCTTGCTCAGTCTGGTTTGTTTAGATTCAGCACTGATGTGATCTGAGTTTCTAGTTCAAAAGAAGATGTCACGATGACCCATGCCAATTTGTACAGACATTAACAAGGTTTCTGATTTTGCTTATCCAAGAACAGGTTTTTGAGCCACCCTGAAGCAAACAAACTAGGGCACAATGTCCCCATTTTTAGCCTTTTTATTTCCAGCCATGTAAAAAAGGTCTTGGACACATTGCTATGCACTTTCTCCAATAGGTGAGGACTACCATTTAATCTGCATGGACCGGTAGTGAAGCCTGTAGATGTCAATTCAAGTTAAACCATTTGGTTAATCTTTTGTTTCCACATATAAACCTAATGCAAATAAATGTAAATAATCAGTTGAGTAGATTTGTGAATGGGACACTTCCTCCTCAGCTGAGACATGTGGTCATTTCAAGGTGGTGTTTTGATCCTGTTACATAAGTTATGAATTCAATGAATTTGTGTATAGTGCTGCCCCTTGAGTAATAACTATTTCTGAGACGTCTGGTTTCCACACACCCAAGACACGAGCGGATGTCGCAGCTTGTCCTATTGTGGCATGAGCGCACACGTTGCCTGTTCCCGTCACCTTCATGACCATGGTGAAGACAGCTACATTATTACTTGGGTCCATATTAGGGAAAAACCATTTTAGTCTGATCAAGTTCAGGACTTCAGTTGTTTGTTTGCACCTTTACTATGTGCAGGTTGGTTACTGGCCTTAAACTATACCTTACATCTCTAAAGGCTATCAAGATTAACGTCAGGTCTTAAAAATAAACCTTTATCTGAGGGGATTTTTGAGCTGGAGATAAAAGAATAAACCCTATGAATACTTGGATGATAAAGCCATTACACAGATCCACCATCTGCCTTTTTAGGCTTATTCGAAGCCAAGTCTTGGCTTAAAATGATCTTCGGTGCACACATTGTGCAGCATGCTGTGAGGGCAAAAATCAGGGGTTCGAGCACCAGAATGTGCTGCAAATGTCTTCGCAAACTTGACACTTTCGAGATTGTACGCTTGAAATGTTTTCGATGTACTCCTTGTGTCTTCCTGCACTTTCATTTTAAAATGGTCTGTGTAAAATTGGTGCAGATAAGATGCCCAGTCTGCTTCAGCAAAGTGTACGTTGGACCATTGCGGTTATGCTTCTGTCTGCTAAACAACATTCCTGCATTTGGAGATATTTTCATACGGAATCATTAAACAATTGATGGTTTTTGTTTTTATTTTTTGCTTGCTTTTGTTTAATCTCTAAAATTGATCTCGTTCTCTCTTTCACAGACGATGAGACGACAGCGCACAGAGGTGGTCGTCGAACTGAGAAAGGTAGTTTTTCTGCTGGATATGTTTCATTAAGACAAGCTATGCAGTATGTGAGGAATGATAGATAGTAATAATAGATAGATAGACAGACAAAAATAGATAGATACTTCATTCATCCCAGTGGGAAATTTACAAATGGTTGATCATGCTGTCGTAGGACACTAATCAACAACAGGATGTTGGGATGCAGCCCACCCTGAAGGTAGATTATTTTCCAGTGACAAAATTTAGAGAAGGGCCTTATTTCTCTCTCGTCTTATCTTATATCTATCTCGTTTTATATCTCTCTTGTGACCATATTGATGATTTCACACCATATTTAAAATCCCTATTATGGCAAGCATCCTCTCTACATGTCCCTGTGTAAGTTGTTACTAAAGGGGCATTAATATAAACCTGGGATTTGCCTTGCACCTGGTGCTGCTGTTATAGAAAGTGAGTCAAGTAAAGAAGTCAAGAAGGTTTTATTGTCATTTCAACCACATATAGCTGACGCGGTACATAGTGAAATGAAACATTTCTCCAGAACCCTGGTGCTACATAAACAACATACAGTTACACACAGAAACAACAACACAGGTAGGACAGAAGTTTGTCCTAGCTACATAAAGTGCAACGTGTGCAACTAGGTGCAAACGGTGCAAAGACAAGGCGGTGCAAAAACAGGAAGTACAAAAACAACACAAGACAGAACACACAGCACCAAAAAAATGTTCAATGAAACAAAATGGAATGTGATGTGCAAACTTGAGAAACTGTAAAAACCAGGTATCTAATTACATATGTTTGTAAACATATATAGCAGTGTGACCATGTGGATTGTGCAAAAAAATGCAGTAGCAGCATTTGAAGTAGTGCAAATAAGAAGTAATGCACGCCTGAATGAACACCTTCTGAGTAATCACTGTTAAATAATTCAGCAGCATTTAAACATTATATATGGCAGTACCCAATACGAGTACTGCTATCGGGGGAGGTTTAAATATCAACACTCCCGCTTTGTTGCATTGAGAGAGGCTATCTAGGTCGGCAGCATTTTGTGCTGTCATAATATTATCATGAAATGTAGCTGTAATCTAAAGATCTTTTTATTTTGGAGGGAGCATTAGCATTGCATGTGTCCCTCTCTGTAGAGGCTTTGTCATATTTCTGAATTCAAAAACAAATGCCCCTGTATCTGAACAGTGTAGTATAATTGAAATGAATATCCAGCTATCCTAAAAACATGGGAAGACCTGGGCCAAGGAAAAGGCACTGAGCGTATCTGATTGTGCACTTTGTCTTCTTGTAGAATAAGAGAGACGAGCACCTCTTGAAGAGGAGGAATGTGCCGAATGAGGACATCTGTGACGACTCTGATGTTGATGGAGATTTCAGGACGGTAAAAGCTGTTTAAAACCTTCATCCTATGTTCTGATCATTTTACTTCTGTAATCAAAATAAACATGGGTCATCGGAGGGTGGCTTATTCTGTTTTCTGATTTATTTCCAGCAAAACACCTCACTGGAAGCAATTGTCCAAGTAAGTGCTTGCTGTATTAGAATGCAATATCCCTGCAACAGATATAGTCTTTCTCTCTTTCTAATTTAAACAAGACATTAATGTGAATTTTTGAAAAGTACAAAAAGTACTAAATAATGCTAATTAGCAACAGTACTGTTGTGTAGTATGCAAGTGTTAAAGTCCAGTCTGCTGATTTTAAGAATGTGGTGGTTTTTATAAGCACACACAAACTGATAATGTAATCTTTCATTGTCTCTTAATGTGACTCATTGTGTCCTCTTAGCGTCTATTTATTTATAAACTTTTCACTTGATGTCTTTTCCAGAATGCCACCAGTGACAACCAGGGCATTCAGCTGAGTGCAGTGCAGGCTGCCAGGTGAGATATCTGATGAGGCACCCGAGAGCTGATCTTCATAGAAGCCTCTGGAATGTTAGATCCTCGCCAGATACTGCTGTTTTCACTTATGATAAGATTCAAAGTATGACCGTGCTGGACAAATCTTAAATTCATTAGTTAGCACACTAAGCGAAAGTGAAAGCTCCAATGTGCATTTATTCATTTGACAGGCTATGCTGCCTAGTCCACTGTTATGCTTGCCTGCGTGTCAAATACTGGCACTTATCATAAGTTAAGTTTTTAGCCTGTTGTGTTTGTGGGCTATAGTATACGGTCATTGTGTATGAATTCTTGGCCTGATTTAGTGTCTTCATTTTTGCTAAACTGTGTCAAGATCTTTCAATATTACTGATTCCGAAGGGCTATTCAACATCCGTTCAGGCTAATATGTCTGGTAAAAATATTCCTGTTTGCAGCCCAAATACACTGAGCAGCCATAACATTATGAGCAGTGACAGGTAAAGGGAATAACACTGATGATCTCATCATGGCACCTGTTAGTGGGTGGGATATATTAGGCAACAAGTGAACATTTTGTTCTCAAAATTGATGTTAGAAGCAGGAAAAATGGGCAAGTGTAAGGATTTGAGTGAGTTTGACAAGGACAAGACGACTGGACCAGAGCATCTCCAAAACTGCAGCTCCAACTGTTCCTGGTCTGCAGTGGTCAGTATATATCAA
>JAUCMX010000022.1:15178258-15190758 GCA_033459395.1 Hemibagrus guttatus | reverse complement strand
ATCAGGTGCTCTGAACCTGAATCCATGACGACTTTTTAAATATGTAAATCATTGCCAATGATCTTGTTTATTTTGATTTTAGAGTAATTTTTCTACTTTTGTCTGATTTTTCAATTTCAGCCTCAATTGAAAAATTTACAGTATATGTAATATTTTGAGCAGACTTGATCCTATATTCTTTCCCTTTTGCTTAGGACTGGAAAAAATTGAACAGCTACAGAATCATGAGAACGAGGACATCTACAAACTGGCTTACGAAATCATTGATCAGTTCTTCTCGTCTGATGATGTAAGTTTTGCTTGAGGAGACCTGGAAGACATGAGTGTTAATGCATATATGGGATTCAGTGTTGAGTGCATGTAGCCCAGGTTTTAGGAGTGATTTATTATCTTTCCAATTACTTAATTAATCACAAACCCGATTATTTCACGAGGTGTATGAGCGGGGTCAAATATTAATAATCTGTTTTCAAATAAGTATTTTAATGTCACTCATTAAAAAAGAAGGTAAGGGTTTGTTAATTGAGTCGTCATATCTCCACAGATTGATGAGGACTCTAGTCTGGTTCCAGAGGCCATCCAAGGTGGAACATATGGATTTAATTCATCAGCCAATGTGCCAGCAGAGGGATTCCAGTTCTAGAAGGGTGACATGAAATCTGGAGATTTGTTTGCGATGCAGCACTCTAACATGTACAAAAAAAATTAATTAGGAGAGAAAGAGAGAAGTGCGCGAATGTGAGAAATTAGATCCATTGTGCTTGGCTCATGGGATCCATGGCTGCATCTAATCCAAGAGAAATTTTGTGGATTTCGTTTGGGATCCTGGCGTGAATCCAGTCCAAATGAAGTATGTGACGGCGAGTGGGTGCGAGTGAGAATGAGTGGGCTACTAAATGTTGCAAAAACACAACCATCTACACCGAATGCGTTCAGAGAACATTTCGCGAAATGTCACACAAATATCAGGACGTGTCTACCAAACGACAACAAAAGCAAATCGGCACAACAAAAAAAAAACCACGGGGAGAAACAAGATGTTGCAACCTAGCAATTGGAGGGAATGACACAAGAAAACAGACAAAAACCTCTGAACAAGAATATACAAACAAACAAACAAAATGAACTGAGCAGCGGAAGGTGACATACCAGTTGGCGTCTCCCCTCCCCACAATGGGCCCCGCTGTGAGAGGTGTGTGCGAGTGAGCCGTTTTTGCGTATGAATGTATGGACCTGGGGCCGAGGGCGCGGAGCTTACCTCAGAAATCTCTAACTTTCGGCGCATGTCGTTCCTTGACTGCGCTACTTGTGCAAAGTCAGCAGACGAATGAGTGTGTGTGTGTGTGAGAGAGAGAGAGAGAATGTGAGTGCGTGTGACTGACTGAAGGGTGTGTCAGACAAGGCTGAATGTGGACGCATGTGGAGAGTCACCATCAAAAGTACTAAAAGGAGCGTAAATACAAAGTAGTATGGAAAAATCAAATAAAGGAAAAAAAGAAGTAAACAGCAAAGAAGAAGCGGCTGATCAGAAACGAAGAAAAAATTTAAAACTACAAGAAAAGAAAAGAAAAAAAAAGTCAAGCAACAGCAATGATTTAAAATTAAAAAAAAAAAAAAAAAAGACATCAGGTTTCTTTTTGTTTTCTTTTCTTTTTAAATGACACTGGACTAGACTCTTAAGTGGAGAAATGGAGGGCTGTCGTGTTTAAAAATTATGCACTCTGTAGCTTTTGGGATTTGCTTTTAGTCTCCAGTGTTTTACACTTTATTTTAGCTTCCGAATATATTTTCAGTGTTTGTGTAGAACTGCAGTTTAACCCTTACAGTCCCTCAATACAAGTACCACTGTAGTTGTGTTTTTTTTTTTTTTTTTTTTTTTTTTTTTTTTTTTTTAAACAAACTTGCAAGCACCCATTCTTACTTTTCAATACTCTGTATTACTCTTCTGCATGATATTTGTTCTTTTTATTTTTCTTGTAGGTTCTCAGTAGAGCTCTTGCACCTTCTTTGGTGGTAAATAAATGGAGAAATATGGCCATTTTATGTGAAGTCATGAAAATTTCAGTCTTTACATGTGCTGAAATGCTACATAGTTTTATGGGTTTTTACTTCGGTTAACAAAATAACTATCTTCTTTTTTTTTTTTTTCCCTTTTTATTTGTAAACTGCTTTTTATATATTATGTCTCTTACCCCCGTCCCCTTGCTCAACACCCAGTACCCACCTGATCCGATTCAGTCGAATCTGTTTTGCATACACACTTCAGGACAGTGTGTGGTGAGTGCGGATTTAGAACCGACACGCCTGTCACATCAAACTATATGCATAATACAAATACAATAGAAATCTCTTCTTTTTTTTATTTACACATGTGTATATATAGATAGTCCTAATTAATGTCAAGCCACATTAGAGGTGTAATCCTTCATGATAGTTTCAATGATTTGAAATAAATGACCTGCCTCTTATTTTGGGGTGTTGTTTTTGGGACAAAATGATTTTCATAGCATCATGCTCCAGCTCCCTGAAGTCTCTGGTGTCCTTCAGACTGCTGTCTGGTGCCTTCTTTCTAGAGCACAAGTAAAAGGAGGAAAAAAAAATGCATGAACAAAACAGTGGTGTTCTTGAGTACACAATATTGTCATTTTTCCCTTCTAGGTCCTTTATTATTATTTTTTTTTTTTTTCTTGTGTTGAAATTTCACAACACTGTAGAGATGGATTACTCTTTGTGGTCATAACCTTCTCTTGGACATAGGGTATAGGGCATAGCATTCCTCAAAGATGCGATTACGTATGTGCAGCATTAGCAAAAATGGGGAAAACATTGAAATTAGATATGCTTAATCTGTTGACCATATGACTACAGGCTAAGTTTCTTTGATGAAATAAATATTGAAACCATACTTTTTTTTTGTGTTATTATTTTCAGCTGAATGGTAGAAATTTGTTGAATTGCTTAAAATATTTTTAATTCGGTTTTATTTGTATAACACCTAATGATGGACGTTGTCATAAAACAGGTCTATAGAAATCCAGATGCATGTTAATGAGCCAGAGGTGACGAGCACCGTAAGAGGAAACCGCCTCTTCTGTGCAACACTGACTGAGCTTAGAAGTCTATAGGTGTAGAAGAGTAGTGTCAGGAAATATAATGTGTTTAAAAGGATGAGCATTTGAGGTTATTAATAAGTGTTCTTGGCAGTCTTTATAATTACAGAAGCAGTTCTTGGGCACAACACTACAGTGTCCAGGTTAGATTTACTGAAGCAAGGGTAAGACTAGGCCATAAATCTTTAGTGTACTAATGGGGGACTTTCTAAAGCAACAGAAGATGAGCGATGAAATAAAGTGCACAAAGTTCCACGCAGAAGTTATCATGATTGCATCTCAGCACTGCTATTAGCTGTAATAAGGTTCTCTTTTCGAAACCCTTGTTGATGGGTACTTCTTAGTAAAGAGACAATATCACGGCCACTTGAGTTGACCTTTGAACCCAAGGTGAGGTTGGTGTACCAAAGAGACAATTATTTAAACCCCATTGCAAGTGGAAGATTTGATTAATATCTTATGGTCAAGTTCTTCTGAAGTCCACTTATGTTGAGACACACTAATTTCCAAGAGCTCATTTAAACTTAACGGTGACTGATAACATATCAGATCACGTCACTTCATATTGGATTTTTCAAACGTGGAGAGAATTGAAATCCACTATAACAATAAAAATTTAAAACTATTGAAAGGTATAATGGAATATGATCTTTCTTAAACAGGATTCTTCTAGAAGCTCTTTCCCTTCAAAGAGCTGTTTATTTTTGTTTTGAGTTTTCACTAATTGGTGAGCATGGAAGATGCACCAGCAAGATTTCTGCTAGTATTTAAACCCAGGATTTCCAGAAGTCACATTTCCATGCTCTGTAGTGAGTAATCCCTTTTTTTAGCTGTCCTCCTGATCAGGCAAATTTTCTGTTGCCACCTGTCTGTCCTCATCAGGGGTACAGTTGCATCAGGGTTCAAATGTTGCTGCAGGAAAATAAGTCGATTTGAGCAGCAAAGATCTTGTGACCTTTTACATGAAGGGAGACTAATGTTTTTTCACATGACTAAAGTTAGACGGCATTTACACTTACATTTGGCAGGCACCTTTATTCAGAGCGATTTGCATTTTGTCTCATTTTTTTTATACAACTGAGCAATTTGGCGTAAGGGCCGTACTCAAGGGCCCGGCAGTGGCATCTTGGTGGACCTGGGATTTAAACTCGCAATCTTCCGATCAGTAGTCCAACAGCATGTTACCGTCTTAAGGTCATGCTTCCATAGAAAAAGAGTAACATTTAAGCTCATCAGCTTTTGGGGATCCAGTTCCCGGTGTCCATAATTCCACCATAGAACACAACTGTAGACCCATCAGTGACATGGAGCATTTGGACACCTACTATTTGCTGCATTGCTGAAGTTATACAGTAGGCAGGTTTACATAGCCTTCAGCTGTTGTGTTCTAGTGTTCCTGTCTGACCAGACACACATCACTGCTGGGATTCAAACCCAGAATCTCCTGTTTACTAGACAGGCACATTAACCAACTAAGCCACAGTGCCACAATTGTGGCTACTTGGCTCTCTTTTTTTCCCCGAAGGTGATAAATTGCTCAAGTTACACAACGAAATTAAAACAAACCGTTGCATGACTTGCACTGACATTGTGCCAATTGGTGTTTTGACAGAGTGAACCTAAGGCAGGGGCACTGGCCATTTTATATTACTCCTTACAAACCTTTGAGAGAAACACAACTTGCCTGAAGAGACATGGTTTCAAAGGCACTGCTGCTATTCAAAGGCAGGATCTCTGTTTGCTACACAGAAGCCTAAGCCACAGCAACACAATACTTAGATGATTATTTCGCATTTCCACTGTACCTCTCAACAGACTAGTTCTGCATGTTACTACTTGTTTTTATCCTTTTTATGGATAAATAATAAATTGCTGTATTAATCCTATTACAATTGAAATGGCGAGACTTTACAGTGGCATTGCTCATTCGGTGCGCTAAACTGAGACAATATGTATTTTTTCTCCAAACAATTATTGTTCTTGACCAAACCTAATAATTACGAAGGCGTTGACAAACTTGCATTGTATCACCTTTCACACCCGAAACCTATAGTGTGTCCCAAAAGTCGTACTTACATCTCTTTACAGATCTACCGAGCCTATCGATCCAAAGACACACAACTGACTATATCAGTTCCACCTGTTACGACATTTCATTTGTCCGCTATATGAATAAATAAGAAGTTAGGTGGCAAAAGACAACCTAGGACAATCAAAATGACAGGACCTGCATTATCATTGCTTATTAAACTAAGACAGCATAATTTTGCATTAGTCCTAGTACTTACAAAGTCCCATAGAAAAGGAGCTTGTTTTGAAGACGTAAAGCTTCCAAAGGCACTGCTGGTATTCGAACCCCGGATCTCCTGTTTACTAGACAGGCACTTTAACCAACTAAGCCACAGCACCACATTGGTTAATAAGCTGCTGTTATTTTCCACCGAAACTTTTACCAGATTAGTTCTGAATTTTACATTTTGCTTAAACATTAATCATTTTGATTAAACATAATGCTGCACTCAAGGTAGCTACAACCTGTAAAGCACTAATAAGCAATGAAAATGCCTCAACCTGATGTAGTCTCAATAATTTGTGATGTTAACTGTAAACTTGCTTTTAAATTATTTCTCTTTAGATCAATTCATGCGGCTTTTTGTAAGCTTAATGTGTTCTAACAGCACACAAGAAACTTTCATGGAGATATCTGTTATATTGTTCCAGAGAAAAGCAACCCATTTGTATGTAGAGAGCTTCAAAGGCACTGCTAGAAACTCCCAGGATCTCCTGTTTACTAGACAGGTGCTTTAACCAACTAAACCACAGCGCCACACTTACTATGGTTTCATTTTTCCATGATACAACACATCAGTAGTACTTAAAGCCAGGAAGACCTGCAACCCTGTGAAGCAACACATTTTCCCCCGCATGCTGAGTTTAGACAGCATGTACTTTTACATGGACATCAGCCATTCTGGACTAGTCCTGGACCATTCCCTGATGGCTGTGGCCTCTTTCAGCAGGATAATGCGTCATGCCACAAAGCAGAATTGCTTCAAGGAATGGTTTGATGAGCACAACAAAGATTTTGAGGTGTTGATTTTGCCTCCAAATTCCCCAGACCTCAATCCAATTGAGCATCTGTGGGATGTGCTGAACAAACAAGTTAAGATTTGTATACAAGATTTCCTGTATACAATAGAAGCAGTTTGGTTAAACTACATTGATTATACCAGTGCACTATAGCGGTCCTCAAGGGCACATAGTACTGTACAAGGCTAATTTAATCAAGCACTGATCTACTTTATGTCGAAACCAATGGAATTATATGTAATATGTATTATATTATATGTAATAGCCAGCTGACTAAGCATGTAAAAATGTTAGGAACTATGATTATAAAGTATGCGACTTATGGTTATGGTTATGTCTCTGTCTATGTGAGTTACCTCCAATTAGTTGTTGTTTTTTTGTTTGTTTGTTGAGTTTGTTTGGTGTGTGTGTGTGTGTGTGTGTGTGTCCAATAAATTAGTGTGCATTTTATTTAAACATTAATCACTTGTGACTAAAACTAATGCTGCACTCGAGGTAGTTGCACCTTGTAAAGCGATGAAAATGCCCTAACACAAGGTAGTCTCGACAAACTGTGATGCTAACTGTATACTGTGTAGTGTCCCCCTTGTCTAGCTTTTAGCTTAGTTCTTATAAGTATTGGCTTTAAATCAGTTAATATGGCTTTTAGTCAGATTCATGTGTTCTAACAGCAAACAAGACACTTTTGTGGAGATATTTTTGTTTTTGCATGTCATGATGCTCATCAGGGAGTTCTGCATGGGCATGTGTCACTGTAACTTAATTTTAGTACTTACTAGTCCCAGTAGTTGCAACTTATAAAAATAATAAGTGTAACTAATAAGCAATGAAGATGGCCCAACAAACTGTGTTGTTAACTGTGTAAAGTCTCACTTCTCTAGTTTCTAACTTATTTAAACTTCATGTGTTCTAAGAGCAAACAAGACACTTTCATGGAGGTATCTGTGTTCTACAGAAAAGCAACCCATTTATATACCCAAATCTTCAAAAGCACTACTGGGATTCAAACCCCAGATCTCCTGGTTACAAGACAAGCACATTAACCAACTAAACCACAATTGCTATGTCTTAAACTTGTCCATGATACCTCTAACCAAATAGTATCACTTCAACCAACAGCACATCAACACGTGCACAGTCATGTAGGAGCAGGAAGGGGCCATCCCCAAACTGTTCCCACAAAGTTAAGAGTATGGAATTGTCAAAAATGTCTTGGTATGCTGAAGCATTAAGAGTTCCTTTCACTGGAACTAACTGGCCAAGCCCAACCGCTGAAAAACAACCCCACACTATAATCCCCACTGCACCAAACACCTCCACCAAACATGACTGCATGAAAACTTATTCCGTGAAGCTCTCTACACACTATTCTTGAGATAATCTGAAGGCCACACAACCTTTGGAGATCTGTAGCTATTGACTCTGCAGGAAGTTGGCAACTTCTGCACACTGTGTGCCTCAGCATGCGCTGACCCCAATCTGTGATTTTACATGGACTACCACTTCGAGGACTGAGTTGCTGTTGTTCCCAATTGCTTCCACTTTGTTATAATACCACTAACAGTTGACCATGCAATATTTAGTAGTAGTGAAATTTCATGAATGGACTTATTGCACAGGTGGCAGCCTATCACGGTACCATACTTCAAATCACAGAGCTCCTGAGATCGACCCATTCTTTCTCAAATGTTTGTAGACGCAGTCTGCATGCCTAGGTGCTTAAATTCATAGACCTGTGGCCATGGAAGTGATTGGAACACCTGAATTCAATGACTTGGAGGGGTGTCCCAAAACTTTTGACAATATAGTGTATATGCTTATATTTATATATACATATATAACTTCCTCTATGCTATACTTTCATACCTTTATCAAGATGTACAGGATAAAAAGTGATGCTTACCTTTATTACAATGCCATTTTGTCTTATTATCTAAATGTTTCAAACCATTACATTAAAAATAAAGCAGAAGCGCTTGCTCCGGCAGGTCTGGGTTCGAGCCTGGACCTTGCTAACCTGACCATTGTCGTGGCAAAGGAATAAAATAAATAAATAAAATAAAAGCTCCTAACAACACATGAATGGTATCTAAGTCTGACTTCCGAAGTGCCTCGCCTGACTGAAGATGACAGACTCGAGAATCTCAACGGCGTACAGAGAAACCTAACATAGGCTGCAGGTAAGGAATGTAAAAAATAAATAAATATAAATAATATGTAATCGATATCAATGTAATGTAGTGAGTGCGTCAGAGATCTCGGACTAATGGAATCACCTTCCAGGTCTTCATTTTGCTATCAACTTTCTTGTGTAATCTCTTGATCTGAATAAATGACTATTTCTATTATTTCTGTATCATTTTCTGTATCTTTTCTAAACCATGTTGTCCTAATAAGCAAAAATTCAATGCATGAAATAAACATGTCTCTTGTATCCAAGAAGGGGGTTAAGGTTAATTTATTTTGATGAAACCTTTACACAGTCTTAATATAGCGGACGAATGACACACAACAAACTCACCCGCATATTCCTTAACATTTCTTTATTACTCTTTTTATTTTCTTTTTAAGAAACTTTCTGGCATAAGGTTATTTATTCCGGATGGTGTATAATGTAGTAATTAGCTAATGTCTGAGAGAGAGAGAGAGAGAGAGGGAGAGAGAGAGAGAGAGAGAGAGAGAGAGAGAGAGAGAGAGAGAGAGAGAGAGAGAGAGAGAGAGAGATAAAGACCGAGAGCGCACTCACTCGCTCGCGTTGGAACTTTGCGCAAGCCGGCCACACTCTCATGTATTTCGTTATTATTATTTTTTAACTATTTTTCAATGATTTTTCTTACTACTACTACTGTCCGTAGTAGCCGTAGTAGTAGTATTTGCACTGATAACATGAGCGGTCTCAGATGCTCGAACAAACAATTGGATGTTGCAGGTTTTATCCAGATTATTACAGTGTTCTTTATTTCTAGATATCTTCTGAAGTTTCCAATTCAACAACTTGTGAAAAATCCTTTTTGATGACTCGTCTAGAAAATGCTGTAAACCTAGAGAGAGAGAGAGAGAGAGAGAGAAAAAAAAAAAAACCGAGACCGAGACCGAGACCGAGAGCGCACTCGCTCGCGTTGGAACTTTGCGCAAGCCGGCCACACTCTCCAGTTCAGCTGGTGGCAGTAATGCGTCCAACTCCTGAACAAAGAAGAAGAGAGCAGACATGTGGCTCTTGTAGTTTTAGCGGCTGTTGAATGGCCTGAATTGTTTTTAACGCACTAATAATTGAAGCAAGAAAAGTATTTGTGGATGAAGTGCTAATAGCCTGTTCACAGTCACCTTTCTTTCTTTTGTAGCAATCTGATGTGTTATGCCAATTGTTTGTTTGTTTTTTAAGTCGTATATGTGGCATGAAAATAAAGCAAGAAGCTAAGATGCATCGTGCCTGTTTAAATATTTGTCAAAATTAAGCGGAGCAACATGTCATTAGGTGATAGTAATCCCAAGAGGTGGAGAGCCACGTGTTTGTGCGTGCGTTGCAGGTGGTGAGACAGACACGTCGATTCGGATGAAGAGGTTGTTCACTCCGTACAACAGCAAATTAATAAGCGCACGAGTGTCTTTTTTAAGAGGCGTCGTCTACGTCGCACACTATAAAGAGCTGTTAGTGAACTCATTCTCTCGCTTACGGCCATACCACCCTGAGAACGCCCGATCTCGTCCGATCTCGGAAGCTAAGCAGGGTCGGGCCTGGTTAGTACTTGGATGGGAGACCGCCTGGGAATACCAGGTGCTGTAAGCTTTTTCACCGTCAAAAGTCTCTTGTGCAACATTTCAAACTCAAAAACACCTTCAACTTGCATTCATTTATTACTACACAGAGATCACACGCAGAGACGCATCTGAGAAAATCAACAAGCAATCAATAAACTCGACACAAATTGATGATCAAATCACAGAATTATCCCCACCTTAATTATTTTGTCCCTTTATTCGTGTCTTCATTCATTCATTCACACACACTCACATATCCTTTCATTTTGTTTTTCTCTATTTATTTTCTTTTTAATAAACGTTGCCATAAGGTTATTTATTCCGGATGGTAGATAATGTATGTTTCCAGATGTGATGGACCTCTCGTCACAGATATCATAGTCACGATTCTTGATGATACCAATCTTGTGATTGTTATTTCATTCATGTATTTCGTTATTATTATTTTTTAACTATTTTTCAATGATTTTTCTTACTACTACTACTGTCCGTAGTAGCCGTAGTAGTAGTATTTGCACTGGTAACATGAGCGGTCTCAGATGCTCGAACAAACAATTGGATTTTGCAGGTTTTATCCAGATTATGTACAGTGTTCTTTATTTCTAGATATCTTCTGAATTTTCCAATTCAACAACTTGTGTAAAACCCTTTTTTGATGACTCGTCTAAAAAATGCTGTAAACCTAGAGAGAGAGAGAGAGAGAGAGAGAGAGAGAGAGAGAGAGAGAGAGAGAGAGAGAGAGAGAAAAAAAAATAAAGACCGAGAGCGCACTCACTCGCTCGCGTTGGAACTTTGCACAAGCCGGCCACACTCTCCAGTTCAGCTGGTGGCAGTAATGCGTCCAACTCCTGAACAAAGAAGAAGAGAGCAGACATGTGGCTCTTGTAGTTTTAGCGGCTGTTGAATGGTCTGAATTGTTTTTAACGCACTAATAATTGAAGCAAGAAAAGTATTTGTGGATGAAGTGCTAATAGCCTGTTCACAGTCACCTTTCTTTCTTTTGCAGCAATCTGATGTGTTATGCCAATTGTTTGTTTGTTTTTTAAGTCGTATATGGGGCATGAAAATAAAGCAAGAAGCTAAGATGCATCGTGCCTGTTTAAATATTTGTCAAAATTAAGCAGAGCAACATGTCATTAGGTGATAGTAATCCCAAGAGGTGGAGAGCCACGTGTTTGTGCGTGCGTTGCAGGTGGTGAGACAGACACGTCGATTCGGATGAAGAGGTTGTTCACTCCGTACAACAGCAAATTAATAAGCGCACGAGTGTCTTTTTTAAGAGGCGTCGTCTACGTCGCACACTAAAAAGAGCTGTTAGTGAACCCCTCTCTCGCTTACGGCCATACCACCCTGAGAACGTCCGATCTCGGAAGCTAAGCAGGTCGGGCCTGGTTAGTACTTGGATGGGAGACCGCCGGGGAATACCAGGTGCTGTAAGCTTTTTACCGTCAAAAGTCTCTTGTGCAACATTTCAAACTCAAAAACACCTTCAACTTGCATTCATTTATTACTACACAGAGATCACACGCAGAGACCATCTGAGAAAATCAACAAGCAATCAATAAACTCGACACAAATTGATGATCAAATCACAGAATTATCCCCACCTTAATTATTTTGCGCCTTATGATGATCTTGTGATTGTTATTTCATTCATGTATTTCGTTATTACTATTTTTTAACTATTTTTCAATGATTTTTCTTACTACTACTACTGTCCGTAGTAGCCGTAGTAGTAGTATTTGCACTGTAACATGAGGGGTCTCAGATGCTCGAACAAACAATTGGATGTTGCGGGTTTTTATCCAGATTATTACAGTGTTCTTTATTTCTAGATATCTTCTGAAGTTTCCAATCAACAACTTGTGTAAAATCCTTTTTGATGACTCGTCTAGAAAATGCTGTAAACCTAGAGAGAGAGAGAGAGAGAGAGAGAGAGAGAGAGAGAGAGAGAGAGAGAGAGAGAGATAAAGACCAAGAGCGCACTCACTCGCTCGCGTTGGAACTTTGCACAAGCCGGCCACACTCTCCAGTTCAGCTGGTGGCAGTAATGCGTCCAACTCCTGAACAAAGAAGAAGAGAGCAGACATGTGGCTCTTGTAGTTTTAGCGGCTGTTGAATGGTCTGAATTGTTTTTAACGCACTAATAATTGAAGCAAGAAAAGTATTTGTGGATGAAGTGCTATAGCCTGTTCACAGTCACCTTTCTTTCTTTTGCAGCAATCTGATGTGTTATGCCAATTGTTTGTTTGTTTTTTAAGTCGTATATGTGGCATGAAAATAAAGCAAGAAGCTAAGATGCATCGTGCCTGTTTAAATATTTTCCGGAGTTTTGCGTCAGTGGTATTATAAGAAAGTGGATGCAACTGGGAACAACAGCAACTCAGTCCACGTAAAATCACAGATGGGGGTCAGCGCATGCTGAGGTGCGCTGTCCTAAAAAAATGAATACATAGAAATGACATACATAAATAAGTACAAACTTCAGAATGCTAGTACATAAAGCTAAGTCCTAGATTGTTATATGTACATGGCTCATTT
>JAUCMX010000022.1:15111450-15177758 GCA_033459395.1 Hemibagrus guttatus | reverse complement strand
AATCCCAAGAGGTGGAGAGCCACGTGTTTGTGCGTGCGTTGCAGGTGGTGAGACAGACACGTCGATTCGGATGAAGAGGTTGTTCACTCCGTACAACAGCAAATTAATAAGCGCACGAGTGTCTTTTTTTAGAGGCGTCGTCTACGTCGCACACTATAAAGAGCTGTTAGTGAACTCGTTCTCTCGCTTACGGCCATACCACCCTGAGAACGCCCGATCTCGTCCGATCTCGGAAGCTAAGCAGGGTCGGGCCTGGTTAGTACTTGGATGGGAGACCGCCTGGGCATACCAGGTGCTGTAAGCTTTTTCACCGTCAAAAGTCTCTTGTGCAACATTTCAAACTCAAAAACACCTTCAACTTGCATTCATTTATTACTACACAGAGATCACACGCAGAGACACATCTGAGAAAATCAACAAGCAATCAATAAACTCGACACAAATTGATGATCAAATCACAGAATTATCCCCACCTTAATTATTTTGCGCCTTATTCGTGTCTTCATTCATTCATTCATTCACACACACTCACATATTCATTTTTTTTTCTCTATTTATTTTCTTTTTAATAAACGTTGCCATAAGGTTATTTATTCCGGATGGTAGATAATAAAGTGACATCACAGACTCGCGGCTGTTTTTTTTTTAATGGTTTTTTTATTTTATTTTATTTATAATGTTTATTGAAGCTCGCTCTTTTTCGAGTCGATGATGAGCTGAGACTGCTGTTTAAGCGACATCCGAGTAAAGACTTCACTATCATCATCATCCTCACTGTTGTCCTCTTCTTCATGCAGGTCGGCTCTCTGACCATCCAGTAATGTGATGCTGGTGCTAGAGTCAGGAAGCTTTCTCTCAGTGCTTGCATGGAACTTCTGCTGCTCCATCTCCTTCATCACCCTGTGTATATCATGTCCCTGTAGTTTGTCCTGCAGCTGCATCAGTTTTAGCTCTGCCTCCTGAAACAGATTTAACGCATCCAGAGGAGACACACACTCTCGCTGCACAGAAGCATCCTGCAGTTTGATGTGCTTGAGCTTGTAACACAGATATTCTACAGTCTTCAGTGTGCGTGTGAGTTTCTCCACAGTCTCTTTAGCTGCGTCTTGTTTCTGTTGTTCCCTCTGTAGCTGAGACACACACTCCTCCACCACCCTCCTATGGGTCAGTTTGGTATCTCCTGAGTATTTCAGGTCCTGGTACTGAGTGTATACTGCATCTCTCTCCTCCTTCAGCCGCTGAAGTTCACACTCGTTCTGCACCTTCATCTTCTCCAGGTGTGTGTGAGCATCACGCTGAGAAACAAACCTGTCCACCAACTCCTGTACGTCAGTGACTCCTGTAGCTTCTGTGATGCGATCGAAAGCCTCCTTGAAGCTGGAGATGGTTTTCTTGTTCTCTCCCTCTGCTGTTCCACTGCACTGGGCTTCACTGCTCAACTTACCTGCGTGCAGAGCAACCCTCTGGTCTCGGCGTTCCCCCCTGTCAGTTTGTGCTTTTTGTTGTTGTTTTTTCAGGATGAGCTCTCGCTCTCTCCTCTCACTGCACATCATTGACTTCTGACACTGCAGTTCCGCCTCGGCTTCATGACTGGCCTGATATGTTGAACATTAGCTGCAGGTATCTGAGCTCCTGTTTCTTTTGATTGATCTCACACTCCAAGTCATTGAATCGAGACTGGAACGTCAGACTCTCCTCCCGCAGGTGCTCCTTTAGTTTGTGGTAGCTCCTTATGATGTGTTCGGTCTCCTGACATTTCAGTTGTGCTTTTTCTAACCGGCTCTCCAACACACGCAGGTTCTTTTGCGGTTGCTCATCAGTCCACTTCATTCAAGGTGACCCCGTCAGTCAGCAGGCCGGGACTGGTTGCTCTCACAGTGTTGTACTCGGTGTTCAGTTCTTCCAGACGATGGCGCTGTGTGTTTGTCATGTGTTTCAGTGTGTCCAGCTTCTTCACTTTAACACACACTTTCTGCTCCAGAGCCTCCACTGCAGCCTTTTTTTTTAATTGAGTTCCATCACATATAAGTACAAGACAAAAAGTACAAAGCAGATATAAGGGAATGTCGTACAGTTTAAAGTAAGACAGAATAACAGCAACAGTGCATCTAATATCTTTGTCTGTTGTGTGAAACTTGTTATTATGCTAAAGAGTATTGTAATGAACTGGACAAGTGTATCATTACACCATCATTAGCATAATAGCATAGCGTTATTGTTGCTAGTAGAGAAGTGCGCTAGCAGCGCTAAGCTCGTGTTCAGTTTCATGATGATGTGAGTTTCTCCACAGTCTCTTTAGCTGCGTCTTGTTTCTGTTGTTCCCTCTGTAGCTGAGACACACACTCCTCCACCACCCTCCTATGGGTCAGTTTGGTATCTCCTGAGTATTTCAGGTCCTGGTACTGAGTGTATACTGCATCTCTCTCCTCCTTCAGCCGCTGAAGTTCACACTCGTTCTGCACCTTCATCTTCTCCAGGTGTGTGTGAGCATCACGCTGAGAAACAAACCTGTCCACCAACTCCTGTACGTCAGTGACTCCTGTAGCTTCTGTGATGCGATCGAAAGCCTCCTTGAAGCTGGAGATGGTTTTCTTGTTCTCTCCTTTAAAGCATACCTTTAAAGCAATACCTTGTATACCTTTAAAGCAATGTAAGTTGCTTTGTGTTTACTAGATAGAATATTTAGAGGTGGTTTCTGCAGCACAGAGTCTTATCTCTGTATTAACCCAGACTCTTAATCAGAGTCCTGCACCACCGCGTCCACAGGCCCAGGTCAGTCAGATACAGGGTCCAGGGGCAGCAGGATCAGAGACAGACACATTCACTCATCAGGACAAGGCCAATGCATGCTGATGTTATAATGAAGCATAGATTCCCCGTGTAGTGTTTGTGTGTATGGGGTCTTTCAGACTGAAAATTTTAAGACGTTTTATTTTAATATTCATTATCTTAAATAGTCCTGTGTAAAATATTACTCACCAGAGGGCGCTATAACGCTGTTTACCATCAGCATGTCTGCATTCACATTTATATAACTATATTGATTAGACTTTTTTTTTATCAAATATTCATTATTAATTGTCCTGTTTAATGTCCACCCTGTTAAATTTGACTTATTGTTAAATTCCAGTAAATTACACACCTTCATTTCACCGTATTAGACGTGTCAAAAGATTAAAGTTATTTCCATAGATTTGTTTAACCCTAATTAAAAATAGCAAAATAATTTAAAGTCAGGGAATTGTAAATATTCTACAATGAAGACCAACCTGCATTTTAGCCTCAATTTAAAAAAGAGAAAACCTCCTCTCTTTATAAATATACTTGGGCGTTGAATTTTAAGATTGCAATACTATTTTAATAGTCTGTGTTGACTTAAAATCCATTACAATACGTTATTACTGCAAATAAAGTTTAATACATGGCAGACGTAAACCAACTTGCTTATGTGTGCATTTCTGGAGCAGATTTTGATCTGATGCAATTTCCTGTTCACATCAACCAAAATATTAGATGAAGCTATTTATAAATGTAACACAAAAATGGTAAATGAAACGGAAGTCCATATGTATTCACCACCATTAAATTATATTTGATCAAATCTATACATGATAGCTGATGCAATTTCATGACTTCTGAGTTAATCTAATGGTCAAGGACAGAGATTAAACTACATTGTACATTATCATTAAAATATTCAGTTTCCACTACACGATCCACACCTCCATTAACAGGTGGCCACTTGAGTGCAGACTGCTTTGCTAGCTATTTTACACATCAGTTTAACACACCAGTTCTCTACCTTTATATATATACAGAATAATGCAATTTAGGGAAGGAGTTCATAAGACCATTGCTTACAAGCTTGCTGCATATACTGTTTCGGGTGTTGAAGAAAGGAAAAAGAGGAAAAATGACGTAAAGAAAGAAATAAAGCAAAGGAGAGATAGAGTGCAGTGTGTGATTTAGATGTGCATGTTTTGTATTTTTCTCAGACAAACATGCATTTTATTAGGCAGACTTCACAAAAAAAACTGAAGTCCACCTGCCTTCAGTACTGACACGGTTCAAATCCCACCACAGACAAGAATTAAATATTGCATTCAGTTTTGAAAAGACATCTGTTAGTCTGCAGAAATATTCCTGCTGTCAAAAGGATTCAGTTTTTCACTCATGTGTAGTTTATTGATATTGGTGATTTAACTCTATGCAGATTATGGCTTCTCTGTACATATGTACTGTTAGGGATTTTTTTTTTTCCTACAAAATAATGAATTTTACTGTGTTGCTGTTATTGTATTTTTATTCTGATTTTATTGTTTGTCCTTTTATTTATTAAAAATACTAATTGTACTCATAAACTGTACTCATGATTGCTCCATTACTTATTTAAAGATCTGTGCTAAGGTGCTTCAGATTGCAAAAATAAAGGAATAACAGAATGTTTTACCCCTTGGCTGGGGAGTGGTGGTGACTAAGGGTCCAGGGTCCACAAGCACAGCGAATATGGGTTTGGTGTGGAGACCATGCTTGACAGAAGTGCTTGGCCCAATGGGAACAGCCCTGGCTTGCCCCATGATGCCTAAAACAACATTATGAATAAAATATCCATTAACAGTCGGTATTTATGGCAGTATAATTTAAGCAATAGCTAAAGTGTTTAGAGGACAGCTCAAAACATCTTATTATACAAGGAGTTTTCTCATATTGAGATATTGAGTAACTTGAGTGGGAGAATCTAGAAAAAAGTGATGTCTGTCAACAGGCCTGCATTGGACCTGGATCTGTCAACAGGCCTGCATCTGTAATGTTAATGTACAGTATCTCACAAAAGTGAGTACACCCCTCTAATTTCAGCAAACATTTTAGTATATCCTCTCAAAGGACAATACTAAAGAAATGAAACTTGGATATATTTTAGAGTAGTCAATGTGCAGCTTGTATAACAGTATAGATTTACTGTCCTCTGAAAATAACTCAACATACAGCCATTATTGTCAAAATAGCTGGCAACAAAAGTGAGTACACCCTCACTTTCTTAAGTGATAACAGCTGTACATCGTTTAACCATGCAAGGTCACATGTCCTATTCATCATGTTCATGTGTTTGTCAGCTTGATAGGACCATACAAATTTGTGTATCTTAAATTAGAGCATTTAGCAAATTTGGTGCTTTGAGCACAATTCACTCATACTGACCACTGGATGATCAACATGGCACCTCATGGCAAAAAACTCTCAGAGGATTTGAGAATTAGAACTGAGTTACAGTACGGTGGTCAGGGTCATACAGAGGTTTTCCAAGACAGGTTCCACTCGGAACAGGCCTCGCAATGGTCGATCAAAGAAGTTGCGTCCTCGTGCTGTGCGTCAGGTGCAGAATCTGGTTTTAAAAAACAGACGCATGAGTGTTGCTAGCATTGCTTTAGAGGTTGCAGAAGCAGGAGGTCAGCTTGTCAGTGCTCAGACCATACGCCGCACACCGCAACAAGTTGGTTTGCACGGCCGTAATCCCAGAAGGAAGCCTCTTCTGAAGCTGGCTCACAAGAAAGCCCGCAAACAGTTTGCTGAAGACAACCTGTCCAAGAGCATGAATTACTAGAACCATGTCCTGTGATCTGATGAGACTAAGATAAACTTGTTTGGGTCAGATGGTGTCCAGCATGTGTGGCGATGCACTGGTGAGGAGTACCAAGAAAATTGTCTCTTGCCTACAGTTAAGCATGGTGGTGATAGCATCATGGTCTGGGGCTACATGAGTGCCGCTGGTACTGGGGGGCTGCGGTTCATTGAGGGAAACATGAATTCCAGCATGTACTCTGACATTCTGATGCAGAACATGATGCCCTCCCTTAAAAAACTGGGCCAAACGGCAGTTTTCCAACATGATAACACACCACCAAGATGACAACTGCCTTGCTGAGGAAGCTGAAAGTGAAGGTGATGAAGTGGCCAAGTATGTCTCCAGACCTGAACATTATTGAGCACCTGTGGGGCATCCTCAAGCGGAAGGTGACAAAGCGCCATGTGGAAGAGGATCCCAGCAACAACATGTGCAACTCTGGCGAATTCCATGCCCAGGAGGATTAAGGCTGTGCTAGATAACAATGGTGCTCACACAAAATATTGACACTTTGGGCACAGTTTGGACATGTTCACTTATGGTGTACTCATTTTCGTGGCCAGTTATTTAGACAATAAAGTCTGCATGTTGAGTTATTGTTAGAGGACAGAAAATCTGTACTGCTATACAAGCTGCACATTGACTATTCTAAAGTACATCCAATTTTCATTTCTATAGTATTGTCCCTTGAGAACATATATTAAAGTGGTTGCTGAAATGTGAGGGGTGTACTCACTTTTGTGAGATACTGTATAGATTACACTGTATGGTTTTATGCCTTTTCTATACATATCCTCTGAAACAAGTCTAACCACTTGTTTTGGCGAGGAGCAGGTCTGTTGCCAGCTTCAAAGGGCAACACTGTGCTGGCAAACTGCTGCAGGCCTTATGAGATTTTTGAGGCTTGGACATGTTGAGGACTTCACTGAAGACTAGTAGGAAACCTGTTGAAAATAAACAAATTCTACAGTAATTATTTTAAAACGGCTTGGATTTTATTCAATTCCCATTTTTACCAGCTTAGTTGTTTTGGTTTGGTCATCTTTTCCCCTGGCTTGCCCACTGTAGGTTCTGAACAGTGTCTATTAAGACAATAAGCAGTGTGAAAGTTAAATTCAGCATGTTGAATTGAATAATAATAATTAAACCATAATATACAATAATTAAATGAATGAAAACACACAACAACATGCAAAAGTGTACAATTTCCAGCCATCTTTGATTGTAAATCGTACAATAATGGTCATGAACTTAAACAAGAAACAGCTATTACTTGGCTTGATATAACGTTCCAAAACTTACTAAAGAAACGGTTAATTAAAGCACACAATTCAAGTAGTCCAACATCTCTCACCTGATGTAGTAATACTTCGCTACCTTGCCGCCGTGAAACACCGTACATAAGGGAATACACTTGAACTGAAAGACACAATATTTGGCGCGTACCTGCTGACCCCTGTGCACCGCTGAAAGCACCAAAAATGGGAACGTAAGTATCAAAACTGGACCACGGAGCAATGGAAGCAGGTGGCCTGGTCTGATGAATCACATTTTCTTTTACATCTCGTGGATGCCAGGGTGCGAGTGCATTGCTTTCCTTGGGGACACATGGCACCAAGATGCAAGATGGGAAAAAGGCAAGCAGGTGGAGGCAGTGCCATGCTTTGGACAGTGTTCTGCTGGGAAACCTTTGGTTCTGCTATCCATGTGGATGTTACTTTGACACGTACCAACTACCTAAGCCATGTTGCATACCTTTCATAGAAATGGTATTCCCCGATGGCTTTGGCCTCTTTCAGCAGGATAATGCACCGTACCACAAAGCAAAAATGGTTCAGGAATGGTTTGATGAGCACAACAATGATTTTGAGGTGTTGACTTGGCCTCCAAATTCCCCAGATCTCAATCCAATTGAGCATCTGTGGGATGTGCTGGACAAACAAGTCTGATCCATGGAGGCACCTTGCAGCTTACAGGACTTAAAGGATCTGCTGCCATCTTGGTGCCAGATACCACAGCACACCTTCAGGGATTTAGTGGACACATTTGTATATTTTGGGGGTTGTTGAGAGAAGTGGACGGTGTGGATTATTTGTTTTTAACAGTTAGGTGTCACGGATATTTGTGACGCTTTTCCGCCAGACCACCAGAGGGACACCCTGGACATATATTTTGAGCTCTGTTTCTGTTTTTGTTTTCGTTACCATGTGCCTTTGTTTTGTTTCCTGTCCTGTCTCCGCCCCTGTCCTGTCATTGCTTGATGCCCTTATGTGTGTGGATCTATATAACTTAATGGCATTGCTTGTTTCCCAGAGGAGCAGAGTGCTGGGGTTGTGCTCCCAGATATTGAGTGTATGCTGTAGCCACAGGCACAGTTTAGGACAGCCATTGATCCAGATTCCCCATCTTTGGAACGAGATCTGTACTTATTAGTTTTAAACTATGTTAAGCAAATCGCAGAATAAATGTGTTTTAATTCAATTTATATCATCACTCTACAATGCTTACATCTATTTTTTTTAGTAAACAGTAAATAGCAGTCTGAGCTCATCATCGACATGAGGAAGACCGAGCTTCCATAAACATAATAAATAAAATAAAATAAAATAAAATAAAATAAAATAAAATAAAATAAAATAAAATAAAATAACATAAAATAAAATAACATAAAGAGAAAAGAGAAAAAATAAATTACGAGAAAAAAAATACCAGAAATAAAATAAAACAAATAACAAAATAAAATGTAGTTTTTAATTCCTAGACTTTTGTGTTCTTTTCTTTTAGTTTTTTTTTAGTTTTTATATTGTGTATTTAATTCTGTGATTAGTCAAATTTAACAGTGTGGACATTAAACAAGACAATTAATAATGAATATGTTATAAAAGGTCAAAATCAGACAAAATCAATATGGTTATATAAATGTATATGCAGACATGCTGATGGTAAACATCCTTATTATATCCTACACAGGACTTCAAGCGCAATCATGCTCATAAAAAATAAAATGAAACAGTTGATTAATAAAATACGCAGTTAATTACTACATTACTTTGTGATCATCCGCTGACAAGGAGAAGAACATTTCTATTTCCTGCCATAAATCTTGTTGAATCTTGACAGGAGAGAATCCAGCAATTTCACTGGAGGATATTTGTTTGAGCCATCACAACATGTAATGATGGCATCATCATCCGGCTGCACAAAGGACACCAAAGACTGCCTTGGGCTTGAGTCACACACAGGAGGTAGTAGAACTCTGTGGACCTGAAACAGGGTTGTGTAACATTAAATATAAGATTAATGATGTACTTCACTTGTGTCAGTGGATTCAGTGGGTCAGAGTTAGGAAATCTTTCAGTCCTGACCAGGATCCTGATCATTCCTGTTTTTCATTGTGTTGTAGTTCGGGTAAGTGAATCTTTTTGCCATAACAGAGGCATTCACTCCAATCCATAACATTCACTCCAATCATGTTTTGACATACCATGTGTTTCAGTCATGACCGTCATTGCATTTTAGTCCTACAGCGAGTCAGCGCGTGTCCTATGTTGCCCTACTCTAAGTGAACTATGACATGTAACATTGGTCTGTCTGAGTTTTCTAAACATAATGCAACACAAAAATGTGTGTGTGTGTTCAGCTTACTTCCAATGTGGCAATGTGCTTTGAGAAAAACCTCTGAATCCAGGCCTAAACTGAGAGCCATGACCCTCAGTACACGGAGAGACAGCTCCTTACGGCATAGGAAAAAGTCGACTTTGATTTCACGAAAGCCATCAAGACCATCGGAGGGCCATTTCTAAGCAAAGTGAAGAACATAGCAATTAGAGTTTCCTTAATATTCTCAATTTTATGTCACAAGCTGTTGCAATGGTGTTTAAAATAATTACCATATCAGGCTGCAAGGATACAGTATTAAAGGCCTCCTTCAAGTCACCTGGATGTTGAGGATTTAAACTGTGGAGAGTAAAATTGAATTTACACTTTAAATAGCTTTCAGCTGCCCAACACAACTTGGCACAGGTTTTACGCCGGATGCCCTTCCTGACACAACCCTCCAATTTTTCCGGGCTTTACACTTTAAATGATCATAAATATTTCCAAGCTGGGTGTCTTTATAGAAATGACAGAAGAGTCAGATACCTTTCTGTTTCTGAGGACACCCAACCATGATCGCCGTTATCTTTTATCTCTTCTGTTCTACAGGAAGCAGGAAGAAATTCTTTGAAATGTCCATGACACAATCCACCTAATACAGACAAGAGATTTTCTGCAAACAATGAACCCAATCTGTAATGTCTTTTTAATTTCTTAAATTGAGAAAAACTGATCAAATAGAAATGCACACCTCTTTTTGATCTATTCCAGTGTTTTTGAGATACACAAACCCCACTTTAGTGAAGGCCTTTCGAATTTCTTTGCCCAACTTTTGCAAGTTCTTGTCAGCGACATTGCTGGTACCAAGTTTGTAGACATCGAAGTCAACCACAGGTATTAATGCCATTGTCCTAAAGATTTGTAGGCTAAACGCAGCTAGCCAAGCTTAATAAAAAAAATTCAAGCCAGGTCCCTCCATTCCCAATCACGTTTAATAACTCGTCTGCAGAGCATGCTGCCTGCAAATGTTGAGAAATTAAGAAAATTAAATCAGTAGTCAGAGCTGGCAGAATGTATGCTAGGCACACTGTTGTTTTGGCAGCTAGTGGAGCTCCAACAATTAACACACAATTTTTTGGGATTTTCCTATCTGTTAATGACAGCAAACATATTTGCCAAATGTGATATTCTCATTGAGGTGTCACTTTATAGAGAGGTTGTTCACTCCGTACAACAGCAAATCAATAAGCGAATGAGTGTCTTTTTTTAAGATGCGTCGTCTACGTTGCACACTATAAAGAGCTGCTAGTGAACGTGTTCTCTCGCTTACGGCCATACCACCCTGCGAACGCCCGATCTCGAAAGCTAAGCAGGGTCGGGCCTATTTAGTACTTAGGTGGGAGACTGCCTGGGAATACCAGGTGCTGTAAGCTTTACCTAATTTATTTTACACTTTATATGTATCTTCATTCATTCGTTCATTCATCCTTTCACACACTAATTCACATATTCCTTTACATTTTTTTACATTTACATATTTACATATTTATCTGCACTTGTTCATTTGCACAATTTCTACTATTTTCACATCTGGTAGTTGTTAAACAGCATTTCTGTCTATGTTTTAATTGTGCATGTGTTGTTTTTTGAGGGTCAGGATTGCTTATAACTACTTCTGTATGTTGGGCAGCTCTGATACCTTCAACAGCAAGGGGCTGAATGAGCTCTGAGATGTTGACCCCTTCTAACAGTGTGTCTGTATTACAAGTGACAGCAGAGATCCAGTTGACATCCCCATTTTTTTCTGTCTGTCCATAGCTTTCCTTATGGTTTCATTGACTTCCTAAAGACATTCCTTAGTACATTCTTGCATAATTTCCTCAACAGAAATCTCTGCTACCCAGTGCATTGAGTCTCGCTGATTTTTTGTCACTGTACACAATGAAATGGAGTGCATGAAACAGTTGAGAAAGTGCTCTGTAACAGCCCATTTCAATGCCAGGAATTCCAGTTTGCAAAGTGTATCTTGTAGTGCCTTTCCACTGCTCTCCTGGACCCATACGCTATGACTCTAAGAACTCCCTCTTGCCGCTGGTACAACACTGCACCTAGACCCTCTTCTGAGGCATCCACATGCAGTACGAATGGTTTCTCCAAGTCTGGATATGCCAGTATCTTATCCCATATTTCTTGGTGGATCTCTGTCTACTAAACTTGGTGGGATGGTGGAACCTGGGCACGCTGGCATCCATAACACTTTTTCTATTGATTACCTTAGGCTTTGCCAACAAATCATAGAGGGGTTTGACAGTCCTTGAGAAGTCTGGTATATAGGGTCTATAGTAACTGAGAAAACCCATCAGCTTTCTCACCTCTTGAATCACTCGTCCCACATAGCAGAAATCATCATATTTCTTTGGCCTTAACTTGATACTATACACTCCTGCTTGACATTTTGGATTTGAAACTGTCGCTGAACACTCGCACATCATCCAGGGATAGGACACAAATGTCATCCCTGATGTCCCCCAGGCATTCCTCCATGTAGCACTGAAAAGCTGCTGGTGCATTAGTGAACCCAAATGGGATTTTCACCTATTCAGAGTTAAGAATGCAGTAAATGGCCCACTTTTCTTGCTCATGAAGCCTTGGTGATAAGCCTTCTCACGATCCAGCACTGTGAACCAGGACTTGCCTCACTTGTTTTCCAAGATCATTTGTATCCTCAGAATTGGATGACGATCAGGCAGTGTTTTTCCGTTTAGCAGCAATCAAAATATGATTAATCAATAAATCATGAAGAAGTTGCTTTCGGCTGCTCCCTGTTCGGGGTCGCCACAGTGTACCGACTGGTCCGCACAACAACTTGGCATAGGTTTTACGCCGGATGCCCTTCCTGCCACAACCCTCCCATTATTCCGGGCTTGGGACCGGCACTGCATCCAGTGGCTGGGGTTCGAACCCGGGCCTTCCGCATGATAGGCGAGCAACCTACCACTGAGCCACCAATGCCTCCCAATTAATCATGATTAATCATTAATTAATCATTAAGCACAAAACAGAACACAGCTTATTGCCAGCAACTGGCTGGATATCAGGACGTGCAGACAGTGTGAAGCTCAATTACACGCTGTCTGTCATCAGCGTGGATGGGACAGCAAAATACACACAGAGCTTCTCATCAAGTGCACGCCACGCTCATAACAGAGCTTAAACAGTGACCTTGGCGACCACACGGCTAGTAGCAGCAGCACAAACTCAGCACAGCTTCGTGTCTATGCTCCCTGTCTTATTTAAGCACAAAACGCCAGCACCTGGTTTCGGGGGCGCAGGGGCGGAGCTTAACCTCAAAAGAGAAAAATAAACCAAATCAACTCAGAGAGAAAAACAAACTTAAAACATTAAATCACACACAGCTTAGGCCGTGACACTTCCCCCCATGAAAACAGAAACAAAAATCTAAAACTGTTTCTGAACAACATCAAATAAAGAAAAGATTAACTTAAACCTGCTACAAAGCATCCGCTACCACATTCTCAGATCCTCCTTTGTGACGAATCTCTAAGTTATATAGTTGTACCACTAATGCCCACCGCATCAGATGTTGATTGGCATTATACATTTCATTTAAAAAAACTAGCGATTATGGTCCATAGAGACAATTACAGAAACATACTGGCCCCCACGTGGACATCAAAATGTTGTCATGCCAACGTATCCTTCTCAGTTGTTAAGCAGGTTAGCTGATGGCAGTTAAACTTAACAGTGAAGTATGACATGGGGTGAGATATTTCGTCAGCAGCCTCCTGTAGAAGGACAGCTCCTGCTCCAACAGCACTGGTATCCACCTCCGTTTGAAACGGATGAGAGACCTCTGGGGCAGACAACACAGTAGCACTGCAAAGAAGAGATTTTGCAGACAAAAATGCCTGTTGGCATTCATTAGTCCAACTGAAATCAATTTTCATACTGCACAGTCGCATATATTGAAGAAAAGCATCAGGGGTTACAAACGGGGAAATTTTAGAAGCAGTGACTTTGCATGCCTTAATCCACCGATCAAACAACATGCCCTTCTCACGAACGAACTCGACACAAGTTTGAGACGCCTATTTTTTTGAAGAACAAAATTGCTGTCGATAATGCTCAGGAACCAATTTATACGCCCAAAGAACAGCAAATTTCACAGCATCATACTGAACACTTTCCTCCAGTGAAAGAGACGCACACACCTCTTGCGCCTTACCTGTTCATTTACACTGTAACATTAAGGCCCAAACCTCAACCGGTCATTTTAAAGCACTCGCGATTCGTTCAAATGCTTGAAAGTACACCTCTACTTCCTTCTCATGGAGAAGTAGAACTATAGCAATATTTTTAGCCACATCAGAATGTGCAGACAACGGCACAGCTACAGACTCAGAGTTAGCAGCAGCCAGAACAGAATTATTGGAGACAATACTCAAATTTGATGGACCAGCAGCCATCTCAGAAGTACTATGCAGACTAGTTGATATTTTACAAGTAGTTTCTTTAGGTATGCCTAGATCTTGAGCAAATCCTATTGCCTCAGTCGCAATTTTGTATCAGCATCAATTCGATGCATTTTGATCCGACGTTTTAAATCATCCTGTCTGACCTGAGCTTGGACTTGAGCCTCCAACTGTAAGTCAGCTAATCGAATCTTTACACACCCATCTAACCGAAGTTCAGGTTATGCTTCCGTAGAAAGTGACATTGGTTCAAATTTAGGCATTGAAAAAGGTGGGCGTACGTCCCCACCAGCCAAAGTCACTGGAGTAGCTGGAACTTCCCATAACACTTGTCATTGGAGCAGCTGCTTGTGTGGAAACAGCATCTATAGAAGCAAATATGCTCATCAGTCCAACTAGCCACTAAACAATCTTTTATTTCATCTTTACACTGTGTTCTAGAGACAGAAATCTCATAGTGTTGAGCAATCAGAAACAAGTCATTTTTCCGACATGCCTCCAAACCCTCAAAACTAGGTTGATCTATGAATTTGTCTAATTCAAAAGTTGCCATTTTAAAGAGAAAAAAAACTTGATCAAATAAGGGAAAATCCACACACACCTGAGACCTACCTACACACCAAAAATCCAACTACACCCTAACTAGTCTAACTAGTCTAAGAGATTGTTCTCTCCCCCGGAATACCTCCAAAAACAACAAACTAAAATAATAGAAAAAGAGAGAAAAAGAATAAAGTAAGCCATAGCCAAAACTGGCACAAAGCACAGTGTGTATGACAAACCCCTCTATTAATTAATTACAGCTCTCGGGTCACAATGACTATAATTATCCCGAACAAGCCCCTGTAAATGTTACGAACCCCATTTTCAAAGTGCTCATCCAAGAAGGAGTCAAGTAACATAAATAGACACGCAAGCCAAAAAGGCAGATTATTTATATAATTAGAAGTCTCATTTAAGCACAGAACCCCAGCACCAAACAGGTTTCAGGTGCACAGGGGCGGAGCTTAACCTCAAAAGAGAAAAATAAACCAAATCAACACAGAGAGAAAAACAAACTTAAAACACTAATTACACAAGGCTTAGGCCGTAACAGCATGTCCATCTCCAGATCTTTGATGCACCCTGTATTCCATTCATCCTTTCCAAAGACCTCACATTCCTTTCTGATCATCTGTTGTATCTGCTGATCTTGGATCTCTGACAGATGACTCAGGTCCACAGGTGCGTCCAAGGGTTCACACTGTTTTCTGTGTGCATCCTTAGGCTGTGGTTTCCAGTTTCACTGCCCACTCATATTCACTGTCTGGTGGAGGCTTGTAATCTGAGTGGTCAGATGCTGGATAAGAGGACTTCATCCTTAATCTTTGGGTCTTGCAAGTATGACTTTGTGTCATCTCATATAGTGTCACCCGAGAGACCAGTGACTACCGTTTGGAGGAGACTGAGCCCTTTCTACAGCTAAAAGGGGTTGCTTCAGGTCCATGGCTAGCACCAAAAACAGAATTGCCGCTTCCCTTGGCTCCTAAACAGCACAAGTGAGGAAGTGGTACAGCTCTTTGGCATCCTTCTCAATGTAATGACATAATATCTGTCTGTGGGTTAAACACATATGCTTCTGTAACTGCCTGACCATTTTTTACTTTTATTTTAATGAACTCTGTCAGGCTTGCATAATTCCAGGATGCAACATTCACAACTACTAAGTTAACAATTCAGCTCAAGCATAGAAGACACGTTGCACTCAGGTATGCTTGTTAAATGGCCCATCATCGTTCGGCTGGACTTTCTGCTGTCAAAAGTAGAGCCATTGAAACCAAGCACTATATTTAAGTTTGATTTGAGGATACATTTGCAACTGCCCTTGTTAGTGTAGACAATGTAATAGAAAATGTTATTAGATTTTTTTTTTAAATTTTCAGCAAAACTGTGGTACGAGGGCCGGATGGTTCCTCAAGACCTCAGACCTGCTGTAATGGAAATTTACCTGACAGTGTTAATCTGAGAGCCTTTGAGTTCTTTTAGTATAAGAAGTATAGAAAGGGAAAGGGAAGATTTATAACTCTTTACAGATACACAGTTCATTTGGGAATTACTAGTTTATTTTGCTTTTAGATGCCTATTCATGATGATAGTCAGCTGGCTATCATATACACCGATCAGCCATACCATTATGGCCACTTGCCTAATATTGGGTTGGATATTATATTGGAACACTCCACAAGAGCTGCAGTTTTGGAGATGCTCTGATCCAGTCATTATAACATCATCACAATTTGGCCCTTGTCAAACTTGCTCAAATCCTTATGCGTGCCCATTTTTCATGATTCTAACATATTAACTTTAAGGCCAAATGTTTGTGGCACTGTGGCTTAGATGGTTAAAGTGTTTGTCTAGTAAACAGGAGCTCATGGGTTCGAGTCCCAGTAGTGCCTTTGGCGAGCAAGTTGGTTATTTTTCTCTGGAATAATGTAGCCCAGGCAGGAATACGTGATAACCAGCATGATGTGGCTTACAAAAAGCCATATTTACTGATCTAAAGAAAAATATGTTAAAATTTAGAGGGTTTGCTTTACACAGTTTGCAGTTAACATTACAGGTTGTTGAGACTGCCTCATGTTGGGGCATTTTCATTGCTTATTGGTGCTTTACAAGTCGCAACTACATTAAGTACAGCATTAGGTTTAGTCAAAAAGCAATGCCTTTGAAGCCCTCTGTATACAAATGGGTTGCCATTCTCTGGAATAAAAGGAGCTAGTAAGTACTAAGATTAATACAGTGACACATGCGCCTGCAGAATTCCCTGATGAGCAGCATGACATGGAAAAAAATACAAGAGTACTATATTGTGTTGGTTCTGCTTTTGCTGCCAAAACAGTGCCCCATTGAGGCATGGACTCCACTAAATCCCTGAAAGTGTGCTGTGGTATCTGGTACCAAGATGCTAGCACCAGATCTTTTAAGTCCTGTAAGTTGTGAGGTGCAGTCTCCATGGATCAGAATTGTTTGTTCAGCACATGACACTGCCTCCGCCGGCTTGCCTTCTCTCGCACACGCACCTGGCCATCCACTTCATTTAAAAGAAAACATAATTCATCAGACCAGGCCACCTTCTTCCATTGCTCCGTAGTCCAGTTCTAAAGCTCACATGCCCATTGTTGGATCTTTTGATGTTGCACAGGAGTCAGCATGGGCACCCTGACTGGCCTGCGGCTATGCAGCCCCATACGCAACAAACTGAGATGCTCTGTGTATTCTGACACCTTTCTATCAGAACCAGCATTAACTTCTTCAGTAATTTGAGAAACAGTAGCTTGTCTGTTGGATCGGATCACACGGGCCAGCCTTCACTCATCATGTGCATCAATGAGCCTTGGCCACCCATGACCCTGTCGCCGGTTCACCACTGTTCCTTCCTTGGACCACTTTTGATAGATAACTGACCACTAGATACAGACCGGGAACACCCCACAAGAGCTGCAGATTTGGAGATGCTCTGATCCAGTGGTCTAGCCATCACGATTTGGCCCTTGTCAAACTTGCTCAAATCCTTACGCTTGCCCATTGTTCCTACTTCTAACACATCAACTTTGAGGACAAAATATTCCATATAGATCAGTTAACAAAGCTTTTTGTAAGTTGTATGTGTCCGAACAGCACCTCATGGAGGTATCCGTGTTTTTTTTCATGCTGGTTGTCGGGGAGTCCTGCATGGGCTACGTTATTCCAAAGAAAAGCAACCTGCATTTATATACAGGGACTCAAAGGCACTGCTGGGATTTGAACCCAGGATCTCCTGTTTACTAGACAGGCACTTTAACCAACTAAGCCACAGCGCCCCAGACAACTGCAACCCCAGTGTGCTGACTTTAGAGAGCATGTATTTTTACATGGCCATCAGCCATTCTGGACTAGTCCTAAAATTTAAGGTCTTGCATTTATTATTTTTCCTAACTTCATCAGCATGCAATTTTGCATGCACAACTGCTGTTTTGGACTAGTCCTAGTGCTTACAAAAGTGTCTAGAAATAATCTCCATGAAGAGATCATCCAGACCATTTCTTGGATTTGTATTCAAAATTTCATGTGTATATTAGAAGCATTTTGATAAACTACATTGAAAACTAAACTAATAAGCAATAAAAAAATGAGGTAGTCAGGTTAGTCATAAGAGTGCCCTGTATGGGCTATGTTATTCCAGAGAAAAGCAACCAGCTTCAAAGATAATGCTGGGATTTGAACCCAGGATCTCCTATTTACTAGACAGTCAATTTAACCAACTAAGCCACAGTATGACAAACATTTGTCCTCAAACTTGATGTATTAGAGTATATTGGTAGGAAAATGTTGGCCATGGAGCTGCCAGGCAGGAGGCAAAGAGGAAGGCCAAAGAGGAGGTATATGGATGGAATTAATGAGAATATGAAGCTAGTGGGTGCAAGTGTTGAGGATGCAGAAGATAGGGCTAGGTAGAGAGAGATGATTTGCTGTGGCGACTCCTGAAGGGAAAAGCCGAAAGAAGAAGAAGAAGAAACACAAAGCAGTACACTCTGGAAAGCAGTTCTTGACTACTTCAATCAGCATAAGCTCGCGAAAAGATTCATAATCCGTGACTTTGCATGCCTTAATCCACCGATCGAACAACATGCCCTTCTCACGAACGAACTCGACACAAGTTTGAGACGCCTATTTTTTTGAGAAACAAAATTGCTGTCGATAATGCTCAGGAACCAATTTATACGCCCAAAGAATAGCAAATTTCACAGCATCATACTGAACACTTTCCTCCAGTGAAAGAGACGCACACACCTCTTGCGCCTTACCTGTTCATTTACACTGTAACATTAAGGCTCAAACCTCAACCGGTCATTTTAAAGCACTCGCGATTCGTTAAAGTTAAAGGGGAAATCCCCTTTCCCCAGGAAAAATGGAGGAAAGAATATGTTTTAGTGCCATCAGTTAAGAATAAGGGTTTGACGGTGCCCGGGGGTTGCCAGAGAAAAAAAATTAAAGGGGGGTTTTAAAGGGTTTGATAAAAGGCTTTTAACCAATGAAGGGCCTACAGGGACCAGAAGTATCTGGAAGTTTTTAAGGTTCTTTGGAAGGTAGTGGTTTGTGAGCAGCAGTATGGCTTCATGCCCAGAAAGAGCACAACAGATGCAATTTTTGCTCTGAGAATTTTGATGGAGAAGTATAGGGATGGTCAGAGGGAGTTGCACTGTGTGTTTGTAGACTTGGAGAAAGCGTATGACAGAGTGCCAAGAGAAGAGCTGTGGTACTGTATGAGGAAGTCAGGAGTAGCAGAGAAGTATGTCAGAGTGGTGCAGGACATGTATGAGAGGAGCAGGACAGTGGTGAGATGTGCTGTAGGTCAGACAGAGGAGTTCAAAGTGGAGGTGGGACTGCATCAGGGATCGGCTCTGAGCCCCTTCCTGTTTGCTATAGTGATGGACCAGTTGTCAGACAGGAGTCTCCTTGGACAATGATGTTTGCAGATGACATTGTGATATGTAGTGAGAGCAGGGAGCAGGTGGAGGAAAACCTGGAGAGGTGGAGGTTTGTGCTGAAGAGTGAATGAAAGTCAGTCATAGTAAGACTGAGTACATGTGTGTGAATGAAAGGGAGGGAAGTGGAACAGTAAGGTTACAGGGTGAAGAAGGTACAGGAGTTTAAATACTTTGGGTCAACAGTCCAGAGTAATGGAGAGTGTGGGAAAGAGGTAAAAAAGCGAGTGCAGGCAGGTTGGAAAGGTGTCGGGAGTTCTGTGTGATAGGAAAATATCAGCGAGAATCAAGGGGAAGGTGTACAGGACAGTGGTGAGACCGGCCATGCTGTATGGTTTAGAGACAGTGTCACTGGGGAAGAGACAGGAGTCAGAGCTAGAGGTAGCAGAGCTGAAGATGTTGAGGTTCTCTTTGGGAGTGACAAGGTTGGACAGGATTAGGAACGAGTACATCAGAGGGAAGCTCATGTTGGACATATGGGGGACAAAGTTAGAGAGACCAGATTAAGATGGTTTGGACATGTTCAGAGGAGGGAGAGTGAGTATATTGGTAGGAGAATGTTGGACATGGAGCTGCCAGGCAGGAAGCAAAGAAGAAGGCCAAAGAGGAGGTATATGGATGGAATAAATGAGGATATGATGCTAGTGGGTGCAAGTGTTGAGGATGCAAAAGATAAGGATGATTCGCTGTGGCGACCCCTGAAGGGAAAAGCCAGAAGAAGAAGAAGAAGACTATAGCAAGGGCAAATAGTACTGTACAAGACTAATCTAGTCAAAGCACTGGTCTACTTTATGGAGCAATCAATGGAATTATACGTGATACCCAGCTGACTAAACTAAATGGTTATAGATTGGACAGCATGGTTATGTGCTAAATCTGATTTTTTAAATGTGTGTGTGTGTGTGTGTGTGTGTATGAAAGAAATCCATAGTCTCTTGTTTATTAGTTAATTGCCTTAATAAGCTAATTCTGGTTGTATGTCACTCACTCCTCTCATAGTATCAACTCATTATTGGATATAAAATTAATCAGATCACTATCGAGTTATTGTTAGAAATTTTATTTTGTTTTAGATTTTCTTAAATATTTATCTGTTCTTTATGGGATCTTTGCACTGTATGTGCAGTACTGAGTATTTCTGGGGTTAACACAGCAACAGTGTAACTGTCATGACGCGTTAGGTTAAAAAAAAATTTAAAAGAAAATGAGCTAGAAGGCTGTGATTGGTGGAAAGTGTATGAAACGCGCATGCGCTCTGCACTAGCAGGCAGTTAGTGAGACCGAAAGCAGTGCGAGTGCGGGGGGCTGTACTGCGCAGGTGAGTGTGCAGGCTACATTACTGAAATATATTTTACAAATATTTTCGTAATTATTTTATGTAAAAATATTTTCAGAACTAATTATTGCTTTTGTCATATTCTCTTTGTCCTCTTCTAATAAATGCAAGCTAGCTATAGAGTATTCAGACATGACAAAGATTAAATTACAGATTTAATTATACTAATTTATAGAAGAGAAATATTATTGTTTAATGCAGTGCATGTTGGGAAAAAAAACAAACAGGTTTTTTTCCCCACCTTCAGCTACTGATTGACAAACAAGCAGCAGGAAGGAGTAGGAGCTAGCCCAACGTCATGTCCGCCTAACGCTTTATCCTCGTTGTTTTCAGATGTTTTGGTTATTAATTGTACATTTTACTCAGGCTCCAACATGGTATTAATATTTTTGTTGTTATTTATATACGAAGGAGAGGCGATGGAGATAGCTCGTAATAAAGCTTGTGTTGTAGATAAACAGTAAACAAACCTTACAAGCTTTCATCTGAAATAAACAGTCTTTCCCCCAGCCTTCATTTCATCTAATAGGACAGACTCCAGATGTTCCAGATGTTTAATGTTGAGTTCATTAAAGCTTTTGTTACTGAATATTTCTAATAACTTCTGACAGAGGAACAAAAATCACCGTGCATATTGAACACGTGATGTGTCGAGGCTCCGGTACTGTATAGTTTATTACATATTTCGCGATATTTTCCTCCATTTATCCATTCACTCCTACAGGCAATTAAGTTGGGTTTGCCACTTTCTGTTTGTCCTAGGGTGAGTGAGTATGTGCATGGTACTCTGTAATGAATGGGCATCCCATCCTGAGTATGTACACTATATTGGCAAAAGTTTTGGGACACCCCTACAAATCATTGAATTAAGGGGTTGGGCTTGGCCCCTTACTTCCAGTGGAAGGAATGCTTCAGCATACCAAGACATTTTGGACAATTTCACACACCCAACTTTGTGTTTTGGGATGACCAGTGCACAAAGCAAGGTCCATAAAGGCATGGATGAGAGAGTTTGGTGTGGAGGAACTTGACTGGCCTGCACAGAGTCCTGACCTCAACCTAATAGAACACCTTTGGGATGAATTAGAGCGGAGACTGAGCCATGCCAAAACTGGGACAACTGCCTTCATATGCACATGAATGTAATATGGACCTGGCCCGCCGTTTGCAGCTATAACAGCTTCAGCTCTCCTAAGAAGGCTTTCCACAAGGTTTAGGAGTCTGTTCATGTGAATTTTTGACCATTCCTCTAGAGGTGCATTTGTGAGGTCAGGCACTGATGTTGGACGAGAAGGCCTGGCTCACAGGCTCCGCTCTAATTCATCCCAAAGGTGTTCTATCAGGTTGAGGTCTGTGCAGGCCAGTCAAGTTCCTCCACACCAAACTCGCTCATCCATGTCTTTAAGAACCCCTGAGAAACAACACCTGAATTCAATGATTTGGAGAGATATCCCAAAACTTTTGGCAATATAAGTGTATCTACCTCATTGCCTGATGTTCCCTGGCTAAAGAATTAACACTGCCCCTGACCAGGATGAGGCAATACCTGAAGAATGATACATAAATTTAAATGAATGCAGATTGTGGATTTACATCACATATTACATTTAATACTTTGCAAGAAATGTAACAGTGTAGCAATATTATGGCAATATCCATCTTGTGCTGTCCATCTCAGCATGTCCTAGAGCAAGACTGCAGTTTTACTGACGACCAAATGTATGATGAACGGATATAACTGCGAATGAGCAGCTGGGGGTAATTTTGTTTAAAGTAATCATCTTTTTCACTCTTTTGAGAATTAGCACTCCGTTCAGTAATAGATATAGTTAATAATCTGAGTATGGATTGCACTGAAATTTTATAGTAGTTCAGGATCTTAAAAATTCTAATCTAAGTGCAAGACATTGAATTTTATTAACAGGGACCTGAGCAGACATCAATCTGCAAATAGAACACTGGACTAAAATAGCTTTTTACAGTAAGGAGACAACACAATTACTTTCATGTCAGATTTTTTGGATGCTCGGGAATAACACAAATCTTATGTCTTGTTAATAAATGTATGCAAGGTTCTGTTTAGTCATCTAAATTAACACATGCTCAAATTTTCATCACTGTTGTGCTAGCTTTCACAGCTATATGATTTTAGAGCATCAGTGTTAGTCTCAAACTCATAAATGAGTTTCCTAATATAGAAAATGAATGAAGGACCAAGACTGATTGTTCTTTCTGGGTTTTCAGGAGAAGGTGTTTTCTCAGGACGGAAGCAGTAGCCCACCCGTTATTGTGATATGGAGAATTTGGAGGAGGATTTGACATGCTCTGTATGTTATTCCCTTTTTAACGATCCACGAGTACTACCCTGCTCCCACACTTTCTGCAAAGCATGTCTGGACAATGTGCTCCAGGTGTCCACTAATTTCTCCATCTGGCGCCCACTTCGCCTGCCACTCAAGTGTCCCAATTGCCGTAGCATGGTGGAGCTTCCACCTAATGGCGTGGAAGGTCTGCCGATTAATGTCTGTCTGCGCGCAATCATAGAGAAGTATCAGCATGATAATGAGCCGAGAGCTCCTTCCTGCCCTGAGCACCATCGCCAGCCACTGAATGTCTACTGCGTTCAGGACTGCAAGCTCATATGCGGCTTGTGCCTCACAATCGGGCAGCATCAAGGCCACACCATTGATGATCTGCAGACGGCGTACATCAAAGAGCACAATACTCCAGCCAAACTAGTCGAACGCCTCACAGACAGGCGCTGGGAAGAAGTCTGTGGCCTGGTGGACAAGTTAGAACAGGAAAAATCTCGACATGAAGGTCTGATAAAGAAAGACCGTGAAGCCGTTATGCAGTATTTCCAAGGCCTGGAGTGGCTTCTTGAGCAAAAGAAGGATGCATTCATGAAAGCACTGGACAAGGCCAATGGACAGCTGGCCTGTGCTTATAAACCACTCATTGAGAAGCTTAAGGATATGAAGGAGGAGCAGCTAGAGCTCATCTCCATCGTATCAAGCATCAATGAAGATGAATCCCCTCTTGTTTTCCTAGAGAAGGTCCACCACTTGAGGGAGAGGATTGATGCCTTGACCCAGACAGAGCTGCCTGAAATTCCCACCCTACACATCTCACCCCGTTTAGAGGAGTTCCTCGAGGAACACTGGACTAACGTGACGCTTGGAAGGCTGGAAGATAGTCCAGTTCCAAAAATCTCCTGTGATGTGAAGAGACATTCCAGCAGAGAGCCACAATCTGCATTAACTCAGAAGTGGACATTCAAGTCTTTGACTGTTGTGGCTTTTCTAATGGTGCTGCTGTTCTTTCTGCTTTTCTGGTTAAATCCACTGAGTGGAGCATCTCTGGACTTCTCCAGTCCCTCACAGATTAGTCAAATAGTTGCGAGTCTAGCTCGTGAACTTTCTTTACCACTTCATGGCTCAGGGAAATTTCTGTACTGCCTGTTTCATGATCTTAGCCTTAAATTTAATTCTTATATTTCTGCTGTAGGAGAGAGCACCTATCAACATGTGGCCTTCTTTTTTAAAACATTACAGCTATGCTAAATCACTGTGCAACCAGAAGCAGTACTGTGCCGTGCTGTTTAACTTGGACATTTACATGTGCGTCACGCTAAGCAGAAAAGTTCAGTCATGCATCACTTGTCAGCTAGACAGAGCACAGCTTGCTGCAAACCACACTGTAGCAGTTAATACAACTGTTTAGTAATGAAAGAAAAATAGTAAGGATTTAATTCACTAGAAATGAAATCAGGCAGTTTTGAGAATTTCATGTTTCTTCTCATAACTTATCTACTAATATTTTGTAATCACAACACTACTGTTTTGTTGCTACTTTCTAATTCCTAACATTTTCTACTGAAATTTTAATACATGGTCTGTCTAATCTGTCAGGTTTTTTCTTCAATGAATAACTATCCATAAACGTTTTTGACTGTTTTATTTTCCCCAACAATTTTAGAAATGAAACCTTTAAGCCAGAGAATGAGATGCACTTGTCAAAGGTTATTATTATGTAATGCAGGTATTGATTATTTACACAGGGACAGTGCCGCATAAGTGATAGTGTCTATGTGAATGTCCAACTCGCCAAACTACAGGATATACAGAGTCCAGCAGGACAGCCTTTTTTTTTGCTGCAGATGCATGCTTAACCTAAAGAAAAAAGAAAAAGGTACCCAATTGTGAAGTTCGAATTTGTTTGTATGCAGAGCAGTTTCATCACTGCATGAAGAGAGAACAATGCTGCTGTGCAGAGGTGGCAACTAAGGGTGGTCTATATAATAAAAAGAACAATAATTGTAGACATTTCCATAGTATACAAAGTGTATCATGATAGAGGTTTACAAATCATTTACCACCAAAACATTGGTGTTGCATTAAAAAAAAAAAACCTGTCTGCAAACTATAAAGCACAATAATATATACATATACTTTTTTTTAAGGTTCAAAGTTTATATACAAATCTGCTGCATCCAATTAAGAGTAATTGGCTTTAAAAAAAAAAAAGCGCCATGATTTCTGTTGTATAAGTGTATTGGGGCATAATGTATTTTACATTTTATTTCGTATTGCCCAGCCCTACTGCCAACATCTACAATTTAGTGAATTTTGTTCACAGGTTCACCCTGTACAAAATTGAAAGGGAAAGGACATGGGTTGTGAAAGACTTTTGTATATTAATTAACGTTCTTTTGCTTTGCTCAGAGTATCTCTGCACTCTAAAAGCTCAGTATGCTAAGCTAATGGAAGCCGAGTAAGGGGGGGGAAAAGATGGAGCAGCTAATTAAGTAGCCAGGCACCTCAGTGTGTGACAGTTACAGAAAAGGAGCAGTGTTAATGTTCAAAATGTTTAACATTTGGTCAAGCAGAGAGAGAGAGGAGAGAGAGAGAGAGAGAGAGAGGAGAGAGAGAGAGAGAGAGAGAGAGAGAGAGAGAGAGAGAGAGAGAGAGAGAGAGAAAAGAAGGAGAGAGAGAGAGAGAGAGAGAGAGAGAGAGAGAGAGAGAGAGAGAGGAGAGAGGGGGAGAGAGAGGGGAGGAAAGGGGAGAGGAGAGAGAGAGGGGAGAGAGAGGGGGGAGAGAGAAAAGGGGGAGAGAGAGAGGGGCCCTTTTGTAAACTGCATCAGCTACAGATTTCCATCTCCGTGCATGAAACTGTTTGCGATTGTGGAATAACAGCTCATGATCAAAGTTTTCATATATATTGTTGATGTAATGCCACTACTCCACAAAGCCAGTTAACAGTGCAACACTTCAGCATGCTAATTAAATTCTAACTGAGGTTTTGATTTTATAATGTACATAGTTTCAGTGCATGGCAAAAGCAGACTCAAGAGCATATACATTTAAATGTACGTTTTATATAAAAAGTTTAATAGTATAAACAGCAGCATTTTTAATAAAGTTAAATGTATAGAACCTGCACAGGAAAAAATATACGACATTTTATAAGAGATTTCAGCATAGAAAAAGACAACAGAAGTCCAAGGATATTTGCTGTTTTATCCTGATGCAACTTCGACATCTTTGAGGACAATGGTTTTGGGGTTGATTCCCACATTTTTCGTGGTGTTGTGTGTTTTGTAGATGCCAATCAGGCGGTCAGCCATCTCAAACATGTTGTTCCTCAGAGAGATGATGATGAACTGAGCATTCTTGGTTTGTTCCTGAGTGAAAAAAAGAAAAAGATATACACACACAACAAAATTTTTTTTATATTTTTTTTTTTTATATATATATATATATATATATTTTATATATATATATATATATATATATATATATATATATATATATATAAAAATATATATAAAAAATATACACATTATATTATACACATTATACTCACACACACATACAGATCTGAAACACTACATCCTCAAAATGGGAAGATGACCTCCACCCCATAAAGAAAAGAAAAGAAAAAAGTTTAAAAACAAAACAAAACCCACAACTCACATATATGTAGCAGGCCACAATGGACACATTCTTGAAATCCAGAGCAGCATCTATCTCATCCATGAAGTACAGAGGTGTGGGCTTAAAGTGGTGCAGTGCAAAGACCAAAGCCAAAGAACTCAGAGTCTTCTCTCCTCCTGACAAGTTATAGATTTTCTTCCAGCTCTTCTTAGGAGGACGCACACTAACAAAGCAGAGGAATTTATTTAGTGAATTCTCACAACTTAATTTTTCATTTATAAAGAAACTATTGCAATTATGCTGACTTTTGGCATGACAGTCAGCTTGGCCATCTAAAATACTGAGTTAAATCAAATAATATGCTATGGTAAAATTTATGGTACGAAGATTTTACAGTTCTGTATTTCTACAGATGAAAAAAAAAAATGCAATTTTTTTGTGATGAACACTTGATCTGTGGGGGCAAAAAGAAACCTTGCAATCACAAGTTAACTGACTGGCTGACATTTGAGATAGGATTGAGCAGTTTAAAATATCTTTGTCAAGAAGAAACCCAACTTTCAATACTCCAATCAGTAGCTGAAGACCTTAACCATTAAGCCACCACTGGATTAATATGTAAAACTGCAGGAAGCTCCTGGTGTCCATACCTAAACATGATGCCCTCAGAGAAAGGGTCAAGGCTGTCCACAAGCTCCAGCTCAGCATCACCCCCCAGCGTCAGCATCTGGTAGTTCTCCTTCAGCTTGTTGGTTATGATGTTAAAACCAGCCATAAACTCGTTCAGTCTCTGTTTTCGCAGGTCTTCGCAGCTCCTCTTGAAGTTGTCTCTATGGGTGGTAATCTCATCCAGCTCAGCTACTCTTTGCAAATAAAGCTCCTCCTGCATGTAAACATACAAGAAACATGTTAGTGACTGTAGCAACTGAGCATGATCTGGAGTCTCATGACTCAACTCAAATGCGTCCCCCTCATTATAATACACCACTGTACTGAAAACACATTGGTTATACAATCTGTTACTGTTGTAAACACGTTCTCCTGCCGCTAAAGTGTTCAGAATCATATCATGCATAACTATCAAATGCACAGAACATGGCATGCTGACCAGAAGTATACAAAATTAGTTTGTATACTGTTATGCTAGCCACTCAGTTTAAAATTTTTTTTTTTTTTTATTAAATATTGCCATTAGATTTTAAAAGTTGGTTGCCTTTAACTTTTTTTCCCTTAATTTTTCAGCTTAGTGGTCAATTAACATTGATATTTTTATATTAGATTTAGACTACGGAAATTTCAAAAGTGTAAACCCCTATTTAGTGAATTTCTGCATTTAGAATTTGTATGATGAAAGAGAGATATAGCGAAAATAATGGAAGTCATAGTTATGTTTGAAACAAGTCCACACACCTTCTTCTTAAACTCTGCTATAGCCCCCAGGTTGGGGTTCATCTGGGCACAGCGGTCCTCCAAAAGAGCAATCTCGTTTTTGATGACATCTGGGCTTTTAATGGACTCCCAAATGTTCTGTGGTCAGCTTAGGCAGTTCCTCTGCTGGTTTATCATCAATTGAGTGCAGAGCAAGCTTTTTGGACTGGAAGGGAAAGGGAAAAAATAAACTACAACAAAACTGTAATATATAGACAGAGCCACAAGTCTGGAAAGAGTTTATGTAAATGGATAAATAGAAAGCTTCCAAGTTGCCCTGTCCAAGCGCTCACCTCTTTCTCCCAATGTTTGATCTTATTCTGACACTCAGCGATGGCTGTGTCGATTTGCTCAACTTTCAGCCGAACATTCAGCGAATCTTTCTGCAAAGTGTGCTCTTGTTCCTGAAGAGCCTTGATCTCCTGCAGGACCCCCCGATGCTGTTCCTGCACCTCAGGCAGCGCCTCCTACAGGTGAGGTAGATCATAAACAAGGTCACAAGCTGTAGTGTGTTGCCCAGTCCCATATTTTCGGTTAACCAGGCTAAAAAGTTAGTTACAGCCTTATGTGAACTAGGTCATAGGCCAATATTTTGGCTGCAAGCTGTAGCTCCTGTCCTTGCATTGTAAGTAATAGGTTAAAAACTGGCTATATGTAACAGTGAAAGTGCACGTATGGAGAAGGGAGGGCAGTTATATGGCAGATTTGTGTTTAGCATTTGGTAATGCAGGCAACACAAAATGCATGCATGTTCCTGATTCTGAAAAGATTATCCATGCATGCTAGTTAATATGTCTAGTCAACTATAAAACCATTCACTTTTTAAAAGTGAACTCGTTAGTGAACCATTACACGTACTGCAGCAGGATTTGGGATTCTGGCATATGTGCACAAGTTACAGCATCAAGGTGCACTGCATCAGCCCCAGATTAAAAACTACTAGCATTGCACTGGGTGCTTGGGCTACTGATTTTGTCAAAACAATTAAGTATAGTAAACTTATGTTTCATTTTAGATTAATTTTTGTTTACTACAGATTTCATCAGAAGCAGAGAATCACTGGCAACATATTTTCCCTCCATAATTCACCCAAATGCTATAAATTAACAATATTTAAAAAGACAAGGCACGCCTTCTTTATGATGCAAGCTATAGGTTAATACATGTGAACATACTTCAGCCTCTTGGCAGGACTTCATGATCTCTCCTGCCTGATCCTCCAGTTTCTTCAGCTGCTCTGTGAGCTCCTCCATTAATTTCTCGTTCTCTGTAATCTCGGTTTCCAGTCGTGTAACTGTGTCCTCTGCCTTTTTTAGATTACTGTCAAGAAATCAATGGGGTTACCTAAAGTAATGGTCAGAAACCACTTCTATTACTTGTTGCAAGTTGCAAATGGTGAAAAGGATAGTTTTCTTGTAAAAAACACATTCTTAGCCTGTGTTCTAGAGCAATGTGCTCAACAAAAACAGCTTCTACTGTTTAGCAAAGCTTTCTAAACAGCCTATTATTTATTTTCAAACATGACAAGTTGGCTTATTGAAATTTGTTTAAAAAACCCCCCCAAAAAACCAAACACATTGTTGGTGGCAATATTATTCATTAAATTGCAATAAAGCAAGTTTAGGAGTTGAATCATTTGTCTGATAGTGTATTTAAGGACCCAATTTGCCTAGCAATTAACAGTGTCTGCTCAACACATCTATAAACATTTAGAGAATAGATACATTTGTGAGCAGATAAATAGAGCAACATGTTTTAGTGTTTCTCCACCAAACACCATGGCTTGCCATGCGGACACCCGTGTGACCCATCACAATCATGCAAACACACATCTTCACACACTAGATGTCCCAATAATCAGCCTATTAAACACGTCTTTAGATTGGGTAAGGAAACCGGAGTGCCCTGAGAAAACTGAAACACAGTTAGAACATGTCACGCAAAATCAGAGTGCACACAAGGTGGGGGTGGGAATAGGATAAAAAAGAAAAGTCAATAAGAAGATGAAAATGTTGCATCTTTTTTAGCTCTATCCATACGTCATGTCTCGCCTCACACAATACCTGGCTAAGAATGGTAAACAAATTCAAGAAGCACACACAGTTTGCCACTTGAAAGGTTTAGGTTGAGGATTATGAGCGTCTGAGTCCAGACACTGTTCGGATATAAAAAAAACAACAACAAACAAATAAAAAGAGTCTCTCTTTTCCACAAGTTTCAGAGGTAAAATCCACATACCGTCCTGCTGTCTTGATAGCCACTTGGGCTTTGGTGATTGCTGATGAACACTCATCTAGCTCTTTGTTGATCTTATCCAGTTTGTCCTGTTGGGCCTTCAATTTGTGGCTGTTGATGTCCACAATTAGGTTGTGCAGTCGATTCACCTCAGCTTCAACCTTTCCTGCCTTGTTGGATGCAGCATCATAATCTTTAAAGAAAGAAGTATTGATAAAAAGGTTTGATCTGTTAATCTGTGAAACATGTTGCAGTCATCAAGCACAGCTCAGAAGCATTTGTCCCAGAGGTCCAAATCACCGTAATATCTATCCTGTTTTAATATTGCCGAATTATACAAATTTTTAAAAAAAATGATAATTATAAAGTATATGTAGAAGACAGCATTCATTGCTGTGGTACTCCTTGAAACGTGCTAGTACTACAGCAAAATACTACTGTTTAAATACTACTGTAAAGAGATAGACCACCGAAACAGAGCAGGACTTACAAGCCTGTTTTGACTGCACTGATTGGAGTATTTTTGAAGCTGGTGTCACTGATCTGGATGAGCTAACAGAGACTGTAACATCATATATCAGTTTCTGTGAAGACATGTGCATCCCTAGCAGGACTTATTTAACATTCAATGATAAGCCATGGTTCACAGCAAAACTCAGACATCTTCGTCAGGCCTTCAACACCATCATGCCAACACTCCTCCAGACCAAACTAACCCAGCTCTCTGTTCCTAGCTCTGTCAGTCAGTGGATCACCAGCTTTCTAACAGATAGGCATTAGCTAGTCAAACTGGGGAAATTCATGTCAAACAGCCGCACCACCAGCACTGGCGTCCCCCAGGGTTGCATCCTCTCCTCACTGCTCTTCTCCCTTTACACCAATAACTGTACCTCTACTGATCCATCTGTCAAGCTCCTGAAGTTCGCGGACGACACCACGGTCATCGGCCTCATCCAGGGCGGTGATGAGTCTGCTTACAGACAAGAGATTGAGCAGCTGGCTGCCTGCTTTGGTCTTAACAACCTGGAGCTCAACACGCTCAAAACAGTGGAGATGATAGTGGACTTCAGGAGGAACACCCCTGCACTCCCCCCACTCACCAACACGAACAGCACTGTACCAACAGTGGACTCATTCAGGTTCCTGGGCACCACCATCTCAGGACCTGAAGTGGGACACTCACATAGACTCCATTATCAAAAAGGCCCAACAAAGATTGAACTTCCTTCGGCAGCTGAGGAAGTTCAACCTGCCACAGGAGCTGCTAACACAGTTCTCCTTAGCCGTCATTGAGTCTGTTCTGTGCATGTCTATAACTGTTTGGTTTGGCTCAGCTACAAAATCAGACAACAGAAAACTACAGAGAATGGTTCGGACTGCTGAAAGGATTATTGGTGCTCCTCTGCCCACCCTTCAAGAACTGTATACATCCAGAGTGAGGAAAAGGGCTCAGAAAATCACTCTGGACCACTCACATCCAGGCCATCTCCTTTTTGACCTTTTGCCATCTGGCTGACGCTACAGAGCAGCAACTACCAGGACAGCCAGGCACAAGAACAGTTTCTTCAACCAAGCAACCTACCTTTTGAACAGTTGAATGTTCCCAACATTGGGCAATAAAAAAAAAAAAAGAAAAAAAAAGTGCAATAACCTCATTTATTTGTTACCACCCCCACATCTCAACTCATTCTATTCTATTCAAACAAATTACTTTATTTTCCTATTTAAATGTGTATTTTTATTTCTCATCCTATTTTTTTGTTGTTTGTATTGTTGCTGTTGTTGTCTCTGTGCACTGGAGCTTGTGACACAAACAAATCCCTTGTATGCACAAGCATACTTGGCAATAAAGCTCTTTCTGATTAAAAATACAAATTTATTAAAATGAGGTCTTGCTTTATAAATGCACACTATCACACAGAAATCTTACTTTTCTTGAAGGCTTCCAGGCTCTTCTCCATCTGTTTTTGCTTGGCTTTGTCTGGGGCAGCAGCAATAACATTTGCTTCCAGCTCCTTTATCTGAGACTTCAGGTGAATCTCTTGCTCCTCAAGACTCTATAGAGAATAGCGATTATAAAAGTGCATTGCTTTGTGGAAAACTATGCTGTCCTTCATGGACGTGGCATGTTTTGATTAAAAATGCACAGAGACGTTAAGATAACATATAGTATGTATTCTTTCCTTTTAAAGTTGTCAAGTGTTCAGCGAGCCTTTTGGAGGTGTGCATTTTGGCTGACCTGAATGCTAGCTGTGTATTTCTCCAATGTGTTCTTCATGTCTCTGAGCTCCTGTCTCTGTTTGTGCACGCTCTCCTCAAGCTGCTGTTTCCTTTGCTGCCAACCCTGCAGCTGCACCACCTTCTCCTTTAATGCATTCTCCATTTTGTCCAGCTACACACATACACAAAAATACATGAGGATGTGGTAGAAAAGTGGTCTAAAATGTGCAACCCATGGAATCAGGTTCTTGAGCTCACCTGTTCCTGTGTGACTTCAGTGCCAATAGAAGAGCCCATTCTGCCTTTCATTACACGCCCACCTCCTCCCGTCATAGTGCCTGAAGGCAAGTGCACAAACGGTCACAAAAGAGAATCAAATCTAAATAGTGTGCTTTTTTTTATACAAGCATACCAAAATAAAGACTAATTTTTTTTACCAGCCTGCTCGATGATCTGTCCCTGAAGAGTGACCACTCTCCAGCGTTTGTCTTTCTGGAAGGCCAATCTAGTTGCCTGTTCCAGGTCTTTAGCCACCAGTGTGTCTCTCAGGGCAAAGTAGAATGCAGGAAGGACAGAATCATCTTTTACTTTGACCATGTCAAACAAACGGGGAATGTTTTCTGGTGTGGAGATGGTTTTCATGTTTCTCTCCCAGACCTTCATCTACAAAAGGAATGAGTTTACTCAAGTTAGTATCAGCATTTCAATGTACATTAAGAGTTTATATTAATAGAGAGATGTGATTGAAGACAAGAATTGTGGGCAAGTAGTTTTACAAATACCATTTAAAATTTACCCTACCATAAGATCAGTGAAACAAAACAGACAGATGCCAGTTTATTAATAGTTACATGGCAGATAGGCAGAGGTTTAACAGCCAAACAAAGAAAATGAACCCTGCTTCCTATTTACTTTTGCAAAAAATAACCTGGTATGTACATTTTAAGGTAATGCACTTCTCAATGGTGCAACAAATCTTACACCATTACAAATATGCCTATATAACTATAGTGCTTGCTTTCAAATTCCCCCACCAGCTGCACTACACACATTACATAAATATACTTGAACAAAAGTAGTAGTACCTTGTCTAGACCAATGAAAGTTGCCACTCCGATATTTTGGGCCTTAAGATAGGTGACACATTTCTGAGCTGTATCAATGGTGTCCACTACAATGTTATCGAGCGCACCACAGCTGGATGAGATAGCAATGTCATACTTCTCATCAATGGCTCCCAAATCACCCTGGAGTGAAACATCAGGAAAAGCTCTTAGTTAAGTATAAAGACCAACAATTTAAATGCTCAAGAGGGAAACACAAAGAATGCTGTATTATGCATCTCACCAGACGTCCCAGGATGCCAGGGATCTTGCCACTGCGTTTCTGCTGCATGAGTGCGTCAAGCACTTTACCTCGGCTACGTGTGGAGGACAAAGAGGACTTTGCCTCTTCAACCTTCTGCCTCATGTCCCTGACCATAGCCTGGGCCTGTCCATCCTGCTCAGAAATCTGCTTCAATTCCTCCTCATCCTACACAGACACACACAATATTGGATTGCACATTAAAAAGCAATCAGCAATTAATTTTTCTCATCAACATTAATGTAAATATAATACCCTGTATACACACCTTCTTAAGGTCCTGCTCACACTTGGGTACTTTGACCTTCAACTCTTTGATGGCAGCTCTTCTGTCTCTGAGTGTGTCAGCAGTTCCCTGTAGAGTCTCTTTAGCCTGGTTAAGCTGTGAAACGGCTGTGTTGTGCTGACTCAGGTAGATGTCCAGCTCTGACTGAGCTACATCCATCTTTGAGCGGGTCTCATTCACAGCTTTACTTAGCTCCAGAAGTTCCTTCTCTTTTTGCTGATGAGAAAAGGCAAATTTTTTACTTAAATGTGTTATATGGAATCATGCATACAATCTATTTTTAATAGCTAATAGCATGCAAACACACACACTTAAACATTTTTTTTTGCTCCCCGAATTCAGACATCGCTAACTATACACTAATGAGCATGACTAACACTCTCCAAAGCATGCAGATTAAATTAAGTATTGGCTGATGTGATAGAAGTGTAGCACACCTCCTTTTCCTGCTGCAAACCACTGGTCTCCTCCTTCAGGCGCTCCATCACCTGGGCCAGAACTGCTTCCTCCTTTATCTTCTCTTTCTCCAACACTTCTTTCTGGGCAGAAGCCTCTGTGATAATCTTTTCACTGCTAGCAGGAATGTTTTTCACTTCCTCCAACTGATGAGTGAGTGAGTGAGTGAATATGAGAGAGAGAGAGAGAGAGAGAGAGAGAGAGAGAGAGAGAGAGAGAGAGAGAGAGAGAGAGAGAGAGAGAGAGAGAGAGAGAGAGAAAATATATCTATATAGGATATATGATAATATATATCTGAAAGACTACTTATTCATCAACATGGGTTGACTTGCATCTAAAAGTGTGTAGTAAGGCATTACACATTTGCTCATTTGATCACATGACTGAATTAACTATATGCACATTGTTTTCCTGTAATATCTATTGAAATGTGGGAGACATTAAATCAGAGAGAAGGGGAAGAAAAAGCAATCCTCCAAACGGTTACAGAGCACAGCCCTAAAGAGGGAAACTCGACTGCAATTGTTACATAAAGTCATACTTCACAGGCATCTCACAGAACACGGCACCCTAGAGAGCCAATCTGCCCTGCCTCCATGACCCCCAAAAATCTCACTCCTATTTATGACCAGCGGATTGTTTTGGTTTTACAAAAGTGCACACAGGAGGGGAGGGATCGAGAAAGATAATGCAAAACAGTAGTAAAACGGTCCCATATTTTCAAACTTACCAGAACATGTAATGGTTTTGGTCCACAAAATCACAAAGCAGACATTACCGACCAACACTGATCATATAAAAAAAATAAAAATACAATTTTGTCCTTGGTTTATACAACCTACAAGACCAGCCTCTGGAGGAACAATCCCACTGCAAATGGACAGACATGTCACCTACTAGCTACAATGCAACATGTTTTGATACCAAGCTTAAATTCACATGCTAACATTTTGCACTAATTGGAAAGAGAACAACCATGAACAGAACAAAAGGGAGCCATTTTAAAATCCAGAAGGTTTTTTGCAAATTTCTTCCTCATTTGCATCTCTCGTGAAGTGGCACCCTCACTCTGACAGCTTTTCAGCAAAGTATAAACCACAATACCCTCTGGTGGCTCTGCCTCTTCCACTTTACGGTTCAGACTTAAGTGTAAAAAACACACAATTAATTTGGGTTTTTAGAACATCAGCACAAGTATTAATAGTACACTAAACATCAGCACTACTCACATTATGGATATAAATAATAACTAATAGTACATAAATTAGGCTGAATAAGGGAAAAAAAAAAAAAAAAAAAAAAAAAAAAATCACTGCATCATCTTTTGATAACTGTTCTTGCTTTAAAAGATGTGAACTGTAAAATATTTGTGTGTTCGACCCGACCTGAAAAGAACTATTTTGACCGCACACGCTTTACATGCGGCAGTACAATATGCCAAAGTCGACGATTTTGACATTTGTTAAAAAAAAAAAAAAAAAAAAAAAAAAAAAAAAAAAAAAAACCACAAGCAGCAAGTGATTAAAGCTTATTATTAATGTGCATTAATTTGTGCTTATATTAGGATTTAGGTTTGTCAATTATGAGTGAAAAGGCAGAAAAAAAATGGTTTAATATGGGGAATTTTTGGGGGCCTGGAACAGATTAATTCATTTTACGTTATTTCCTATGGGGAAAAATAATTCGGTTTTCAACCGAATCGGTATTCAACCAGACTTTTGGAACGAATTAAGGTCGAACACCAAGGTACCACTGTACATGGCAATTTAAAGAGATTTTTTGACATTGTACAATTCTCTTAACATTCAGGCTAGACACAGTGCACAATGGCAACCCACACAGCAGGCTGTGTCTTATCTGCTAAGTTCATGCATCAAGTATATTTATTTAATTTAATTAACTATAAATTTTATGAAACATCATCGCTCAATCATCACACACCTTTTCCTGGTCCTTTTGCAGCTGTTTGTGGAGTTTCTTGGTCTTGTTCTTGGTGTGCTTGAGCTTCTCACGCACCTCCACATCCTGGAGGTCCAACTGGGTGAACTTCTCCTTTTGGCTCTCAATGAACTTGGTCAGCTTGCCCATTTTCCTAAAGAGACAACACAATCCTTGACTAAGCTGAAAAACTTGAGCTCTGTATGTGCCCATGTTACCATTTCAGTGAAAGCAGAGGGTGGAGTAATGAGTGCACAAGACAGGCAAGTTCAACTCACAATCCTTTTAGCTGGGGGAATACAAAAGAAACAATACATGGCGCCAATACCAACTGATACACCAACTAAATATTGCAGCGATTTTGAAAGACCCCATGATGCATCTCAAACACACATGGGGAAAAACAGAGGTCAAATGAGTCAAGCCCTTTGCGATCTTACTTCTCCACATTCTTTAGGGCTTCGTTCCTCCCCTTCATTTCCTCTGCAAGCTGGTTGCTTTTTTCAGTCAGTCCCTTGGTGTCCTCCTGGATCTCTTGTTTTTCTGCTTCCTTTTCGGCCACACGCTGCTGCAAATCATGTCTAATTTATAAAAAGGACAAAAAGAGAACAACTTAAACAAAACTCACAACCATTCACAGTTGTAGGCCAAAGAAAGATCCACTGCCACACTATTAACCATTTTTATTCATGGATATATAGTAATTAAAATATTTTATGTCTTACAGACACTAAACATTGCAAGCCACAGGAACAAGTGACCAGAAAGGTCAAGAGACAAGAGAGTTTGCAAAGCATGTGAAGTTTGTAAAGAGCATCTCAAGCGACCTTTTTGCTGTTGTCACACTGCATTCAAATAACATCTGGGTCACTGGCTGCTGCATGCCTTGTACTTTTTTTCATGGTTTTAATACCATTAAATTCAATAGAAATTGCTCTTTAATCTTAATCCCAAATTAATGTTAATTTTTCATCAAATGTCCAATTCAAAAGGTTTCAATGCATCATGAGCACCCAAAAGAACCAACTGTTTTAGCCATTCTTAATCTTGTTAAGCCAGAATTATAGATATCTGTAATATGTTAATTTTTTAATACCATCATGAGTTTCTGCCCTGTTATGAGGGCAGTTTCACAACAGAGGTGTAATCTCTGAACACAGCCCATAAAGGGATTAGGGCATGGATTTAAGTTTGCAACCCATTCAGCAGCAGGATGCTTTAGCCCTGCCCTCCTTAACTTTCCATTAGATCTGAAATTATTGAGTGCATATAGATCTTACACATAGAACTGGCAGAGTTGGCTTCTCTTCTTAAACATGTCGTTCTCTAGGGTGAGAAATTCCACTGCTTTATCCTTTTCACCCTCCAGGGCGTTCTTCTCCTTCTCCACCATCTTCACACGATTCAGCTGAAAATGCAGAGACAAATGTGACAGACAGAACCTTTACATTTAATAGGACCAAAATATTGTCAGAATAATCAAAATAGTTGATTAGTTATACAACCATTTATTATACCACAGTTACATACCTTCTTATTACTATAATCATCAACTGGGTTCAACATCACATTCTCTGCAATCATGGTACATTTGCTACATCTTTAAGGCCACAAAAGGTGATCAGCCGGCATAAAACTCCAGCTCAAGACCAAATAATATTGAGAACACCTCACAAGCAGACATACTCACAACTTAAATAGAAATCTAAAGTGCAAGTAATGGTTTATTTTTAGCCAGGATTGCTGCATATTGTGGATTATTTTATTTTGTTGCAATAGAGTAAGAGAATTGGTGACTTATTTTGCCAATAGATGAAAAAATATTTTGGCTAATTCAGCTAAATTTAACAATAGGTAATAACGTCAGTATTTCTTTTATTAACGCAAAAATAAATAACTATTAAGCAAAGAAAATACAGCTAGATTTTCCCTTAACAAACTTTAATTGAATAAATATTTCACCCTAACATTACTTCTCCAAATACCAGGCCATCTTTAAAACAGCCATCAGGCCATCTTTTTTTTATGAATATGGAGCTGGAGAGAATACTGCAAGGCTTCCTATTCACTACATCTCCTTTCTATATAGAGTCTATCACAGTGATAAAAAAAACAAAAAACTAGCTGTAACTAGCAAAAATAAAATCGTGTAAACCCATCCTCATTAAAACTACTCAGGTTATATACACCACTACTGCTCAACAGATCATACATAAGAATGAGGATCTTTTCAAAGTGTTGCCAAATTAATGATGTACCTAATTTTTCTAATTCTTTCCTCAGTTTTGTGCTTGCTGTGGTTTGTTACTTTAATGACCTCACCCATACCGTGTGAAAGTTCACTGTAAAGTGCAGGTTATGCAACTGGAATGGTCCCATTATTTCATACTTTACTTCGTTCTGCTATTATGAACCTTTAAGGTTCTTGCTACCATAGTAAGAGTGCCTGTGATTACAAATCTAGTGATGTACACTGCAGCACATGAACTGTTTTCTTGTACACTTTTGGATAGTACAGAAACACATTTGTGCCTTAAATTTGAAAAGTCAACAGTGGACACAGTCAGATCACACAAGCTGGATCTCAGTTTTATCACACCCCTTACAATTTCCCAGTGGTCATGTGCTATAATAAAATGGCATACCTAAAATCTAAAACAAATTTTAGACAATTCCTTTGGAGAACCAGTTATTAGGCACAATAACAAGTGAATTGTTTTGGTGTTTTAACTTCTAATCTGTCTATAACTCACCACACAGTCATCTAGCACTTAAACATTTACTAGGTTTTAGTTTTAATTTACAATTTAACAGAATTTATTTTATCTTAGCATAAACCCTTGTGAAATTTTTGCCTAGTGTAACAAAATGATCTACCCACACAATTGCTTTGCACAACTTATCCAAAATCTATTGCACATTAAACATTTATTTAAAAATAATTTTAGGAAATCAGACATACATATTAAATTTCTGAGGTGAAGTCAGCTAGGTAATAAAAGCTCAGTGATAACTGTGAAGACCCAATGTGGATCCACTTAACTTAATAATAATAATAATAATAATAATAATAATAATAATAATAAACAACAACTAAACACCACCATTCAAATAACACAAACACCATTTTGCTCAGACACTTTGTATCCTGCAAGCTATGGTTTTTACTTTTTTTTTTTTAAACTTTAAACCACCCAACATCTGAGCTTAATTAGAACAAAATCGTCCAAGATGTCCATGACCAAAGCACTTTATCAAAAACATTAAACTGCAGTGATCACACACAAGCAAATCAAACACAATCTAGTGTTAATAAAAAATTATAATAAAATAAACAAAAAGACGACTCCAGCACTGTGCAAAAAATCCAACACCCATTTACTAGAGCTATAAAATTAATAAATTAATACTATTTATTTCCTCACTAATTTAAAGAACATACAGCATAAACTGCCCATTGTTTAACTTTTGCCATTGTTAACCATTTAATGTGTAAAACTGATTTGGTTTACTATAATAACAGCAGGGTTTCATTTTCTTCCCCCATGGATAACAAAAACTATAAACACTGACTAAACTATAACTGTTCACACCTCCAGAATATTCCCCGCATGATTTTCTGTAAGACTGAAAGCATAAACACAAACAGTGTAAGAATGAACGACGCAAGAGGTTCAAGCAGGTGTTTCCTCCCTCACCTTTTCCCCTCTCTGCTCATTCAGTAGCTCCACACGTCTGCACAGCGTGTTGATGGGCTCTTTGAGTCGGCAGGAGCCAATGATGTCCTCCAGGTATTCCAGCATGCCTTCGTCATGATCCGTCTGGCCTTTGGGCTTCATCATCGCAATCTGCTCCACTTCTCCCTGAAGAAAATAAGCAGTCACACACATACACACACAAATCTTAAGTTCAGCCTACTCTCGCTGTCTAAAACACATACAAGAACAAAAATCAGGGTAAAATTTATAGGAACTGCCATAGCAAAAGGCTGTTGAAATAAACAATGCTTATTGTTTAGGCTGTAAGAATATAGAAATTACATTTAAACTGGTGATTCAAGCACATAAAATCCTTCTTTCATGGGGAAGAAAAAAAAAATATCACAAATCTAAACCATTGCAATTTTGAATATGCCAAATCATTATTGTCAAGACAATTACAAAACTAAATAAATAAAACATGCAAACAGTCAAAAAGTCAAAACAGGGACTAAAATGATTTTTGCAGTAAAGTATATAAGGCATAGGACATTTCTCTAAACCAAGGCTCAATATGAACTTTAGTTTAAAGAAACCAACCTTAACTATCTTAAACCTTATACAGAAACAGGTGTGAATGTATTTCAGTGCAGCAGGAGCAAAAATAGATAATATAAAGATAATGGGGAAAAAATGTCAGATGAACACAAACAAACTAAAAAAAATGCTACATGTGCATATGAACATGTAATGTACAGAACAAAATCAGCCAGTGGATTTTACTCAGCCACATCAATGAAGGTAATCTACATTTATGCATATTAATAAATTAACATTGATAGGGGAACATAATACAAACATACCAACTGCTGAGTTGCTGTAGACCATTAAACTAACAATAACAGCATACTCCATACAAGCTCAAGAAAAACTAAAAATTTTCTAAAATAAACTATTGAAAAACATTTAGATTTAATAAAAAAAAAAAAAAAAAAAAAAAAAAAAAAAAAAAAAAAAAAAATTCAGGCACACAAATTAAATAAATATAATAAAATAATAATAATAATGGCCACAAGGTAATATTCAAATACAGCTCAAAGGAAAAAAACTGAATGAGTGTGCATGACCCTGCCTCACTGAAGCAGCACAAGTAATATTGGGGTTAGACTGTATTTTCTCACACACCAATATTTACGTGCTGCTAAAGTGGGGAAGGCATAACGCAGAACTGTTGACCTCTGACCTTAATTGGATATAGCTCAGATGAAAGTCCAAATGATTTAGCTATTTTTCTGGAAATGTTGCAGCACCTCCTGTTTTGCAATCCCCTTAAAACTCTAAAGCAGCAAATTATGGTTTGCACCTTTTTGGCAATGTTGAAAACCATGATGCGCTGCTATAGCAGTTTAAGGTCGGGTGTCGTGTCGGCTGCAGTCCCACTTAACTAAATATTTATTAACCTAATGTTTTAAAATTTAAAAATGGCCCTTAAATATATACTTTTTAAAAAGGGCAGGAAAGGTCAGCAGCAAGAGAGGAGATAAAGTATAAATGGCATGGGTTAAACACAACTTGGATAAAGAAAAACTGAAGTACATTTTAGAGAACAGACTTTTACCTGTAGAATGAGAAATCGGTTGTGGTCAAGGTCAATGCCATGGCTACGGAGCAAAGTTCCGACATCTTTGAAGGTCGCCTTTTTGCCACTGATGTGGTAGGATGAGGAATTATCTTTACCAGCAGTTCTTGAAACGTAAAACTTGCTGTCGGGGATGACATCGTAGTCATCTCCTTCCTGAAATGGGGGAGGGGCACAGAAACAGCAGCACAGCTCTTCAGCACACGCAGCAAACAGCCCAAATTATTGGTCCAGCTGCATTAAACATAGGAAAGCACAGAAATGCCAGCACCAGATCCCCTGTCAAACACACTCACTATGACTGCTCATTTGCACTGACCAAAAAAAAAAAAAAAACTTGTGTAAGTGAGGGAAAAAAAAGACATTATTTTAAAGAAGAAAAAAAAAAACAGAAAGGGGGTGGGACCAGTTCCTTATGAGCAAATAGCCCAGGGGAAAGTGTGGGGGCTCATTGTAATGTGACCGTCACAGTAGCAATGAGCATAAACACACACAAACACCAGATCTATAAATAAAAATGTGCTGTTCAAGGTCTCTTATTTATAAAGGAAGTAAATAAATTGCTTCATCAAAATGGACTATTTAAAAAAAAAAAAAAAAAACTAAAGTAATACAGAATAAAATATTCTCACTTCTCTCTTCACATACTGTCCTACTAATTTCTATCAAATTATTTTTCCTGTTCATTTCTAACACCACCAGATCAAATAGCAAAATAAATAAATAATTTCCTACACATTTACCCAACTTCACAACCAAATTCAGATAGGATCTTCAAAAACAAACAAAAACCAAATCTATTAATGAGTGAAATGACTGCCATACAAGTCACCATTTCACAAATAAATAAATAAATAAATGCAGAGCACCACAGCTACCTTTCAGTCTTATGTGCATTTAACTGCTTTTAGTCCGACAATTAACATAATCACACTACACTGCTATCTAAATAAAACATGCACAGTGAACAGTTCTCATAAGGAAGTACATTTTACTTTTTTATTTTTACCTTGTCTATAATCTTCTGAAAGTGCACCTCTACAGTGCAGCTCTGGATGTCCTTGTGCCCATCAGAGCTGTGAATAAGCACAGACAACTTTTTGGACCTGATTTTTTGTGCTCTGTATCCAAACACGAAGAGCATTGAGTCGATCACGTTGGATTTCCCGCTGCCGTTTGGACCAATGATGCAGGAAAAGCGCTGGAAAGTGATAAATGGAAAGGGTTCCATTAAAATAATAAAATAATAAATTTCACAAAAATAAGTTCAATAAAATCTTGATGTCTACGAGAATGTCTTTTGTATTTCTTGTGAGCCCCCTTAAGGTGTAAAAAAAATTCCACCCCTCAGTACTGATGTAGTTTACAAATATATTAATACATAATTCTAATTATTTACATTTGTACAATAATATTATTCCAGTTTATTTGGAGTCAGATTAAAGCTTTTTATACCTGAACTATCCACCGACAAAACAAAGTGACATTTATAAAACTACATATTTTTTCAGGGTGGATTAAACTATGTAAGAACTAAATTTAAATTTACTTTGGTAATGCTGGGTAAACAATTAATAAATAAATAAAGAAAGAAAGAAAAAAAAAATCAGTTGGGGGGGGGGTCTCTGAGCCACACTTTGAGAAGCAGAGGTGTAAATATTTCACATTCAACAACATAACTACTGTAGAGCAAAAACAGTAAGGACAAACCAAAATGGAGGGTGAGATATGAAGTGAGAAAATACACCAAGTAGACTAATCATGAGACTAGACAGACTGAGTGTCCATGATCATTGAGTGTGCCCAAACCGTTTAACTTCATCACACACAAGGCATTTTAATACCAACAGCCAAAAAACAGTGACTTATAAACATCAAAAGTCTGTGCTGTACTAAACTGCCGTGATTGTACCTTATGGAAAGGCCCCAGGATCTGCTCCCCGGCATACGACTTGAAGTTCCGATTAACGATGTGCGTGATCATGAGGCGGGGAGCGCCCGGTTCGTTGGTCATCGCGGGGGGCGGGGGTGGAGGGATGCTACCGAGAATCTCCTCCAGGCTCCGGTTATCCACCGCCTCACCAGCGGCATCTGCACCGGGGGGAGGGGGGGTAGGAAAAAGAAAAGAAAAAAAAAAAAGGGGGCAACTTTTATTCCGCACTATTCAAAACCCATTCAGTCTCGCATGTGGAAGCGCGAACTGGGGGGAGGGGAGCACAAACAAAACAAAAACAAACAAAGTGTTGGAACAAAGGAGCGGGACAGTTACATACAGCACTTTAAAAGTTAAATGTTGATCAATGCTTTAACATAAGGGAAGCCGGCTAAAAAGTGCGCGCACTTCCTTTTATCAATAAACACAAAAAGTTAGTGTCAAAAGTAGTGTCAACGGGGTTTATGAAATATGATTTATATTTCCAGCGTTAGATTATTATATTGTTTGCAGAGCAATTTCACACGAAAAGACACCAAACACTCGAGCAGTGTGAAGCGGAGTAATCTTTGTCTGGTTTAAACTGAGAGACGCAGCCGATTTTCTCACTGAAACAGACCGGCGCAACAATAATGACCCATCACATCACAGCCACAACTACTGACACACGTTTCGCAAAAAGTTCAGTCTGCTTGGTAAACAAGTTGCTCTGCTCATAATAAATAAGCCCTTTGTTCCTTACCATTAGACTGCAGTGCGTCCTGATCGTCTGCCTGCACTTCTCCATGAGTCTTTATTTCCTTCATCTCATCATCCGAGTCATACTGAGCCCCTTTCCCCCGGGGCTTCGCAACCGAGGAGCTTTTTGTCGTTTTCGAAGGCATGCTAGAAATGTGAAGAAGGAGGGGAAAAAAAAAAAGATGACTGACAAAATCAGGAGGAATAGATCCGATAACCAGTGTCGATCCTCGGTGTAGCCGGTGCTCATCCATCCTTGATCGGATAAAAAAAAGTGGAGCGGAAAAAAAAAAAAGAAAAGAAAAGGTGCACTCCGACAACAAAAGCATCCTTAGACATGGCACTTCTCTGACCATGCATCGACTGGATTATTATACTTGCACTCCATAACACACACCAAACTTGGTTCTTCTTTGTTTGTTGTCAGTGCACGCAGAACCCACGTCCTTGTAAAATAAATAAATAAATAAATCTAAATAAATAAATAAAACTAAATAAATAAACAGAAATACCACAAGTTCTCCTCCTTCACGAAAAGGTTTTAAAACGTTTCGTGATGATAAACGTATAATAATGGTATTAAAAAAAATATTTAAAAATATTGGGGAAAAAAATAATAATAAAAAAAAAAAACAAAACAAAAAAAACACACACACACGAGCGCGCGCTACTTCCTTATAATTTGCTCTGACAAAAGTAATCAAAGCAGGCATGAGCCAAGTCTAATTCAAAAGTAGCAGAGACTTCTACACACCCCACCCCGCAAAATATGGTTTTGTGTTGCATGATGGCCAACTACTACCACCACACACACACACACACACACACACACACTTCAGTGCTCAGCGCTCAGACAAAGCGCGAGCTGCCACAACGACGAAAACACACACATGGTGACGTTTCTGTCAACTCCAGGCAGGACGCACCAATGGCCGCTGGCAAACACTTTATTTACATTAGCTAGCTATACTTACTGCCTCACACTGTCCATAAATTCAAGAAGTTTTTTTTTTTAATCACAGTAAGAAGGAAAATCTCATTATATGTGATTCTACTACTAACTGTACGTGTAGGTGCCACAACCTGCACAGGCTCAAAGCTCAAAAGGAAAAACAAAAAACAAAACATGGATGTATTGGGTGTTTAGCTACAAAACAACATTAAAAGCTTCGCTAGCAAACACATCGAGCGCATTTTGTAGCTTGGTTAGCTTCTACGTAGTTATACAGTATGCTAGTCTACCTACCTACCTAGCAAGGGTTAAGAATTTTTTTTCACTGACATTTTTTCCGCTTTTCGGCTCTACACGAAAGATATTTAGAAACACTGAGAATGATATTTTTTTGTGTGGCCCAAGTCATGTAGATAACATTAACCAATGAGTAGTTAGTTAAATAAGAAATAAGAACCTCAGCAGAAATAGCTACTTAGTTATGGTTAGCGTTTAGAAACGAAAAAAAGTCACTAACAGCTTAACTAGCCTTGCTAGCTGAATTTATTCAAATCTACCGCGATTTACACAGACACTTATTTTACGATTAAACCACAATTTTCATACAAAACCCGCTCTTCATTAGTGAGCTAAACGTTTTCTCACTACTTTAAAACATCACAGCGTGTGTGTGTGTGTGCGCGCGCGCGCTGCTAAGCAGATTTAATGGGTGACGTTTACGTATCATCGCAGCTAACGTTAAAATAATAATAATAAAAAAAATAACCCACTCACCTTTAATATTTTTCGTCTAATATTTTGGACGTCTACGCAAATATTTCCCTATGGTGATCCTAAAAAAAGAAAGTCGTGCAGCGTAATTTAAATGAAAAAAAAAGCGAAAATCCTGCCGTATTCCTTTCCCCCGACCCTAGTCCGATGAAGAAAACCCAACTTGAAAATGGCGCCTAAATTCGTTACAATCTGCCGCAAAGCATCATGGGAACACCGGACTGTCCCGAGAGCACAAATTCAAAAAACGAGAGTCTGCATATATATATATATATATATATATATATATATATATATATATATATATATATATATATATATATATATATGTGTATGTATGTATGTATGTGTGTGTGTGTGTGCCAAGTTTCACTTAGCTCAATATGCGTGCCAAACTTTTGTGGTATTTGTTTGTCAAGCTGATCATTAAAGGTTTTGAGTTCATTGAATTCATTAAAAACAAGCAGACATGTAAAAACGGTTGCTTGTTCTGATGCAGACTAAATTTACTGTTGTGTAACGTTTGACAATATGTGTATTAACAATAAAATAAGCTCGTTGATTTTGCTTATTTAAAAAAAAAAAAAAAAAAAAAAAAAATGCGCGTTTGTTGCCGGGACAGTGTTCTCGCGAGAAAAACAGCAGCTCATAGAGTGGATTTTCTTTTAAATCTCGCGAGACAAACTTCAAACTGGCGGAGTAGAATATGAAATCTCGCGAGACAAACGCGCTGTGATCTCGCGAGACAAACGCATGGCGAAGTAAAGGGCCGTGTGAAGCTTCATATAGCTTAGCAGTGAGAAAACACAAGTAAGTGTGTATACTTTGTCACTTCACTCTACGATTTAGGTTTAAGCTTATCACATGCAGAATTCTTTGCCGATTGTTTCCCTTTTCTGCTTATTAATGTATTAGAGGAGCTCTTATTTTCCCTAACATTTAGATTAGGAAGATGGGTAACAACTAAGGAGAGCTCTAGCCAACGCGTTACCGTAGCAACGGGATTTGGCACGCTACAGTACGAAAAAGAAATCATGCTAACCTTCTTTTTTTCTTACATTTTTTGCATTTATACAATTGTTAATGTCAGGACAATACACGAGAAGACTAACAATAACGTTTACTCGTTTAAGCTGTCGATTTACAGGCTATAATTCAGTTACCATTTGTTCCAGTTATTCATATGCATGAGTCAGTTCATGTCAAGACTTATTTATCATTTATTTGTAATTATTTCAAGGCATGTGTACATTGTGATGCTGGTGTGGAGGCTCAAGTAAATTGCTTAAAAGGCACACACCCAAACACAAAAACAGAGTAAAAACAAGTGTAACACACCAAATACTATATAACTATGTGGAAACAAGGCCAAGGTAGTGTTGTGTATAATTTGTATAATAGTTCACTTTGTTGAAAGTTTTCTATCTGCATGTCTGTCCACAGGAATAGGATTTGTCTCAACAAGAAAGTACAGAATGAGATTCAAAACATCTCTGCTGAAGGAGCCAAAACATATCCTTTCATTATTGAAATTAGCTGTGACTCAAACAGCAGCCATCATTCATTTACTATCTACTACTATAGAGCCATTTTAATGCTATGTACAAGTGCAAATAATAAATAACATATCTGCTTTAAGTTAAATATACCGATCAGGCATAGCATTCTGAGCACAGACAGGTGAAGTGAATAACACTGATGATCTCCTCATCATGGCACCTGTTAGTGGGTGGGATATATTAGGCAGCAAGTGAACATTTTGTCCTCAAAGTTGATGTGTTAGAAGCAGGAAAAATGGGCAAGCGTAAGGATTTGAGCGAGTTTGACAAGGGCCAAATTGTGATGGCTAGACGACTGGATCAGAGCATCTCCAAAACTGCAGCTCTTGTGGGGTGTTCCTGGTCTGCAGTGGTCAGTATCTATCAAAAGTGGTCCAAGGAAGGAACAGTGGTGAACCGGCACCAGGGTCATGGGTGGCCAAGGCTCATGAGTGAAGGCTGGCCTGTGTGGTCCGATCCAACAGACGAGCTACTGTTGCTCAAATTGCTGAAGAAGTTAATGCTGGTTCTGATAGAAAGGTGTCAGAATACACAGTGCATGACAGGTCAGGGCTGTTTTGTCAGCAAAAGGGGGACCAACACAATATTAGGTAGGTGGTCATAATGTTGTGTCTGGTCAGTGTATGTTTATTCTCTATGTGTCATTTTGCAGTACAGCATTCTGCATGTTTCCATGAACTAAAACTAACTTATTTGAGGCACTCTATATTGATGCATCTTGTTAAAAAGGGAATTCAAACCAAAATTGGGCAGTACACAAACACAACTTAAAGTAATTCAGCATATCTAATCCACTATCATGCATGGTTTTGGGATTTTTGACAAAACTCACACAGACAGAGAGAACATACAGAGAGAACATGTGAAGCTTCAAACGGACAGGAAGCCAAGCTTTGACCCTTGAGTTGTGAGGCGGCAATGCTACCAGCTGTGCCAGTAACATTTTACAGTATGCATTATGGATGTCCCTTCACATGGAGATAGTTTTGTGCGCTACACATTCACAAAGAATTTTGAAGCCCTTTTTTAAACTACAAGACAAAGTGGACACATTAGGTCCATGTACTTTGTAACTACAGTCATTTTATACATCTGTAGCCACTGACCAGATATTATCCAGAAGGGTGGAATGACATTGAAGCAGCATCATAGTGAGTGTGCTGCTGTAATGAGTGTTTTACTTTTAGTGGCTGCTTTATAAGAAATAGAATAAAACACGTTGGGGCATGTTGTTATAATTAAATAATCAACAGTTAGGTGGTGTAATGCAACCGGACATGAAGTGGTAATATTACCAGACCCGAATATTTCCTTTTAAAAAGCACATGCTGAAGTGTTTTACTCCTCTTATTCCACTCTGATTTGTCACCAATTTCTACAAATAATTTCACATTTGGAAGATAACACAGTCAATTAATGTATCTTCAAGGTAGGACCTAGCAATTTTAATCTGTAGTTTTCCATGGTATGGTTGGTATTTACATTAAAATGTCCACAATGTAAATGTAAGATGTTCACCTTAACAGCTGTACACATAAAGAACTGGTCAGTTGTGTGGGCTGGATCACAGCTGACGAAGTCTACTCCTGTAGTGAAGACCATCAGATTTTAAAATGGAACCTGCTCACGAATGAGAACAGTGTGGTGGTGAAGCTCCAGGACGATATCTATCCCATCGATCTGCACTGGTTTCCCAAGACTATAGCTGGGAAGAAGCAGGCTTTGGCAGAGATCTTCGCACTCACCAGTACCGATGGTAATGTCTTGTAGTATCTTCTTTAGGGCGGGATTCTATAATTATACCAGGCACACGCTTTCACACTTTTTTTTTGTGTGTGTTTTTTTAAACCACATGTAATTTTAAGCAAGGTGTAAGCAGAATACAAGAGATAAGGTTCAAAGACAAGCAAGAGTAAGCAATAAGTTGAGATTATTTAACTTTATGATATGAAATATAAATAAGTTAAGATTAGTGAACGTAAATAAAATCTAAATATTATTTTTGCTAATATTAGTGTTTCACAAACTGTTTTAAAATAACTTTTTTCATAGGATGGATTAGAGATATTTATACGCATATTAGTTATCACCCTCAGCTCACACTGTGAGCTCACACTGCTATTGCCTTGAGTATTGGGTTCATCTAGTAAATTCTGTCCCTTCAGCTATCTTGGTAACACTCCTAGGCAACGCTCTGTCGTACAACACCAGGCTTGATTTGAATGAGGACAGACATATGTTTATACCAGAAATATCATTAAGATGTTAAAATTGGATAAAAAATAGGCACCGTTATGTATGGCTTTTGTCTGCAGTAACATAAAGCATAGTGTGGATATTAAAAAAAATGGAAACGCATCAGCCATTTGGACATTAGGCAACCGATGTATAAAATTATTTATTTATTCATTTAAAAAATCCACCAACCATCTGAGATTTTGCAGTTGCCACTGCCACCAAGCTCAACAAACTGCACAGCTGATAATATAATGATGCCTTCACGTACTCTCTTTATATGGCTGAAATATATTAGACTTTAACTATGCATACACAAGATACCTTCTGTCATCATCCCGTGGTCATTTGGAGCCTCACTTTTACACAAATTAACGCTACATATCCATGTGGTGCAATATCAACATAAATAGTTTGGCAGTAAAGCACCAATTTGACCCTGCCTGTATTTGACTAAACAAACTGCCTTTGTACTATTAATTGCATTATTTTCTGTGTACTATTTACGTGTTAATGTATTTTTTTGCGCACCAGGCTTTTGGATTAGTAAATATTCTTAAATGGAAGGTCAGAGTTTTCATCGTGAGATGCAGCTCATGACGACAATCACGATGACAGCAGAAAGGTTTAATAATTGCTATATTACAGAAATTCAGCTTGATCGTTAGCTGTGGCATTCACATTTAACTGTGATTCCACCCTCCCTTGCCTGATAATGTGCTACAACTCATCTAGTAGTGAGTGAATTTGTAGAATGATAGGACCGTACTACAAATTTATGCTTTGCACCGTGCACATTTGCCTGCTTTTGACCTCTGTGTCGCATGTGCTTATCACATGAAGACATGGAGTGGAGACACATGGCCGTGGCAAATGACGTGTGGTCGCCACACTAATGGCAGTGTAGAGTTGCATAAACACACCCACAAACTGAAGCGGTAATTTAGTCTGGCAGCTCCCAGTTGCGATGAAAACTCTGTTCAATCTGTGGACTTTCTCTCACCCCTGGACTTCAATATTCTTTTTTTTTTCCTCCACTTTTCCCCCTCCTAGTGGAACATCTTCATTTTCTCTGAGACAAGCTGAGTTAGGCTGAGGAATGAATGATTTGAATATTGCTTATTTACCACCGGTCCCATATTGAAGTCTCTCGATGCCACTAGATGCACACGTGATGTACAATATTGTGAATTCTGACCCACTCATTTCTTTGATGCTTTGAGCCACCTATAGTATAGTAGACGTGCGCACGTCTGTCATGTTGGAAACTTGCACACCTACCTCTGTTCTCAAATGTCACATCTTAGCTTCTGCGTTCTGAAATGAATAAAAAGAAACCTCAGATGTTTAATTTTGGTGGGTGGGGGAAAAAGCCATACAGTAAGTTTAGCGATTGGCTCCAGCCCCAGTCACCGCATAGGCCTCTCTGGAGCTGTGTAGATACACATCAAACCTGGGCATGGCACTCACTGCTGACGGACTGAGCTTCACCACTGAACAAACCGATGCTTTTGGAGGAGAAACTGAAATGCTTTTGTCTTTTTACTTTTTTTTTTAAAATTTTAAACAGAAACTTTCAGTTGTTCACTTACTACCTGCTTTTCTGGGTTCGCTTTTGTTTTGTCGAGATCCAAATATAGCATCGGGAGAGAGCAGCAGCATGCTGATTTGCAGTTTTAGGCAACCAGAAATTACATGGAGCATTCTGAATTTTTTAATATGCACCACCACAAAGTATATGGTTGGCTAGTGTCTTTGATAACTGTCTCCATGCCTGATCGCCCTCTGTCTCCAACACAAGAGAGACTAGTCTAATCTAAGCAGCAGACATTCTGTGCTTACTCTTCTAGTTTGTGTTAAGCATTTGCGAAAAGTTACCTAGAGGAAAATGGCTGTGTTGTTCAAACCGAACGTAAAGACTTTTCATTTTATATGGAAACCAACAGTAAGGACTATTGTTCTGCGTCGAAAAGTTCGCTATCTGGCATTGTAAAAACTATGACATGAAACTGCGGGGTCTTATATTCGGAATATTTATATTAATATTGCTTTTATTGGCATGAGGTATTCACAGGTCTGTAATGACTGTACTTATTTCATATGCAGCTGCCGTGCTGGAAAGAGTTAGACAGGATCTGATCTGAATATCTCTGAATTTTCTTTTGCTGAATCTATTACTTGTGCAGCAGTAGGAAAAGATACGGTGGCTGACTTCACGGATAATTAGCGAGACAGATCGATTTCTTTAAATGTAAAAATTTTTTTTTGTTATTATGCCAAAACTCCTTACACAGTCGCAAATCTGGTTGGTCAGAAAGTGTTGATTAGTTTTCTATAACAGAAGTATTGTTCTAAATCACAGTATTATCAGCTGCACGGCAAATTAAAGGTTTATATTAAAGCGGCTGGTTCTAATACATTATAGTTCTATTATTGTTAGTTTGCTATCATTTACAGGGACTTGTATTGTTGTCAAGCCATTTAAGAGTCTTGCTTTTTTTTTTTTTTTTTTTTTTTTTTTTTTTTTTTTTTAAAACAAAGCATCTAATCATTGATTTACAAAAGGATTTCTCACTTTCTTACAGTCAGTAAATTTTCTATGTAGCCTAATAAGCTGCTTATTAACAAGGTGAGGTGAGGGAATGACTACTTATAGCTTCTATTACATAAGTGGTAATAGGACCTGACTTGTAAATACTAAACTGATAAAGTACAATTTGCCAGTCTATAATAAACGAAATAAATAATCGCTGTGAAATTACTGTGGTGTAAAAGAGAAGATGAATAAAACAATTCGGGATGTGCTGTTATTTTTTTTGATTTCGATTATTTTCCTACAGCAGCACACTTCCAACAGTATTTCTTACAAAAAACGATTAACTGATACTGATTCCAAATATGCCCTGCGATGGGTTGGCACTCCGTCCAGGGTGTATCCTGCCTTGATGCCCAATGACGCCTGAGATAGGCACAGGCTCCCCATGACGTGAGAATAGATCGGATAAGCGGTAGACAATGAATGAATGAATGAATGAATGAATGATTCCAAATATTATCCTCAGGGTGTTGGTTTTCAGGAAATTAGGATAAACTTACTTATTAGGAAATTTTTTTTGTGATTATGTAAATGAAAGGTTCTTGTGACTTTTATTTAAGGTAAGTTCCACTTGCTGTCTAAGACGGGACGCATCGAAAAGAGCGTGGAGGCCCATCGCGGGGCCGTGCTGGCAAACCGCTGGAATTACGATGGAACGGCTCTCATCACAGGTCGGTCCAGTTTATATTTGTTTCATACAGTAGATTTTATAAAGTTATAGTGTACTCTTTAAAAAAAAATAAATAAATAAATAAAAAATCCTGTTGACTTTTTATACTTTTAATTTATTTTTCTATTAGCCCTAAATCACACGAGGGATGGCGGCAATGCGTTTCTATACGTAACTATAGACAGCCTTTGTTGCAGTGCTAAAACACAATAAACTTTTGTGTGTGTGTATCTAAAGATAATGTAAATGACATTTCATTTACTTCACCCTTCGTGACCTACACGTTCTGCCTTAAGTGTGAGTAAATGTGACTGTGGGCTGATGAGTAGATGATTGATTGTGCGATAACACGCTTAGCTGTGTGTTCAAACAGAGACTGAAAACCACACACACTCTGTAGGTGTTCTGCGTTCCATAAGGTTGCTGTTTGCCTTTTTCTTTTTTATCGTACTTTCTTTTTTCTCCGAAGAGCTTGTGTATATATTGCTCATAACGGACATGCACGAGCACAATCTTATCCAGAGAGAATATTATTGTATAAACGATATACAAATTAATATTTTTCTACAGCTACATCTTTCATACAGAGTTATGGAAACCTTTCTGAATTAGACAATTCAAATATTAATTCTGACTTTGTTCCTTTCAGCTGGTGAGGATGGACAAATAAAGATCTGGTCTAAAAGTGGGATGCTGAGGTCCACTTTGGCTCAACAAGGTATGAAAGCACCTAAAGCACTGAGTGTGCATAATTCTTTTGTAATCTTGGTGTTACATTAGAACATTAGACACAATCCTACTATATATTCACAAGCAATAGATAAGTGGCCAGAGACCAATGATATTCTCTGACCATGCATGAGACATTGCCATGATGTTTACGAGCAATAAATGAGATTTGAGCTGCGATTTCTAAATCCTTTGTTAAAGCAGTGAACAACTGGCTCAATGGATTCCTCACACCAATCCTATGGTGCATTAGGTCCGACTGTTCCTCTGATTAATCCCAATCTCCTGAAAGAACAAGATAAAAACATATGCTATCTATCTATCTATCTATCTATCTATCTATCTATCTATCTATCTATCTATCTATCTATCTATCTATCTATCTATCTATCTATCTATCTATCTATCTATCTATCTATCTATACATACACACAATATTAAGCACGTGGTCATGTCATGGAGATGTTAGCAGCAGATCCTGTAAGGTGCAAGGTGAGGCCTCCAAGGATCAGACTTGTTTGTTCAGCACATCCCACAGATGCTCGATTGGATTGAGATTTCCATGAAAGGGTGTACATGGTCTGCAACATTGCTTAGCCAGGTGGTATGTGTCAAACATACCATGTGTAACATCCACATGGATGACAGCGCCAAAGGTTTCCCAGCAGAAAATTGCCCAAAGCATGACACTTCCTCCGCCGGCTTGCCTTCTTCCCATAGTGCATCCTGGTGCCATGTGTTCCTCAGGTAAGTGACACACATGCACTCGGCCATCCATTTGATGTAAAAGAAAACATGATTCATCAGACCAGGCCACCTTCTTCCATTGCTGTGTAGTCCAGTTCTTATGCACACGTGCCCATTGATGGTGCTTTCGGTGGTGCACAGGGGTCAGCATGGGCACCCTGACTTGTCTGCGGTTATGCAGCCCCATACACAACAAACTGCAATGCTCTGTGTATTCTGATACCTTTCTATCAGAACCAGCATTAACTTCTTCAGCAATTTGAGCAACAGTAGCTTGTCTGTTGGATGGGATCACACGGGCCAGCTTTCGCTCCCCGTGTGCATTAATGAGCCTTGGCCACCCATGAATCTGTCTCCGGTTCACCACTGTTCCTTCTTGGACCACTTTTGATAGATACTGACCACTGCAGACTGGGAACATCCCACAAGAGCTGCAGTTTTGGAGATGCTCTGATCCAGTGGTCTAGCCATCACAATTTGGCCCTTGTCAAACTCACTCAAATCCTTACGCTTGCCCATTTTTCCTGCTTCTAACACATCCACTTTGAGGACAAAATGTTCACTTGCTGCCTAACATATCTCACCCACTAACAGGTGCCGTGATGAGGAGATCATCAGTGTTATTCACTTCACCTGTCTGTGCTCAGAATGTTATGGCTGATAAATGTATATAAAGCTACCACTATTGTTTCTTATCAAGACTAAAACAATTCTTGATCATACGTACACATAAGTGATGGCTATGCTTATCTCTATACATCCAAGGAGAAACTACATAAGATATAGTCCCAGAATAGTATAAAACCACCAAGCAGCGACATTTCTATAAGCATGGAAATGAAGATGAACAGAGATCTATTTCAACAGCTTTGGGTTCAGATCTCTCAGGGACAAAGGACAGCTTGTGACAGCTTGTGACAGCTTGTGTAGCTGTGTCTTAAATTGTACACTTTCACTGCGTTCACACTAGGAAGCACTGCAAGACGTGAGTGTACTATTAATAACCAGGCGATGTGCTAGAACTGATGAAAGAAAATTGTGGACTCTTTTTGTGCTAGCAATGGTAACTATCTGCTCTAAAAAGACACCTTACTGGAATGAAGACTATGGCTACACAGAATCTGCTAACATGTAACAGGAAAAACTGTTGCAGTCCAAACCAGGAAGTGCCATGAGTAACAGAACGGTGAACACAGGAAACTATAAGGCTTGGACATAATGATAGCGGAGCATGATAAGAGTTTGCATGGAGGAACACAACAAGCAGCAGAAATAAAAGTAATAAAGTCGAAACGCAGAACAGGTGAACACATCAGGGTAGTCAACCAGTATGGCTGTACACATACACACGCATTGGATAGGCCCAAACATCCAAATCCACTGTGCTGTTTATTGATGAATTGAGAGATCTCAGTTTAAATGTCACTCGTCACTGAATATCTGTGTACAAGGAGACTGATGTATATACTTTTGGAACAAGTCAGCCAAAAAAAGTAGGCTGTCACTGTAAAATCTGTTCAGTGGAGAACATATTCACCAGACCTTACACGACGTTGTTGAACATCAAGGTTAAATTAAGCTACTCCAGAGTCAATGGGCTTCCCATTTGCAGAGGGGAAAGTGTGTTAATGCACTTTAGAATGAAGTCATGTGTACTTGACTACCGAAAGGATTTCATCATACATCTTTACCGACATAAATTATGTCGGTTACGCAAATTATGACCTCAGGACCGGGGTATGTAAATGAATTCAACCTGTATATTGGAACAAGTGCACTTTTTGTACCAGTACTGTTACTCATTTGTGGGTTAAAAGAGTGTGATTAAAAAGTCTGAATATTTTGTACGTTTGCTTTTTCTCTAACAATGTATAATTGTGTTACATAATACACAAACCTCTTCACAGTTCTAAACTGTAACATTTAACTATGAAGAGAAAAAATGGGATAAGGAGACAGATGAGGGAACCCAAGAAGAAAATACAGTGATTAACTGCAGGTAATAAACTACAGTTTTCCCCAATGAAGTACTAGATATGCCAGAATCCCCCAAGCCCCAAAGAAAAATGTGTGTGTGGGGGGGGGGGGGGGGGGTGGGGGGTTAAAAAAAAAAAAACTCCACTTGTGCCATCCATTGTGAAATATTTAAACAACAAACTGAGCAATTATAGGAGTTATTACAGATGCAGCCAGACACTGGGGGAAAGTACAATGACTATTTTCCATGAAGGAGGGAGTACATTTCTATATATGCAAGGAAGGAGCCCTAGATTTAAGTTCTTGGGAGAAATTGTACCAATTTTGCAGCATAATTTAGGTTAGGATGCACCAGGGTCAGTCAGATTATTTAGTTCGGCGAGCACTGAGACATGGACGCTTCATTTCTCTTCCTGCACGGTGCATTCCAAGGCATTTTGCATTTATTTGAATGACCCCACTCACTGATCCTGCTATATACACTCATGTCAGCCTTCCTCACACTCTCTATTGAACAGCATGAGGAGTTCGTTTCTAGCAGCACACCATAAAGCAACTTAAACACTCCATTATGCACCTGATATCTAATACTAACTCGGTTACTCATTTGGGTTGCAGTATTAATGTTAATGAAATGCCAAAAAGCATGCACTCAGTGTCAGAAAAAAATGGCATGGATGCATCCCTAAATTTAATATTCTGAACAAGATGCTTGTATTGGAGTTCATTACTAAGTGAAGAAAGATAAACTAAACGATCTAATGATTTCTCCGTTATCGGCTCCTGAGTGCTTGCAGCGTCTGGGATTCTAAGAATCGCTCGCTCTGAGCGGATGATTTAATGCTGCCAAAATTGCACGCTGACTCAGAGTCAGACTCACGCTAGACTATTAATGCTGCAATGTAATGCTGGATCCCGACGACGTTAAGGCATGAACGCACGAGATCCATTTTATCCTAAGCACCATAACATTTCAAAGCAGTGTTTTATTCAACACAATAAAAACAATGTTTAATGAGTTAGTTTTCTATTCAGCACACATAGTTCACTTATTAATTGTTGCATCAGGGAGCTGAAGTCTTAAATGCACTTTATCTAATTGATGTCATTAGAAGCTTCTAGAAAGGTCCTGTATCATTCTGCTCTCTTGTATCGACCCGGTGAGAAGGCTTACTCATAGCTGAAGGATGCACGATGATGATACACACATTAATAGTTAAAGCTTAAAATGTTGCTGTTAAATCCTTTCTACAGTCAGGGGATAATAAGCTTCTGGCCCTGAAAAGTCTGTGTTTTAACCAGAGGAAGAAATCTGTTTGAGGATGTACTCCTGACTTCAGAATCAAGTATTTAATCAGAGTCAAACTATACAACTACAACAAATCATGCCCAGGATTTATAATTCATGTCTGTCTAATAAAGTCTGACTGTCTCTCTCTCTCTGCACCTCTCACTGTCTCTCTCTCTCTCTCTCTCTCTCTCTCTCTCTCGCTCTCTCTCTCTCTCTGCACCTCTCACTGTGTTTCTGTCCCTCTCTGCCCCCCTCTCTGTGTGTGTGTCTCTGTTTCTCTGTGCATTTTTGTCTCTCTCCCCCCTCTCCCTCTCTGTGTCTCTGTTTCTCTGCATTTGTGTCACTCTTTGTGTCTCTCTCTCTCTCTCTCTCGGTGTCTCTCTGTGTCTCTCTTTGTGTCTCTTACTTTCCGTGTCTCTGTTTCTCTGTGGGTTTGTGTCTCTCTCTCTCTGTTTCTCTGTGCGTTTGTCTCTCTCTCTCTCTCTCTCTCTCTCTCTCTCTCTCTCTCTCTCTCTCTCTCTCTCTCTCTCTCTCTGTGTGTGTGTGTGTTCTCTGTGGGTTTGTGTCTCTCTGTTTCTCTCTGTGTGTTTGTTTCTTTGTCTTTGTCTCTCTCTCTCTCTCGCGCTCTCTCTCGCTTTTGGTGTTTGCCCCTGTTTCTGTGTAGATATGTCCCTCACAGTGTCTCCCCTAAATATGCACTTGTCTTTCTCTCTCTCACTATGTACAGTCTGTTCTTATTTTCCTTCTCTTTTCCTTGTTCCCTCTCTTGTTGTTCGTGGGAGGAGTCTCAGGTACAGCTGGGGGCCACTGTTGAGTTTGAAGGAGTGATGATGTAACCCTGACCCATCTGGGAGTAAAGAGAGAGCGCGAGAGAGCGAAAGAGAGGGAAGGATGAGGGGGTGAATGGGGGGAGGTGTGCAGAGGGAAAGCAGCGGGAACTCATCACCCTCTGCTCCCGTTGCCTTCTGTCAGCCCAAGACCATGTGACCTCTTGGCATTTGTGAGAAACCACAAGCACCTGGGGCAGGGTTAAATGTCAGTCTCTCTCTCTCTCTCTCTCTCTCTCTCTCTCTCTCTCTCTCTCTTTCACACGTGCACACGTCTTGTTCCAGCCAGGTTTCTCTTGCTTAGCTGCCTCTCTTCATGTGGTGTGCTCTGATGTGTGCAGTATTGCTTTGCTCTTTGCATTCCTCCGGGGTAAAGCCATGTGCAGCGGCTCGAAACGACACACGTTTTAGGGTTTTGTATAGAAGTGCTTCTCTTTTGTCAGTGCCTTCTATCAGCTGTTGTAAAACCAAATTAAATAACACAGAGCAACAAAGGACGTTTCAGAACGAGTGCTCTGTCTCGTCATGCTTTTTAGGCATACTCTGGAGAGGTGATTTTTATAATAATTTTTTTAAATTAAATTTTAAACACCAGGACTAAGGTGTACGAGAGGCAGATGAGAGCTCAGTCAGCTTATCCTTCAAACCATGGATTTCAGGAGTGTGTATTGATGTAACAAAACATTTCTTTGTTGTATCGATTTCACAGGGGAATTAAAAGTGTGATTAAAAATAGCTGGTATCTCATGCACGTATTGATTTCATGACCATAATTTAGTATCTAATGACTTAAGATGTGTGTACAATTAACAGTAAGAGTATTTGGGGGGGGCTAAATAATAGGATGTACTGGATCAAGTGCTATTCAATAAGCTCTTAAATAGCAGCTTATAATAATTCCAGTTAGATCTGTTCATTTTGTCATGGAACTAGGGTTGCCGTTTTCTTATTTGTATAATAAATGCATTATTTTTGTTTAAATCATCTCTTGCTTTAAAAAAAATAATGCTGGTAAAAATGCTGTTTTTCAGTACATATTTTCTATCCCTGATTTTTTTATTTTTTTTTCAGCTTTGAAGGCTTGTGTTGTTTTTGGAAAAACGCCGGCTGCATTTCCTCAAGAAAGATCTGGCAACCTCTGAGGCGTTGTGATTTACATAATCTGAACGCGATTCTCAGTAGGTCTACTTAAGCACCTGCGTAACCCGACTCGGAATGCGAGGAACTTTCCTTGCATAAATATTGACGCAGCTATTGGTCTTACGTCGCCGACACTGAAACGGCCCACTGTCTGGCCTGCGGCGCTGTCTGATATCCAAAAGGGCGAATCATTTTGTCATTCTGAATGTCTTCTGTCCTTCTCTCTGCCCTCATACAGGATGTCCTGTGTACTCTGTGGCCTGGGGTCCGGACGCCGACAGGATACTTTACACTTTTGGCCGGCAGCTCATCATCAAACCTCTGCAGCCGAGCTCCAAATCTGTGCAGGTAATGAACCAAACGGTGGCAGGAAACTGCTGCGTTCACAGGTTCACTTCAACAGAAACTGCACCATTATGCATTATGTATATCCTTATCCTCAGTAATGCAAGTGCACCGGTGCGCCGAGCCGAGGCTCACCGTGAGCCGCCGTTATAGATTTTTATCCCTGTATCATGCAGGATTTTCCTTGACGAGCGCAATTACTTTCTCCTCCATCTCTCCCAACATCAGCACAAATGGCTAAAGCCTCGCTCAGACCGTCTCGGCTGTTACGTTGCTACACCAGAGTTAAAAGTTTAAGATTTTATGCATCAACACGAGGTGCTTTTTTTTTTTTAACAAATCCCAAAGAAAACGTAGTCCATCACTTAGCAGACTTTTAAATTGATCAGCAGTATGTTCGTGTGTATAATTGAATCATGTTGTGTGTGGCTAATTTGTTCGCAAAACATGTTGAAGCGGAAACCTCAAACTCGACATCAAACCGATCATAGAATGTAAAAAAGAAATTCAGCAGCGTTAAGGTTGAGCAGAAACCCCAAAACTTTTAACAGATTCTGTGAAGCCTGTCAACACAGAGTGGAAACACACACACACACACACACACACACACACACACACACACGTGCAGAGACGTGAATGCTGCTCATCAAAGCACAAACAGTGTCAACTTCCATCATTTAAAAATCTAAACATTAGAACCCATTCTTGTGGCAGTTTTTTGTTAGATTTTTTTAGTTTTATTGTGTAATCATTTAATTAGCGTAATAATTCGTTGAACAAAGTGCCCTGCATTATTGTGCATGCTCAATTAAAATGTACATAATTAATTGCAATCGTTTCATAGATATTTAGACACACAAAGATACATTTTTAATGTTTTTATATAGCACCTTTCATAGAGTAAAGGCTCCAATAAAAAAAGAAAAAGCGTTTAAAAAGACAGAATAAAATTCTAAAACTGGGAGTGAAATTCTCAACATGATTCATTCTAAAGAAAACAATGAACTAAAATGAAAAATTAGATAAACATTAAAAAGTAATATTTAATTAGATAACGTGGTGAATGCTAGTTTGGAAAAATAATTTATTTATAAATAAATAAATAAACAAACAAATGCTTCAAAAATGTCAAGCTATAAAACTAGTGAAAAGCCTCTAATTAAGGATAAGTATTAAAGCTAAATAGTGTTAAACACTCTAGCCTTAAATCCCATTAAAGTTGATTTACAAGCAGTTTAATTTGTGAGAAAGCAAATCCTCTAAGTTTAATTATCCAAAGATAATTGTGTGTTAGATTTTGCATTAAAACACAATTGCAAGTGTGATGAAAGTGTTGTTTTGTTCCCCTCCTTCGTTTACCAGCATAGCTGTTCTTAAACCCAGTGTAATGGGTGGTGTGTGTGTCTCTGTATGTGTGTGTGTGTGTGTGTGTGTGTGTGTGCGCGCACACACGCTGTTGTCAGCAGTTTAAAGACTTGATGGTGCAACGTCTGTGTGTTTATTGTTGTACTGGGCGCTGAACTGCAGCAGGGATCTTGAGTAAACAGGCCGAGGGGTTTAGACGAATCTCTCAGTTTGGCCCTCCCCAAGCAACAGCTGTCAGTTTGTAGAAGTATGACCCCATGACCTGCAGTGTGACCCTGTGACCCCTGCTCCCTGGCTCACCTCAGCCTGGAGAAAGCCATTAAAGAACAGAGGCAGGATAGAGACACATCATCATAATACACACATCAACTCAGGAACATGAGAGTTTATAAACCTAGAAAGATTTTTATCAAACTACCTCATGTCAGTCTGTTTTAATTATTTTTACTAAAAGTGAAAGGAGTGTGAAAGAAAGAAAGTGTGTGTGCTTGACCGTTTGAGGTGCAGCACACACACAAGGACAACATAGTATATGTTATATGTATAATTTTTATTATCCAATATCTGTTTGCCAAATAATTTATAATCTGACCAATGTATAAGATTTATTTTCTCCATTCTGTCCTTTAGCACCAAGCTCGCTTATATTAACCAGCCACCTTGTGCACCTGGTGCAAACACCAGACTCAAGGATCCATAATGCAATGCAGCTATACAACTGAGTATATAAAGCTACAAGGTGACATTAACGGTGGTTTTAAGATTAAAGCTGAAGCTGATCTGTTTCAGCAGAGCATACAGACACAGAGGTGAGAGAGCTGAACAATTGACTAAAGCGCCGCTGCATCTGTCCGATTAGGTAAAGATGAAACGAGGGCTAATTCTCATAGGCATTCACCGTCGAACAGCATTGTGGGTTAAACCAAAGTGAGTAGAGATGAATAGACAATTTTTTTTTTTTTCCATTTTAGAAAACGCTCTTGGTCAGTGAATATTAACCAGCTGTGTGTGTGTGTGTGTGTATTTATGCCAAATCACTTGTGTGGTTGTGAACCCGTGCCCATAAGTCGGTGCTTTAACCTGACCTGAATGCATTATTTAATATGAGTCTTTAACATGAGAGAAAATGGGGTCCTGAAGCATGAAAGTGGGGGTCGACTCCCGTTCCCTGTGGCCAACTGCGCAATGAATCCGCAGTGCTGTTTTCAATTACTCAAAGTTTGAAGCAATTACCGTAACAGAGAACAGACAGACCGGCGTGTCAGCTGTTTCAGCACACGTCCTCCAAACTACTCCTCTCTCTGTTCTCTCGATGCAACTTTCTCTTCTTTAAGTTTGTCCTGCCCGTGCAGATCCACACCTCTCTCTCTCTCTCTCTCTCTCTCTCATGGTGGACACTAGCCTTCTATTTCTCTTAGAAACTGATCAGAAATTTGTACAATTTTGTATAGCACAGGTTTAGAGTGCACCTTGAGCTATGGGTTTACCCCTCGTTAGCTGCTGGCTTGTTATGAAGTCTTCCATAACAGCAGCAGCAACAGGAACTGCGACAGGTTCTCAAGAAATATCACAACACAAAATGATTAAAATTTCTTGAATTCTGTTCAGTCCTGGGAACATCTTTGAGTATACAACAACACAACATCCAATTTTTTGTTTTGTAATGTTTTTGTAACAATAAAAATACATTTTTAGTGTCATCATTCTTTGTTGTAGCATATGAAGACATTTATTCAACATAAGAAGTTTTCAGCATCAGTGCTTTTTTTAAAAAAAAAAAAAAAAAAAAGCTATAGTTTTTCTTCCAAGGAAAGTCTTCAACACTAAGGGCTTTGTGGTTTCTCTGTAATGTGACAATCTGCTTTTTTTTTTTTTGATGTATTAACGTCAAGAGGCCGAGAGGGGAAAAAACATGCTCACGGCTTCACGGTCCTTGTTTCCATCCCGAGCGGAGTTTCGCATGGGCTCCACGTGTCTTCGGGGTTCTCCTGAGGTTTTATCCCACCTTCAGAAAACATGCCAGTAGGTGGATTGGTTACACTAAATTGCCGCTAAGTGCGATTGAGCGTGTGAAGCGTGCCCCATGATCCAGGGTGTATTTCCACTTTGTGCCACAGTGTTCCTGGGACAGGTTCACAAGCATAAAAATCGGGTAAAGATGGAAGAACGAATGGTCTGGAAAACAGACTGACATCTTGAGAGCATGTGTTCCGAAGACTTTTATTGTCACCGAGTCGTGCAGTATCAGCTCCCAGACCGGAACGGTATCTGAGCTGACTTGTTGCTTTTTGTTTTGTTCATTTTGCTTATTTGTGCAGTTCAAGGCCTTGGTTTGTCTCGGACATGGATTACTGACAGAGGAAATACCAGTTTATAGCATCGAAAGATTTAACAGTGGCGTCATCCACACATGACTCGGCTTGACGTGGCTCTGTTTAGCGTCTGCAGCTTTGCAATGATATTAAACTAAAAGCTTATTAGGCAACTTGCGGTGAAATAATGCTTCTTGACGATTTGGCGCGTTTCTCGGCTCGCAGGTTGGTGAGGAAGGAAGGCACTCAGGAGTGCAGAGGGAAGGTGTGATTTACAGCATGCTTCTCGAATAATCTCGTTAAAACGAGCTAATCTTTTGTCTTTCTGTCTGCAGTGGAAAGCTCACGATGGCATTATTCTAAAGGTGGACTGGAATTCTGTGAACGATCTGATTCTGTCTGGCGGTGAAGACTGTAAATATAAGGCAAGACCTTTCTAGAACTTTCCATGGGGTTCTCATGTCTGAAGTAACAATCCACAGACAATTAATAAAGCTGTACTCATTATTATTATTATTATTATTATTATTATTATTATTATTTTGTTTTAATACAGGTCATTATGATGGCCATTTTTTTCTAGCTCAGTAACTAATTCTCAATAGTTTTCTATTACCGTTGCTCTGACAGTAGCGTCAGCTCTAGTTGCAATCACGACGCTCTAGTACGTTATCGTTTCTAATTCGTTTCACGTTCCCAAGGATCCATGGATTCAGAAAAAAAGAATTATTGACCAGGTGAAGTGTTTTATATGGATGTGTTTATTCACACTTCCTGAAAGAGTCTCCATTGTCAACAACAGTCATAGTTAAAGCTTAAATTTGAAGTACTTTCTGCAGTTTATTACAATCATAACACGCTGCATTTCAATGTCTAATAAACTTAGAGAGAGAGAGAGAGAGAGTGAAAAGTGACGCTGCTGAGGGAACACTGTCTATAGCTGCTGTAATGTAAGTGATAACAGACAATTATGGGATGTACAGCTTAAAGTGCATTAACAGTATAATGTGGGCTTCGTTAATGAATGGAACATTCTGGAACAGAAGTGCGCTTCATGTTAGAAAGAAAGAAAGTGGGGGGCATGAAGCCTTTATTATCGCCACACATACATTACAGCATAGTGGAATTCTTTTCTTCGCATATCCCAGCTGAGGAAGTTGGGGTCAGAGCGCAGGGGCAGCTATGATACAGCGCCCCTGGAGCAGAGAGGGTTAAGGGCCTTGCTCAATTGCCCAACAGTGGAGCCTGGTGGTGCTGGGGCTTGAACCCCCGATCCTCCGATCAACGACCCAGAGCCTTAACCACTTGAGCCACCACTGCCCCAACACGGCCATGTCTTATTCTCCAGAAATAGCACACTCATGTTTTATTCCTTTCTAATTACATTACATTGATCTGTTTCTCCCTCTCTCTTCTCTCCCCCCCCCCCCCCCCTCTCTCTCTAAATCAGGTGTGGGACAGTTATGGGGGGCCTCTCTACTCCTCCTCCCCCCATGATTACCCTATCACCTCTGTGGCTTGGGCTCCTGATGGTGATTTGTTTGCTGTGGGCTCCTTCAACACCCTCCGACTGTGCGACAAGACCGGGGTAAGAAAAACATATAACACAAATCATACAGAGACACACACACAGACTCACACACGCACACAGACACCCAAAAAAACTCTCACACACGTACACACCCAAAAATCATGCACAGACACACACACAGACTCACGCCCACAAACAATCTCACACTCATAAGAAGACACCTAATCTCTCTCTCACACACACACACACACACACACACACACACACACACACACACACACACACACACAGACACCCAAAATCACACACACACCCAAAAATCATACGCAGCTTCACACCCACACACACACACACACACACACACACACACACACACAGACACCCAAAATCACACACACACACACAAAAATCATACGCAGCTTCACACCCACACACACACACACACACACACACACACACACACACCTAAAAATCTCACACACACATACACACCCAAAAACCTCACACACACACACACGCACACACACACACACAGACACCCAAAATCACACACAGACACCCAAAATCACACACACACTTATATAGACATAGGCATCCAAAAACTCTCACACACTGGCACCCAAAATCACACACACACACCTAAAATCGCACACACACACACAGACATAAGCACCCAAAATCACTCACACACACACACACACACACACACACACACACACACATACATATATATATATATATACATGTGTGTGTGTGTGTGTGTATATGTGTGTATGTATATATATATATATATATATATATATATATATATATATATATATATATATATATATATA
>JAUCMX010000022.1:15073950-15108950 GCA_033459395.1 Hemibagrus guttatus | reverse complement strand
ACACCTAAAATCAAATACACACACACACATAGACACCCAAAATCACATAAATACACACACACACACACACACACACACACACATATCCAAAATAACACACACACATATAGACACCCAAAAATCTCTCATACACAGACACCCAAAATCACTCACTCACACATACACACAGACACCCAAAAATCACACATACACAGACACCCAAAATCACATATACACACACACATAGAGACATAGTCACCCAAATCACACACATAGGCACCCAAAATCACATATACACACACACATAGAGACATAGTCACCCAAATCACACACATAGGCACCCAAAATCACATATACACACACATATACACAAACACACACACACATAAACATACCCAAAGATAACCCAAAAACCCAAACCTGTAACACAAATACACACATACATACACTCACACACACATAGACATAGACACCCAAAATCACACACACACCCCTCCCACATACACACATGCACATAGACACCCAGAAATCTCACATACACACACACACACCACACACACACACACAGACACCCCAAATCATCCGTTTGTCTAATTGTCCAGCTAAAAATCTTTTTCAGCATGCAAATAGCTCTGTCTCGAATTTTTCATTTAATCTCAGACCCGAGGTCCGAGCGTAGTCTTCTGAGCCTTTGAACACTTCTAGAAGAATCTAGAATGTGTACATAAAGACAGATGAATGAAGATCTATCACAACTCATTGCTTCCTGTCTATAGTCACTAATACTGACTGTAAGTTAGGAGAGTCTAAACAGCAGGGAGAAGAAGTCCTGCAACTGCATGCTCTGAGTCTCGGGAGGATCGGACCAGATGTAGTCTTTATTCTCTCCAAGCATTAATCAGCACTGAAACTTCTTGGCTCCGTGGTCAGTGTTGATATGTCATTGCTCTGTCAGTCAGTTTATTACGCTCCGATACGCAGTTTCTATCATTGCCAGCTTCTGGATTCAATCCAGCGTCCCAGTGTGCAAGGTTAATGAAGAGTGCGTGTAGAGGGAAGCTGCTGCATCAGATCTGAGTATCAGGATGGTGCGTTTGCATTCGGCCCATCTCCGATTCTTCGAGTAGAGGAGTGGGCGTGTGTTTGATGTTTTGTCGAAAAACAGCAGTAGAGGAGGAGGATGAGGAGGAGGAGGGCAAAAAACACAATGGTTGGGGAAGATGAGAAGAGATTCAGTGAAACCTGCTTTTGAAAGTTTCCAGCCTCTGCTATCTTTTGAAAAGAAAAAAAAAAAAAAAAACCCCTTTCGTTTTCTACCGCAGTCTTTCAGTCTTAACTCTTTCACCACTGAGCTAGTCTTCTCATCTCGCCGTCTGTCTCCCACACCTACGGTGCACAGGTATCACACACCTGGGAAGGAGAGCCCTGTTCGATTAAACTAGCAGACCAGGCTCAATCGGCTGTCACGTGTCATTATAGTCAGGAAATGGCTGTGTTTAGATTGTGTTTAGATTGTGTATTTAGGTCAGTTGACTTTGCGACTATGATTATGACGGTTTGTGACGTCACAAAATATTGATCACATCCCGTATACAAATGATTTAGATGACAAAAGACACGGAAAATCCGGGCTAATTAGGTGTCCTAGCATAGGTCAGTGGTCAGCATGATAAAAATCATTTTGTTATATTTCGAAAGCAGTGGTGGCATAAGCAATAAAATCTAACAACTGGGATGTTCTAGGAAAATCAACAAGCACCTTATCCTATGAATGCTTACAATTTGTTATTTATTAGGGAGAGAGAGAGAGATGGAGGGAGAGAGAGAGACTGAACTTAATTATCACTAGTATTATAGTAGCTCTAACCTCTCATTCCGTCACTAAACTTTTATTTTTGTTTCTTAGTTGATAATGCAAAAAAAAATCCATTGTGATAGTACTGAGAAAGTGTGTGTGTGTGTGTGTGTGTGTGTGTGTGTGTGTGTGTGTGTGTGTGTTTTATGAGTGTGGTGGTGAAACGGTTAACAACCCGTGAGGAGCCCCAGCGTTACTTCCATGACTAATGGGCAGGAGTTTCATTTCGTATCTACTACAATGAAACCTTGCACTTGGCAGAGTGCTGGCTCAGCAGGAAAGCCCGGCTCGTTTAACCCTTCACCTCCAACAGGACTCCACTTAGCCGCCAAGGGCAGACTGCCCCCTCTGCCCCCTTTCCACCCGCATTCTCTTCTGCTTCCTATCTGGTGTGCAGTGGGGCATCTGTAAACCTGTGGATTACTAGATATACTTTTAGGAGCTCGTATACCTTCTAACATAGTGACACTGCACAGATAATCTTGCAGACATGTGATAGTGTGTGTGTGTGTGTGTATGTGAGTGTGTGCTTGCACACTTAGCCTGACACTGCCCTGATCCTAAGCCCCTTAAGGGCAGGAACTGGCAACCTTAACCACAAACAAGGGGTCCTACTGATTAGGGTTACTGAAGTCAAGTTCAAGTTGCACATTAAACTCACGAGTGTTAAATTAACTTAAATTAAATTCACTCCTGCATGCTTGAATTTGAACCACATTGTTACACTCTGTGTGTGTGTGTGTGTGTGTGTGTGTGTGTGTCTGTGTCTGTGTCTGTGTGTGTCTCTGTTTGTGTGTGTGTGTGCCTCTGTGCATGTGCCTCTGTGTGTGTGTCTGTGTGTCTCTGTCTGTCTGTCTGTGTGTGTGTGTCTTTGTCTGTGTGTGCCTCTGTGTGTGCCTCTGTGTGTGTGTGTGTGTGTGTGTGTGTGTGTGTGTGTGTGTAAAACTGTCTAGGTGACACAATAAGCTGTCTGCATGTACATATTTTGGATGAAGTGTGTTCTGATGTTTTTTGTGCCAATTTGAGAATGCAGGCGTGTGTGTGTGTGTGTGTGTGTGTCTGTATGAAAGTGTGTGGGGGCGCGCGCACATGTGCCCTCTAGACAACAGTCTATTTACGAGTGGCTGCAGCTGGTGTCTAGCGTCTGGGCTCTGTCACAATCCGTGACACCGTGTCACCCCTACTAACAAGTGTGACTCATTCTGCGAGCTCTTCTCTTTCTCTCTCTCTCTCTCTCTCTCTCTCTCTCTCTCTCAGAATCCGTTCTGGAGGTTTCGTGAGCTGCGAAACGAATTTTCTCATAAGGAATAATGCAAATTCAGATAATCTGTTCGTCACCCAAAGATATTCCCAATATCATCAATATGAAGCGTATGTAAGCTGTATGGCTGCTTACAAAGAACTGACCCGAGCCAAGCATTCCATGTCAAGGGTCCTCACAGGAACTCGTGCCACCTAGCTTGGGCTAAAAATAGCACAGACCACCCACGCCACCGATCTGTCAACAAAAAAACATGCAAAAAAATCACCTAGCTTTTGAACGCATGCCGAAGGCAACGTTGGTATCGTGGGTTGACTCTTTCGCAACAGCTTTCACTGACTGAAATAAAATTCATAAAATCTGTAAACTCGCTTCAGGTTGGCTTCACTTGGCTTTCCACTGATGCAAACAAGTTTTGGACATACGCGAAAATTAGCCGGCGTTCGGTTTGTTTGTATGCTGAAAACGCTTTATATGCCGATGCAAATTTCTTGCAAAATTTTAATTCTTGAGGCGAAAATTTGTAAGGGGGGCATTCGTCTGCCGAGGTTCCACTGTAATGTGCTTGTTATGGTATATGATATGAATTGAATTCATTCTGATGTTCTACGTAAGGAATAAAACCCTTGTTATAGGAAATAAATTAATGAAGGCTTGCTGAAGTGCGAAGCAGGAAGCCAGGAAAACTTACTGACCGTTACAAAGCTGCTGCAAGCCATTACACTGGAGCCTCCTTCCAGAAAACCTGAACATATCAAAAATTCTTAATGTTCGATTTATTTGGGAGCAATAATAAGTTCCTGTGTTAGTTGTTACTATAGAAACAATGACCTATGAGAATGAGTACAGTAATATAAACCTGTGAATTTTCTCACAGCTGGAATTACTGCTGTTATAGAAAATGAATCAATACTTTCTGACCGAAAGCAACTCAAGCTAGTAGATCTTCGTTTCTAAGCACTGTGTACGTTGCTGGAGAAGGTGAGTGTGTAAAGCTGGTTTAGGAATCATTAATTCTGTGTATGGTTCTTAATAGCCATGTTGCTCCTGTTGTATGAAGTAAAGCTGTTCCATATGTGTGTGTGTGTGTGCGTGTGCGCGCATCCTCAGTTTTGCTTTCAGTTTTCTTCTGCTCCTGCCGTGATGCGCGCTACAAACCCAAACTAAGCCCGAGCTCAAAAATGAAGCGTGTCTCTCTTCCAATGATAACAAAGCTGGAGTTCAGAGTCTCGCATGCTGACACCGGCCCTCGGCCCCATCGTTTGCTGCATGTCAGGGGCTAAATACAAAGGGTGTGATGGATGATTTTGCCTCCTCTCTTTCTCTCTGGGCTGAAAATGTGGCCTGCTGTCCACTAATTAGCCAGAACAAATGTTACAGCGAGGTTATATTTACCTCCAAAGAGGTCATTTTAGACTTTTAGCAAATAAAAAGTGTGAGCTTTGACTAGTCCCTAGTGGACAATGTTCCTGTAGGACAGACTGACCTATATCGGTTTTCTCTGTAATCTCTAAGAGATAACTTGTCGTACCTGCATGCCAAATTTATAGCTCCTGACTGCCAAGCAAGAACGAGACTGCTGGTATCAGTTATAATTTAGAGGTTATTTGCTGCTAGACATGAAGAGCCTAGAACTGGGCCACAGAACAGTGATTTAATATCTCATGCTGTGATTTTCGTGCAAGAATTGCAGCCTCGGCATGCCCCCCCTTTATTTTTTTCTCCTTTTTGTAGGTTAGAGATAGCTGCTTGTGTAAGTCTGTAAAAAGAAGGAAAAAAGAAAATGCAGTGAGAAGATAAACTTGTGGTTATCTGTGGCTTCACTCTGTCGCTTTGGCAGAGTGGGTGTCACAAATCGTGCTCCGAGTTGCTGAAATCTTGGTGTTTGTTTGTTGCGAGGTCATAAAGTTCTGGTCCGGTTCTGAGTTGTTGAAGGTTTCAGAAAGCTTAAAATAGGGTCGTGCCAGTGCGTGCAGGGCGTCTGGAAAGCGGACCGACAGCTAGCGCTGTTTGAACTGAGGGTGCCGTCAATGATGCATGAAAGAAGGTTTTGGTTGGGGGGGGGGGGGTGACAGAGAGAGAGAGAGAGAGAGAGAGAGAGAGAGAGAGAGAGAGAGAGATGAGTGCAGATTTACGAGTTGTTTTTTTTCTGGGACTTATCTGTTTTCATCACACTAGAGCTCAGCCCCAGCCGTGCAGATGGAGAGAGCGTCACTATTAAATCGACATGAGAAGGGGGGCTGTGTGTGTGTGTGTGTGTGACGGAGAGAGAGAGCGAGCACAACTGTGTGGAAAAACAGCAGATGTGGAGGGGTTGGACAGCAGAGACGGAGAGAGGGAGCGAGAGAGAGGCGAAAGGAGAGCGCAGCGAAACAAAGAGAGTCCTGAGTCAGCAGCAGTTTTCTCCCTAGGCAACTGGGTTGGGCTTCTCCGTCTCTCTCTCTCTCTCTCTCTCTCTCTCTCTCCCCCCCCTTCCTTCCCCCTCAAGCATTAGGCAGCAAAAGAGGTGGAATAGTGAAAAAGGCCAAAGGAGTCAGAACTCGAGGAAAGTTTTTAATTTGACAGGCGCACATTTATCAGCCTACACTTTGCCTAAAAAGAGGCTTTGACATGTTTAACTCTCCAGGATGTTCTTAGCCAGTTAAATTAGTGTGCACTTTATTATTCCACACTGTTTATTGTTTTCTACATCTCTAAAATGGTTTCACAAAACGTTGTTTTTTCTTCATTGTACTCCTACTTCTTCTTTTCTTCTTGGGGTACAAGGACGTATGACAAAAATATGATCTGGGACAGCAGCTTTGAAGACTAATCCTGTGTCCTGTAATGTACATATCTTGTATCCTATTTATATGTTTACAGCCATTTTCGCATCCTGATATAATCACATAGATGATTGTTTTAATCTGTGCTGATTGGATATTTTTAGACGTAGACTTTTACAGAACTCTGGATCTCCGCTTTGTATGTTGCTTTCTTAAATACAGCTGAGTAAAAGTGAAAAACACGCAGAGCACCACTGGCAAGCAGGCAAACTGGAGCTATCCGTTATAGTTGGCAAAGCAGCTGTTCTGGGTGGACTGGTCCTATAAAATGTTTAAATGTGGCAGCTCTCTCTCTCTCTCTCTCTCTCTCTGTCTCTCTGAATGCGTCTCTCACTTTTTCTTTCCCCCTTTCTCTAAGGGTGAAGTGGGGGAGGGAGAGAGATAAATGACAGCCTCAGACACTGGTCTGCCAGCCCCTCTGGCAGAGTCATTACTCCCTGGGCCATTAAATCAGTACCTTCACAGACAAGGCAAACATGTCAGAGAGAGCGTGAGGGAGCAGGACGCAGGCTTTCAGGGTAAGAAGGAAATCAAAAGAAAGGGTTAAGGTGAGAAAGCGAGGCAGGAGATATGATCACAGCATGGGCGTGGTTTCATGCATATAATAATTATGCATTGTATACCAGTTTAAATAAAGCCTCACACAAAGGCAGATAATGACTCGGCAAGGATTATGATCTATAAGCAAACAGATTCTAAAATTATGCCTCACATTTAGTGAAGTTCATATCAGCCCCCAAAGCGAAACTCTTTTGTCTTCCCAATATATTAAACTTTTTATATATGAACAGTTGCTCAAGTAAGGAATGAACCACTTTGAGCTGTACTGCCGCAGGAAAACAATCAATATCCTGACGCAGAACTGAGTTCCTGTGAACTCCCTAAAGTTAATTATTTTCAAATAACCGCATGTCCTGAAGTGCTCTAAAACATTATTCACCAGTTTATAGTAAATATATTTAAAAAGTCTTTTAAATACAATACCTTTTATCCATTTAGAGTTATTTTTAATGTTGTCAATGTATGTCGCATTGTTCCCGTTGTTGCATTTATTAAAAGAAACACATTTTTTGGTAGTTTTTATCCATTTAGAGTTACTTTTAATGTTGTACATGCACGTAGAATTGTTCCTTTTAGTGCATTCATTAAAAGAACCACATTTTATTTTTATTATACATTTAAGGTTGTGAAATGTTCACGGAAGCTTCACCACCTTCCCTTTTTTTCTGTCTTGAAGTTCATAAGACGAAAATTGTGGCTTGTCATGTTTTCTGTGAAACCGTGACACACACACACCCAGATTAGAAATCTATTTTTTTGTTTTACAGAACTATTTTACATGCGACTGATATAAAGCACTGATACTGGAGACTCCTTCCAAGAATGTTAAACAAACTCCATCACCATACAAATCCCTGTGTAAGTTGTTACTATAGAAACGATCCCAAATCACAATTCAGTATTTTTGTACTTTAAACTCTCAAGGATAAAAGCGTTAATTCCACGGAATCAGGAAAGGCTCACTGAGATGGAAGTGTAAATGTGCAAAAGAAAGCAAATCTTTGCAGATTTCCCTTTTTTTTTTTCTTTTTTTTTTCTTTTTTTTTCCCCCCCCACCCTCAGCTGCAAATTTGTCCATGTTTAATTGCTTGGACTGCTCATGGGGATGTGCTTTTGAAACCCTGCCAGTTATCAACTTGGCAGCATCAGCCAAGTCTTACATTTGTGATTTTTCAGCCTGATAAGCAGAGCATTAATTCACACTCAAGTGATTTCTTTAATCTCGGATGTGGATTGGCGCAATGTCTTTTGCCACGTGTGACAAACGATCTGCGGCTGCTGTTTGATTGTTACCTTTTAGTGTTACTTGAATACGTTGCTCTCCATTCTGATTTAACTTTTGGCTTGGGAATTGAGCCGAATCCATGGACTCCTGGACTGCACTCTTCCTCGCTTAACCCCTGCATTAACTCCTGGATGCATAACGCTGCCAGCTGCGTTATTATCACGGGAGAAAGAAACAAGGAAAAGGGAAGAAAGTCTATGAGCTGAAGCTTAACTTTTCCCTCAGGCCCAGGCCACTATTTCATAACACGACACGGACAGCAACGGCTCTGACGTTTGACGCTGATTAATTTATTAGCTGCTTTTCCCAAAGGCTGTAATTTGCTTGTCGTGTTTCGCTCACCACTAAGTAATGAGGTGCTCATGTAGCAGACTCTTGGGGTGGGAGTGGCTGGCTGTGTTTTTTTGTTTTTTTTTCTTTTTTTTCCCCTTCCTTTTGGTAAACTTTGTAGCAGTGTAAAATGTAAGCCATAAAAATATGTAATATTTACTTAATATTAATCTCATGCTTGATTTAACTTAATCAAATGGCTTTACGAAGCACCCGGAGGACGAATTCTTTGTTGTCGTTGTTTTAGCTTGATGGATTTCATACTCAAGATTTCACATTTCTCCAGCAGTCACGAGTGAAATGGTATGAGAAGTGCATGAGCTTGTTTCAGTGCTACTACAGAGAGATTTGTATAGGGCATCTGATTAGAGGTTCATTTTAACAAGTACTCCATGAATAATTAACAATTTGTAACCATTTTTCTATCAAAAGCCATTTCGCGCTTTTTAAATGCCAAGAAATGTGCACTAAATGCTTTAGTGCCATCTTTAAAAATCACAAAATTGCTGTACAGGTCACACTACGCAACTTTTATCACTACACAAACGAGTGGCTTGAATAAAATCCCCAAATTCAGTTGTCTATCACATCTATTTCTGCTATTTAACACAGAAACAACAATAAAAAAAGGAACTAAAAGAAAAGACTGTTGTGGAAAATCAAAGTGGATCGTCGGTTCTGCCAAGAGAACCGGAGCTATAGTGCAAAGTTATACTGCGCTCCTACAGGAATCGTGTTTGTTTTTCCTTTCTGTTCCAAACAACCATCTGCAAATCATTTCTTCTAAAGATTTTTTTGTTTTTTTGCAGCCAAAAATTATTTTGCTGCAGCGCGTTTTGATGCATCTTATGGAGTTTTTGTGCTTTTTTTTTCCACTTGAATTGCTGAAATTGCAAACACAGGATGCTTCTTTTAAACTCCTACCAGCAAAGACATATGTAATTACTTTCTATGATAGCTGTACTCAGCTGTTCGACGCATGCGAATCAAAGAGAGCTTTGGGTGAATGCGTGATGTGATAAGGTCACATGTCTTGGCCTAAAACCCTGGACGATCTGCGGTCAATTTGAAAAATTTCAAGCTCTTCTGAATATCATGGATGTGTGCTTGATTGCGTGTCGGTTTCTGTGAAATCCTGGATGGGATGATGACTGGCTGTGTGATGAACTGGATTCAGGGATGTGCTGCGCTTTACAGAGGATGGAATAGTTTTACTGTTTGTTTTCCTCTCCTTGGACAGTGCTGTTCTGTCCATCTTCCTTACAGACGGAATGATTCATCAGAGAGAATATTAAAATGCTTATCGGAGCATCAGTGCAAATTGCAAGGCAAGTAAATTGCATCAAATAGAATTTTTTTTTGTGCAATTTTTCTACATTTGGTGATATTTCTTAAAGCTCCCACCAAGTTAAGCTGATACACCCAATGTGAGTTAAACCTCCTAACCTACCCCCTACTCCCCCACTCAGACCTGCCCTTTGCCCTTTGACCCACCCAGGGTTTAATTTTTCACCCCTTTGGCAGCCCTCCAGGGGCCTCCCTTAATTTAGCCTTCACCCTTGACAGAGAGGAGACCAAGAGGCCAGGCTGTGCTCATATTGCTCTTGGAGACTGGACCTGTTTAGTATTACACATGCGTAATAAAGGTCTTTTAGTTCATACTTAATAGTGTAGTTATGTTCTATAAACTTGCAGCATTAGGAAAGAACGCAGGCGCTGTTCTGTTTCATGTCCACGTTATTGAAAGTTGCGTTTGTTGGTGCTATTCCTGACCATGCTGTCATTCCTTCAGTCGTCCAGTGATAGTACACTGCATCGTGGCCTGCCATGTTGCACTTGATGCACAGACTTGATGCACTGTGATGCAAACGTCCCGAAAAGAACAGTGCAACAAGTAGACGTGAGGACTGGAGCAAGTGTGAAGATTGAAGTATTGAAGCTGAAAGGATAAGCTAGGCCCTGATTCCGCGCTGAGCCGAGTCGAGCTGTGCTGCGTGCAGTGGTGCTAATTGAATTCTGCTGGCCAGCACACAGCTGGGCACTGCTGATGAGTCCCAGGGGAGCGGCCATGTGTGGATGGTTACAGTGTTGAGACTGAAGCCGAGTGTGTAGCCATGTGAGGATCATTACCCCTCCCTTTCTCTCTCTCTCTCTCTCTCTCTCTCTCTCTCTCTCTCTCTCTCTCTCTCTCTCTCTCTCTCTCCCCCACCCTCTCTCTCTCTCTCACTCCCTCCCTTCCTACTTCCCTCCCCCCCCACTCCCTCCCTCTCTCTCTCTCTCTCTCTCTCTCTCTCTGTCTCTCTCTCTCTCTCTCCCCTCCCCCCTATGCTCTCATTTTCTCTCTTTGTCTTTCCTCTTCCTGTGAGCTCATGTATTAAGTTAGAGAAATTTGTAAGTCATACCACAGCACTATTCAATTTGAAAAACTGATCGGTCAGAAGGTGTTGATTAATTCTCCATAACAGCTTGTGCATGTGTGCGCATATATGTAAATATACATACATACACACACACACACACACACACACACACATATATATATATATATATATATATATGACTTACAAATTTCTCTAAATTAATACATGAGCTCACAGGAGGAGTAAGGACAAAGAGAGAAAATGAGTGTTTCTGGAAGGAATTGCTTATTTAACATTTAAGGAAGGAGTCTCTAGTGTCAGTGCTTCGTAAAACTTTTTTCCACCATTGAGATCAGTCTCTGTAACATGACATGTTTTTTTGTTTGTTTTTGTTTTGCCTGATCAACTTAAAATGAAAATTTACAGCTGCTATAAAGTTAGTAATAACAGGAACTAATTTTCTAGTTTGTTATTATCATTATTTTTCTATAATAGCAAATCCCTGTGTGTTTTATTCCTTATATATTAGATAGTATTCATATTTACTGCATATCTCAGTACACACACACACACACACACGCACGACTCCTCAGAAACCTTCCTGCAGCTTTTTAATGTAAACTACAATTCAGCGAATCAGACAATGCATATAAAAATAATTTATAACGAACAAATAACGTTCTGTACCACAAATCAGTCTTGCCTGAGTGCAGTACAGCTTAATGTTCTTACTATCCCATATAAAAAAAGTAAATCACTACAAACCAATTCCACATGACTGAGGATGCACCCGCTCTCCTAACCATCTCTTTATTTTCACGTGGATTTGATCGAAGCACAGCCGCTCCCTTTTACCCGTGTGGTAGTTAAACACATTCGTCTGCACTTGTTGACATTTTATCGTGAATAGATTTTTTTTTTTTTTTTTTTTTTTTCGCTCAGTTTGTTTGAAATCCTCTCAAAGGTTTGTTGTTCGGCCCAACCGATGAGCGGGGTATGAATATGTTTCGATGGACTTTAGTGTCATCTCGGTCAGGTTATGGATGAGGTTTTGTTTAGCTACATGAAAGTCAGACACACACATGCGCACACACACACACACACACACACACACACACACACAGCTCCTGAGTTATTGTAGCACTGTACGTGAACTTCAGAATGCCCTTGCCGGAGTGGACGTACTGCCAAAACAAAGAGAGTGGGAGTTAGAGGAGGGGTTAATCAAGAGGTTTTGGACCAAGACAATGAACTACGACTCCACTTCTTACAAGCCTAATCTGTTTTATGACACAGTTGCTCTGGCAGCACTTAGAAGTCGAGTAATAATCGCTTTGTATTCCGCTGTAAAGCCAAGAGTCTTTGAGAAGGAGAACTTATTTACTGCGTGGGCTTTAAGAGACACGAGATTCCTAATGGAGCCGAATTCCTCTCGCATCATCGAGGAATGCCCAGACTTAACTGACTCTGATGTATCTTATCATATGAGGATGAATATTTGATGTCTGCGGTTGGCTGCATTTTTATGAGGCTTACTGTGCATGGGTCTGCGGGGCTCCTCTCTCTCTCTCTCTCTCTCTCTCTCTCTCTCTCTCTCTCTCTCTCTCTCTCTCTCTCTCTCTCTCTCTCTCTTTCAGATATTGGAAAGAAAGATAGAAGGATGAAGCATGGCAGTGAATCTCACTGAGATTAGGCAAGCTCAGACACGGTGGTGCCATGGGACGTTTCAGAGCAGGTCTTTTTTATGGGCTGGAGCGCTCGTTGCGTTTGATAGTGTGTAATTTAACGCAGTGGGTCAGGCTTTATTATAAAGCTCAGTACATTAGATGCACATCGTCTGCAGCAGTTGACATGCAGTCTGCCAACCCCCCTTAGCTGTGTTTTGTTTTTCATATTAGTTTAGGTCAGGCTGAGGTTCTGCTGCTTTCAGTTCAACAAAACACACACACACACACACACACACTTCTGCACTTTATCCCAAGCCTGCTCTGGCATTATCTAAGAATACAAAACTAAACAGCTTAAAGAGCCATTACTTGTTCCACAGGGTTTCCTTTTCGAAACCCCTCTTTTCCCAGCTTTAAATCTTTAAACAGCCGTTTGCTAGATCTCCCGATGACCAAGTGTGGATAGACACAACCTGAGAAGTGTGTATGCTGCACATGTCCTGTATTTTCCATACCGTCTTACAGCAGATGTTTTTCCTTTTGAATTTTGCAGAGAGGCAAATACATTTTTTTTTATCGATAAATAAGAAATAAAACACTGTTATGTAGAGAGAAATCATAAGCTTTAATAATGATCATGTTTCTGAAACGCAGCATCGTTATTGTGATGGACGTTGCTGGCTGTTTCGGTAAGGATCGTCCGTGAAACGTGAACTGTGAAACCTAGGTTACATGCTAGCAACATATGGCTCATAAACTGTCACTGAACACTTAATCCTGCGAAAGAGATTCCAAAAATAACAGCTTATATAATGGCTTAAGCACCAGATTATAACCTTGTGCCGAAAAAACATTGAAATAAAAGGAATTCCAAGATTCTGGGATAGTAGGGCATTAAAACATTAGCGTGAACTAGCTTGTTTAGCCAAAATGTTCAGTACGCCAGCTGCTAATAGCTTTGCTATCAGTAAAATGTAATCAAGTGTTATAAACAGCCACATAATATATAATACTAATAATAGTCATACTTAAAATAATGTTGTGTTGTTTAACAAAGTAAAACTGGTCATCATTGATGTGGTGACATTTTTGTTGGGAGACAGAAATTTGACATTTATTTGGCTCAGAGAGAGAAAATGACTGTTTATCTGTCAGATGCTGCATACCATGAAATCTATCTATAACCCGTTAAAATACAGTGTTTTCATATGTTAATCAATTAAACATTGTAATTGTTTTCAAATCTCTGTATTGCAAGCAGAATAATGCCCCCCATACTGCCCTCTTATATGGAGGTAGTGACGCTCCAGTTGTGCATTGTGCCTCATCACACCACCCCCTTACATTATTTATATATAACTGCATGGTCTTACTTACTTGTCCTCAGTTTGGAAACTTTATTAGCCGTGGACTCATTTTAAAATTAATTACAGATTTATTTGAAGAATATATTGTGTGTACAATAATTATCCCCTTTACTTATATATACAAATTTAATTCATTCTAGAGGTGAAAATGTGTATTGCGAAACAAATTTTTCCATAAGAAATAATGTAAATGCAGATAATCCGTTCCGGCCACCCTAAAATATTGGCAATATTACCAATACGAAGCATATGTAAACTGTATGGCTGCTTACAAAGAACTGACCCAAGCCAAGCATTCCATGTCAAGGGTCCTCACAGGAAGTCGTGCCACCTAGCTTGGGCTAAAAATAGCACAGACCACCCACGCCACCGATCTGTCAACAAAAAAAAAAGCCAGAAAAATCACATGGCTTTTGAACGCATACTTAAGGCAGCGTTGGTATCGTGGGTTGACTCTTTCGCAACAGCTTTCTCTGACTGAAATAAAATTCAGAAACTCGCTTCGGTTGGCTTCGCTCGGCTTTCCACTGACGCAAACAGGTTTTGAACGGCTCCCGGACGGACACGCAACTTAGCTGAAGTTCGGTTCGGTTCGTTCGTAATTTCAATTCTTAAGGCGAAAATGCATAAAGGAGGGCTCTCGTATGCCAAGGTTCTACAGTATAGAGATCTTGTGTATTGGGTTCAAGTTATTGTTGAGCTAGTTATTGAGGTTTGATTTAAGTGACCAGTTAAAATGGCTGTAAGAAATCAGTAATAAAGAGAATTTTTTTTAATAAGGGTAGGATGTAATTTTCATTTCTGTAACTTAAAATTACAGTCCCCTATTTTAAGGACCAGGAAGCATCACAGAGAATATATTCCTCCAAACAGAGAAAGTCCATTAATATTTTGGATGGAGTATTATTCTGTTGTATGTGTTATGATACATTTTCAACACATCAGCCACAAATACAATGATTTTATGAAATATGATGTAACTGTGAAGTCTGGTTTATATTTACGGGCCAGTTGTTGTTACTCCGCAGCAGTTACTGTGATCAAAGCGTTTCGCCATGGGCTGACGGGAGTGTGAGAAGTTTCTGTTTGAGAGACTTTGTAAAGTGAATCAAGTCAAAGTATTCAACAGCAAGTGGAACGTGAGAAACGGAACTGTACCATTTCAGCAAGAGCTTGAACAGCACAGCCTACACCCTGATCCGAATCAGTTTTCAGCACAACTACGCTGGATTACACGCGTTTCTTCAGGTGGACGCCGAGCCCATCAAGCTGAATCCGCCCCCCCCCACCCACCCACCCCCGGTTCTCAGGGGTCAGTGCAAAGCGACATTTACAAGCTCCTCTAATTTACTGAGAGATTGATGAGGAGACTCCCTTCTCTTGACACCCCTCACCCCCTGACTCCCTCCTCCTACTCTTTTTACTCGCACACTTTACTCTCACTTTCTTTTTTCTGTCTGGGAGTCTGTAGTGTGATAACAGTGGCTTGGACAGAGCTGTTGAGATAAGAAGCGATGAGGTGACTGTGCTATAAAAAAACAGGCTGAAGAAACATAGACCATGACCGTTTTTGTAATATCTAGTTTGGGATGTAGCTAAACAAACTACTCTAGCTACCATTTTTTACACCAATCTAGACAGTGTATTTTAGAACTTCCCAAAGATCACCTTTCTGAAAGTTCAGTGCAAAAAATACAGCTTGCTTACGTTTTACTGTTAAAGTTAAAAATGCTCCTGATGATCACAATCCCAGTGCTAATTCCTATAACTTTTAGCGTTCAATGAGCGAAATTAAAATAAGATCCACATCTCAACGACAAAACTAAACATCCCAACTAGCTGTGGTTTCACAGAGAAGCCGAGAGAGCAGGAAAGACGTCACTTTAGGTTCTGTGGTCGGGGTGAAAGTGGAGGTGAAGAAATGTAAGCAGATTCATTCGGATTGGTCGTTTCAGAGAAGTGGCATCACCTTGAAAAATATGGAATTTAAAATAAAACACTATGTGTAAGTGGTGTGAAGCGAAGTTACTGTTACAACCTGGAAGTGAATTATTTTCCTAATACCACACATCCTGAAGTATTTTATTCCTTTTAAACCACAGCAGTTTGCCAAAGATTTCTTGTGTAGTCAAGAACAACACATTATACATTTGAACTGTTTTGAGTTAACGATGTGGAACGTGCACAGAAACCGGTTTGTTTCTGTTATCACTCGCATTATAGAAGCTCTTTTACTTTTTATGGCATTTGGCAGACACCCTTATCCAGAGCGACTTACATACTTATCTCACTTTACACAGCTCAGCATTTGAGGGTTAAAACCTTGCTCAAGGGCCCAGCAGTGGCAGCTTGGTTGACCTGGGATTCAAACTCGCAACCTTCTGATCAGAAGTCCAGCGCCTTAACCACTAAACTAACACATCCCCCAGAAATAACTGAATGCTTACATTTACAGCATTTGGCAGACGCCCTTATGCAAAGCAGCTTATATTTTTATCTCATTTTATGCAACTGAGCGTGTGAGGGTTAAGGGCCTTGCTCAAGCAGTGGCAGCTTGGTGTACCTGGGATTCAAAGTAGTCCAACACTTTAATCACTAAGCTACCACATCGTCACCAACCTCCATTTCTTTTCTCTTACACTTTAGATTATTTAGACCAAAGTTATATTCCTGAAAGTGCAAAAACTTTTACTGTGACACTGGAGACTTTCCTTTATCTGACATAAACAGATGCTTCCACATTAACAAATACACAGTTTGTTTTTATCCGTTTATTATTTGGTGTAGATTGTGTAGGTCCATGCACCATACACTGGAAGGAGTTGTTACCATAGCAACGATAGCTTATTATAAACATCATCAGTAAAGTCATCAGTATTGTCAGTGCTAAGTTAACCTACACTTTCTGACCAATCAGATTTGAGAATTCAGTAGTCTTATTTAAAAAAAAAAAAAAAAAAAAGTCATGAAGGAAAAGATATTCAGAAATCTCTTACTTATGTAGTTGTCGGTAAATCCATAACAGAAGCTATAATATACCGTAAGATGCAAATTTTTAATGCAGGTCAGCGCATGAGAGGGTATATTTACAGCAGCTACATATTTCACTTTACAGTTTTACAGCGTCGGCTTACAAGGCGCTTTTGTGTTCAGCAAGTGGCAAGGACAGGAATGGATTTTCTAAATCTACAGACTGTTGCATGTTGAGAGGCTGATTTTGATTTATTCCTCAGTCACACTATTCCGCTCTGTAGACCGTAAAGCACTAGGTGAGTTTTCAGAGATGCCTTGTGCACGTACCCCCTTGCTGCTTTACACAGAGACACCAGTGTATTCCGAAATGGAGTGCCTTGTACGCAAAGGTTTGACTGAAGATGGCAAGAGGAGCTATAATAAAACGTGTAACTGTGCATTGCATGGCGAGTTTGGTGTGCGCACACATGTAAGCATTGTGTTGCCAAATGTGTGTGCGCCAGCTGGGCTTCTCCGGCCAAGCTCTCCTAATTTATACCACTAGACAAGCGCAAGCCTCCCCTCCGCCTGACAGTATGTGTAAACACTACCCGTGTGTGTGTGTGTGTGTGTGTGTGTGTGTGTGTGTGTGTGTGTGTGTGTTTGTGTGTGTGTGTGTGTGTGTGTCACATGCCACCCTGCCGATTAGCATCTCGTGAGGAGAAGCAGAGCAGGCTTCTCTCGGTCAGCACAGACATATTTAACGTGGCTGATGTAATGGGGCTGAATCAGCAGATAGTTCAACAGGGAACCATTAGACTCCAGCATGTGTCATTAACCCCTTCTTCTCTCTCTCTCTCTCTCTCTCTCTCTCTCTCTCTCTCACAGTCCAGGTGGAAAGAAAGGGACTCTGTCATCTTTGTCCTAAATATAATCATTCTCAGTTTTCTGTTTTATTCCGATTCCTCCGGTCTGTTGTAGGTAAATTTTATGTTGTAGGTATTTTATTTTCTTCAAAGGTGTACATATATTTTTTTCTATAACAAAATCAAAAAGTGTTTGTTTTATTCTTATACTTTTTGTACTATCGGGTTGCCAGATATTACAGTTGCCTTATTTGTCATTAAGGAATTGTCTTTTTTTTTTTTTTTTTTTTTTTTTTTTAAACCAATCAAATGTTTTGAACAGTCATAAAGAGTTGCTTCCCCCTTGTTTCTGAGGTTTAAAAAAAAAAAAAAAAAAGCCCCACAAAATGCAGACTTCTCTATGCTGAAGACGTTCCCATGGTGCAATAGTTTTCCTCTGACTGTAACAGAGTGGACTGTAACACTGGAGACTCCTTCCCTAAATGACAACTTAAACATTTCCTCACTGAAAATTTCAGCATTTATTCAGTATTTATTTAGCCCACAACCACCATACATGTCCCTATCCCTGATTATATGTTGTTGTTTTTGTTAGGGAACATGTTTTAAATGTTTATTATTAGACATATCTTGTGTTCACACTCGCATGTGACTAAGTCTTAGCTGACTATTTAGATTTTGATCTATATGATTGACAGCATGACCAGGCAAGTGTTCAGCATACCAAGACATTTTGGACAATTTCATGCTCCCAACTGGGAACAGTTTGGGGATGACCCCTTCTTGTCCCAACATGACTGCACACCCGTGCACAAAGCAAGGTTCATAAAGACACGGATGAGCGAGTTTGGTGTGGAGGAACTTGACTCAACCCGACAGAACACCTTTGGGATGAATTAGAGTGGAGACTGCGAGCCAGGCCTTCTCGTCCAACATCAGTGCCTGACCTCACAAATGCGCCTCTAGAGGAATGGTCAAAAATTCCCATAAACACACTCCTAAACCTTGTGGAAATTCTTCTCAGAAGAGTTGAAGCTGTTATAGCTGCCAACTCCACGTTACAATAATGTGCATGTAAAGGCAGGCGTCCCAAAACTTTTGGCAATATAGTGTATATTGGTACATAGTGGTGCCTCTAGTGAGTCAATAAAGCTAGTACTATTAGCTTGCACAGCTACGATGCTAGCATGTGCTTTAAATGTCAATTGTCACATTTTCCCCTCTTTAGTTGAATCCTTTTCTTAAGAGATATAAATCATATACTGTAGTGTGCTGTAGACTAGTGCTGTAGTTTTGGCCACTTTCTCATCTGAGCTCAAATCTCGTCGCCACACAAGTCCCTGTTAACATAGAAACGATACAATATTACAAGGAACAGTATAATCTCAAAATAACTTCAAGCCGACTTCCTGCCAGAGCCTCTGTGATAGAAAATTAATCAAAGTCTAGCAAACCGTTTTTCTCTTTTCAACATCAGCTCTACTTACCGCATCTGTAGCATGTATGATTACAACTAGTGAGAATTCTGATGCGTTTTCTTGTGCCGAGGCATTAAAAAACACTCAAACCTGCCTTGTAAAGGAAGCCTAAGGGCAGTCATTGTACTCTGTTAATAAACGTTTATAAAGTGTGATTATAAAGCGGTTACACCCCATGCACCTTGAGGGAGAGATGGTAAAAAGAGGTTTGGATTGGGATTTAGATTTTTAATACAGCTGTACAAATTGTCAAAGATCCTCCGGCCTTATCGAGGTTATAACATCCAGGCTGCAGATTGCAGGTCCAGTGCGTTGTTCCTAGTTTTAAGGGAAAAGAAAAAAGCGAGAGAGAGAGCAAGAGCGCCTTTGAGCTGGAGTTTATAGCCCTTTCCTCTCATTCGCTCTAATAAGGCTACAGTGTGGAGAAGCAGCACCTGCCAATCCTAATAGCAAACGTATGTGCAGCGAGAGAAAAAAAAACACAATGCAAAGGAAGGAGACTCCCCCAAAAGAGGGCAGCAGCGTTGACAAAGTGAGAGAGAGTCCTGTGTGTGTGTGTGTGTGTGTGTGTGTGTGTGTGTGTGTGTACACGCATCTGTGTGCATTTTATTTGCGCGTTTGGTTTTCAAGACTCTGGAACATATACAGCGTTGGAAGAAGACGCAGATTCGGATCCAGATAATAAAAGTCTAAGTAGCTGTGTATATCCCTGTGGTTAAAATGAAGCTCAGCCCTGAAGTGTATGAAGCTCTGAGCTATAAACTAATTTCCAAATTTCTGAGTTGTGGTTCCAATTGCACTTCAAGTATAATCAGTCAACGTGCTCTAGAAGGTACAGCTTACTTATTAATAACGTTTAAGATGTGTTTTACTGCAAGCGAAGAAGATGATTTAGGAATTATAGGGTCATGGAGGGGATGTGCATGAAGGGATGTTAATTAATTCATGAGGAAAGACATTCGGTGATGAGGAAGTGATCTATACACATATAAACAGCATTAGTTTTTTTGTGAAGTGAATACAAATATCACTCAGATATCTTATAGCACAGTCCTTTTCATTTAAAGCTAAATTTCTCTTTAAGAAACAGTGTTATGTGTATGTGTAAGGACATAAATTCAAGCATCAGCTTTTCAGCAGATTTTAGCATTTACTTGCTTTTCTTGGTACAGATTTGAATATTGAGATCAGGCCTCCGTGGATGGCAAGTTCAGATCCAGACTATGCCACAAATGTCCAGAGTCTGGAGTTAATCACAGTAACACTAACCAATCACTAGTATCTTTGAGCTCATGTATGAGGAAGAGGGCAGAATGCCCATACTGTATAAGCAGCAGCTCAAAAGAAAGTGCTTGGCTAGGATTCACATATCAATGAGGAAGCACATGTTTGTCATCACCCTCCCTGAGTGGTAGCTTGCATATGATAACTGGCTGAAGTTTGGGAATTGGCTATAAACAAATTAAGGGGAAAATTGGAAAAGAATAAAATAATGTAGATGATATAATATGGGGGGGGGCATGGTGGCTTGGTGGTTAGCACGTTTGCCTCACACCTCCAGGGTTGGGGGTTAGATTCCTGCCTCTGTTATGTGTGTGTGGAGTTTGCATGTTCTCCCCATGCCTCGGGGGTTTCCTCCGGGTACTCCGGTTTCCTCCCCTGGTCCAAAGACATGCATTGTAGGTTGATTGGCATCTCTAAATTGTCCGTAGTGTGTGAGTGAATGAGAGTGTGTGTGTGCCCTGTGATGGGTTGGCATTCTGTCCAGGGTGTATCCTGCCTTGATGCCCAATGACGCCTGAGATAGGCACAGGCTCCCCGTGACCCGAGAATAGATCTGATAAGTGGTAGACAATGAATGAATATAATATGAGCACATCTAAGGATGATTTCAACACTTGTTAGTCTAAGTGGTGGAAAAATTGTACGTTTGGTTGTTTGGAGTTTTGATTTCTCACACAACAGATTTATGAGGAAAAAAAAACTTGGCTAAGGGGCATGTGGTCATTCATTGGTCAGAAATAAAAACATAATAATAACATGTTTATAATAACCATTGTGTTTCTTGCATCTAGTATTAATTTTTTTTATTTTTGTTCATTTGTCACTTTTCTGCAGCACTACAGCTCTGGCCTTATGAACCTAAATGAACATGTTTGGTTCCCTTCCTACAACAGAATCCCTTTCTGATTACAGCTGAACTGCGCTAGAATTACTAGACTCCACCAGCAAGACCTCTGCTCGAACCTGAGTGCAATTGTTATGTTCTCACCCACTCATAAGTAACACTTTGATAAGGAAAACACTCCAGGGTGTGAGAGTGAGAGTAAAATCTGCGACACCTTAAATCTCAGTTTCTGAATTTGTTTCAATTTCCAAATTGTAGAGCTTAGGAGGAGATAAAGCAAGCATGTGGAGATGATCTCAGATGATCTCACCTTTCTCCAACCACACAGCCGTGTTTCATAAAACATCCGAAACCGTAAAGCGTTCCACCTGACACACTGAAACACGAACACACATACATGGTGTAGACTTGCTGCTTCACCCACCATGTCATATAGAGCTCACTGTCGCCATTGTTCAGGTTAAGCATAGTAGCAGCACTGTTTATAAATCCTACTTCGATGCACACCATATGCTGTAAAGTTTCAGCGTTCCATTTTATACCATGGTGAAGTATGAACTTTTGGGCATTTTAACAGACTTGTTGTCCCAGAACCCAGTTTAACTCAGTACAATGTACAGTATAGTGTTACTCATAAACTAATTCCATTTTACTCATTTGGCAGACGGTTTTATGCAGTGTGACGTCTAACTGAGCTGAGCAGTTGAGGCTTAAGGGCTCTGCTCAGGGGCAGCTTGGCAATGCAGAGGTTCAAACTCTCAACCATCCGCTTTGTGCAGCAGGATTAATCTTTGCGCCCAATAAACATATTAAAAAAAAAATTTTTTTAATAAAAGCTGCTGTAATAGTTTTTTAATATTTATATTTTTAATATTTAGATATTTAATTTAATATATTATATTTAATATTTATATAATAATATATATTATAACTATTAAATATATATAATTAATATTATTTAATTATTTATTAATAATGATATCTTTTTAATAGTTATAACAGTAACTGTAGGGGGGCACGGTGGCTTAGTGGTTAGCACGTTTGCCTCACACCTCCAGGGTTGGGGGTTCGATTCCCGCCTCTGCCGTGTGTGTGTGTGTGTGTGTGTGTGTGTGTGTGTGTGTGTGTGTGTGTGTGTGTGTGTGTAGTTTGCATGTTCTCCCCGTGCCTCGGGGGTTCCCTCCGGGTACTCCAGTTTCCTCCCCCAGGTCCAAAGACATGCATTGTAGGTTGATTGGCATCTCTAAATTGTCCGGATTATGAGAGTGTGTGTGTGTGTGTGTGTGTGTGTGTGTGTGTGTGTGCCCTGCGATGGGTTGGCACTCCGTCCAGGTTGTATCCTGCCTTGACGCCTGAGATAGGCACAGGCTCCCCGTGACCTGAGTGTAGATCGGATAAGCGGTAGACAATGAATGAATAACAGTAAGTGTTAGCAAATAATATGTAACATATTTTATTTCATAACAATGCACTGTTGAATTCTTCATTCTGATTCGTCAGAAGCTTTTTATTCCTTTTATTCCTTTTATTCCCTTGTACGTGAATGCATTATAATACTGTTTCCATAGTAACCGCTTGGGAATTGTAGGCTGCATGTGCAATATAATTAAAGCAGATTAAAAAAAAAACTAAACCTACTGCCATTTAACAAAGAAAACAAACAAAATCTTTCTGTAAGAAATGGAGATGTAAGGAGTCTCCCGTGTCTGCGTTTTCTGCCATAGACCAGAAGAGTGTGAGTCTTTCCAGTTTCTCTGTAAGACTAGAAGCTGTGCTTTCCTTGTCGTATTAACTTAAACAAAAAAAGTTAGTGACATCCTGAAACACAGACCGTTAAATGTAACTAGAAATGGAAAAAAGCATGATCATGAGCTAATAATAATAATAATAATAATAATAATAATAATAATAATAATAATTGACATTGTAGTGCTGTAAGAGGAATAAAATATATATTTTTAATAAATTATTACAAATTAAATAATGAATTAAAATAATTAACTGGTAGAGTAGAAACAGTGATTCTGTTTTATTTCACAACACAACTATCCAAAACACGCGCACACAGTTTTTTTTACTTTTACTTATTAAACTTATAAGCACAATTATAATGATTTAGGAATATAGGATTTCCTATAAGTGAGATAAAAGTCCTATAAAAAGAATCATCACATGTGTAAATCCACCTCAATTTTGTCCACATGGAGCTGAATTTCACTACAAATCAACCCAAAGTGTTTTTAGGCTTTTTTGTCTAAACATACTTAAATACAGGCCATTAAGAAAATGAAGCTTATTTGCAAGGAATAATGGAGTATCTCTGGAAAAAACCTGCCAGTAAGTTAGGATGTGTGTACTTTATAAGCCAAGTGCAATTCAGAGTTGGGCTAATAAAGGAGTTTTCCTCTGTTCGTTACGCATGAATAGACGTTCAATAACCACCCACGGTCACAGCAAGCATGTGAGCATTGTAAATATGACATGATTATTCATTACTCCTCAAATTCCCTTTACGGAGATTTTTAGTAGTGGAGGACAAAAACTGAAGTGGGGAAAAATGTCTGATGGATGCAAGTGCAAATTTATCTCGAACCCTAATGTGGTGGAACACGGCCCTGGAGTAACACGCAGACACACACTTAAGAAATATATTCAAATAATGATGACATAGTATAGGACTGCAGAAAGAAAGGAGTGAAAGTGAGAAGGCGAGGTCATCTAGGGGACACTAGGACAGGAGGTTAGGAGCGCTTTTGTCCTTTATTCCATGTGGAAAAACTAAACACACACACACACACACACAATACACAAGTGCTGTACAGGATTATCCAGTTGCAATGGAGGCCATTATTATTGTACATCTGTATGATTTAAATGCTCACTGGAGGCGATGCACACATTCATACACTCTCACTCTTTTATATGCTCACGTACCGTCCTTTTTTACTTTCCAGACACACACACACACACACACACTTCTATCTTGTGCAGCAGGAGTCTAATGGCACAATGTGTTAGAAGCATTAGGCAAGCACAAATCCAAAAAGTGCTCCTCGGCCCGCTATCATGTGTCTTGGCTCATTGCAGTCTGGTGTATACATTGCGCTCCATCTGTGAGTCACCCGTCTCCTCTGGAGAGCTCTAAAGCCTGGCCACGCCACCATGTTTGCAGAAGAATAGATGGAGCACTATTATTTTTAAATGCTTTCGTTTCGCGGCCAGCGGGGCAGGTCCGAGCTCAGCGCGGCCCTTGTTTGAAAAAGGTATATCAGAGGAAAAGTTCAAAGGCACCAACCTTGGAGCAGACAAGGCTGTTTATCTTCGCTTTCCTCTCCCAAAATCATTTTGAGTACACGATTTACAAGAAGTGAGAGAAACAGAAATAGCGGCAGGAGTAAAGAGAACGAAGTGGAAGAAACCACCATTTTTGATACGAGCGCACTGATACATTTTTTTTACACAAGGGAGGAAGTTGACTTAAGGAAAGCTTCTATTTTGGACACCGCTCAGTTTTAAATAGAGGCTCGAGTGATCAAACGGCTCCATTTCAGGCTGTCAAATGCAACCCTTTGCCTTGATTGACCAACGGAAATAACGCCTCACCTCGGGACCTGAAACAGACTCCACCTTGTGCTGTAATAGCTTCTGTGAACCTGGAGTTTTTATTTTTGTTTGGCGTGTATATATAATGTCAGGTTTTTCACATCTCCTCCCTCGCCTTTGGCAGGTCCAGCCACCTGCACACACTAAAAAAAGCGCTGACTTGGCAAGGTCAGGGGTCATGGGATGGATGTCAGGGGTGTTTGTGACTGAGCAGCGTGTCGGGGAATGCCCATGTGCCGACTACAGAGACAGGGTTTGTTCCAGGCAGTGAGGGAGGGAGGATAAAGAGAGAGAAATTCTGTATAAAGGAAAGATATGAGAATATCTAAATACTGAAGTGAGATAAATGGAAGTTGAAAAGTAAAAGAAAAGAGCCCATTTGTCTCCCACGTACCCTTTTGCTCATTTATTACCCACTCATGAAAGGCGTTGATTAATCACCACTCCATTTGAACATCCAAGAAGCGCTTATTACAGAAAAAATGCCTTCTTTATCTTTTTCAGTGGACCGAATTTTGGCCTAACCCCTCCTTTCCCTCTTGAGGCGAAACGGTTTCTTTCCTCCTTCTTAAAATGTCTAATGTAGGCTCGAACGTGAACTAAATATAATCCGTAAACACCGCAATTACACAAGTGTCTGCAGAACGCCTCCGAAGCTGGCGCTCAAATCTGAGCTAACAATAGAAAAAAGCCTCAGAGCTGAGAGGGACTCTCTCTCTCTCCCTCTCCCTCTCCCTCTCTCTCTCTCTCTCTCTCTGTCTCTCTCTCTCTTTCTAAGCTGCGTTTTATAGCACCTGAAACCAGAGGCAGGATAACAGAGCAGAGCCTGTTCTGCGCTCCTCTATAGCCTTGCACGTGAACGAGGGAGAGAGGAGAGACAGATGAGCAGGGTGAGAAAGGGCTTGGATTCCTATTGGTTCCAGTTTTGTATGGTCTTGTGTGTTTGTAAAAGAAAGACCGCTACACAATCTGCTCATACAGCTGGACTAATGTATATCTATAGGGGTTTACTCAAACGCTAAAAGCTTTTTTAAGTGTGTGTGTGTGTTCTTATCCTGTTCAATTTTCTTGAAACAATCTCGACGCCTCCTGAATCCCTTCCCTTGAAATATCTATGTTTTTGCATCTATTTGACAATTTCATGCTTCATATTTACATCGCAAGTTCATCGCATATTTACATCGCATTTTTTATTTAAAATCTTTTTTTTCACCCCATAGAACTACACCAGATCAGTCCACAAGTCGCTGTGTAAGCTGTTACTATAGAAACAATAATCTCTTAGAAGAAGTGGATTCATTTAAACACAGGAGTTGTTCAATATAAGTGGAGCTTTTATTATAGAATATTAATCAACACTTTCTGACCAATCACAATTCAGGAATTAACATACACACCTACACATCAGAACAGTGTGTACTGTGGACAGACAGAATGAAATTTCTCAGACAAGATTATCTGAAATCTCATTTTATACATTTTATAATCGGTGTTTGTACATGTTTTGGGTGTGTGTTTTCGCAACCTGGCGGCTGTAAAGCCCCAATTCCCGTGAAGAAACACCACTCAGATTTGAAGAATTTGAAAAATAATGAAGCACTTTTGTCCATGAAGCGTGTTTTGTTGAGATTGACATCATTTTACAGTCAGAGTCAGAGCCAGGTAATGTTCTTGTTGCCTTGGTTGCACTTCGTCATGCCTTAATAAGTGCAGCAATCCTGTCATGTAACCAGCTTTCTATGCGGGATTGAGGGTCATTGATTTTGCAGGCTAGTTAAAGCATCCCGAGTCACACACAGACTTGGCGCTGTACGCTCTACAGCTGTCGTCCTCAAACGTGGGACTGTTAATGTTTGGTTCAACTTGGACGTGAAGCCCAGGAGTCTAGCCAACAACTGACCATCCAGTTTAATGCCAAGTTATATTTATGCAGGTGCAAAACCTATCGGCATTGTAGAATAGGACGCTGCTATTCGTGGACGCAACAGATTTTTTTTTGGTCTATGGAAAGATCAATAGTCAAACTGATTAAAATTATGCCATGGGATTGAGTTACATTTCAGCTTCCAGGACTTGAACCCATTTAATTGTTGCTTTTATGTTCTCAAATTTATTGCACTGTACCTTTCCATAATTCTCTCTCTCTCTCTCTCTCTCTCTCTCTCTCTCTCTCTTTCAAACACACACACAGTGGTCATATGCCCTGGAGAAGCCGAACACAGGCAGCGTATTCAGCCTGGCCTGGTCTGCTGATGGCACTCAGCTAGCAGGAGCGTGTGGGAATGGTCAGGTCATCTTCGCTCACATTGTGGAGAAGCGTTGGGAATGGAAGAACTTTGAGATCACGCTCCCTAAGAGACGAACCATGCAGGTACACAAATGTCCCAAAATACATTTCCATGGTGAATTCCACCTTCCACCTTTTGCCCAGTTTTCCCGAACCTGACTAGAATAAACCTGAAGATTAATAAATGGAAGAATGGTTTTAAACAGGATCTTTGTCACTTTGTGAGTATTTGTGTCACATGCTACAGAGGTTTCCGAATTGACCATGTTTGTATAGAACAGACTTTAGCCCAGCATTAGCATTTTTACCTCATGCAGCTTTTTAAAGCTTACAGAAAAAGGGCTTGTGGTTTATTCTTTTGTCTGTATAGTGATTTGGATCTGATCCCAGCTTTTAGTCCAGGACAGTTGGCCAGTTTCCCAGGTGTAAAGACTTGGGCACTCCTCATTGTAATACTCCGCTGTTATCAGATAGACATCCTCACTTGTATATAAAAAGCTTTGTGAGATACTTAACCACATTATACTGAGATAACACACACGCACCAAAATCTGTCCCAGACATTTTCTCAGCGCTGGCTTAAAAAAAAAACTTCTTCTACCCATGTATGCCTCCACATTAACACCAAGTGAACTGGACAGCAGTGCTCAGTAGCGCTAACTGACCCGTTTCGCAGCTTCCTGGGAAAAACAGACACGCTGTCATTATTCCTGGCTTGGCTTTGATCGAGGCCTGCACAGTGTCAAAGCCCTAAACCCAGCAGCAGCATCCTTCAAAATCCTCCCAGCTGTTCCCAGCTCTCACAGACCTGCTGAAAGCTGAAGGAGAGAGGTCTGTGCTTTGTTCCATTGTTTACATATGAAGCATTGTGAGTCAGATTACATCCCAGCAGTCCAGCAGCACAACCGACCAAGGGCTCTCACAGTCCACTTTATTTCCAGGTGTGGGGATTGGACGGTGTTCAGGGTAAAATGATAAACAAGGTGCATTGTGTTAGGATAATACGCTGGTAAAATGCATCGTCTTCTGGTGTATGGTATATAAAACTTTTACACTATATATACTTCAGAAAACTCCTGATGTTTTGCATCAATTTTCTTTTCTAGGCTTTCATTTCTAGGAGTCGAACATTTCAGTGCTTTTATGTATTTAAATCAGTGCCCTTGAATTCATTCGGATTGGCCAGGATTCATTTGAAATAATCTTAAATCACATCTCCTTCAAATACTTCTAATAGCATTTCTATAGTAGCAGCTTAGACAGGGAATTGCATAGTGGATGCTTTAGATAAACAGATAGATGTGGTGAAGTTTTCCATGTGAAGCCGTTTACTTTTGAAAGGAGCCTCCGGAGTCAGAGATGAGAATTCAGAATGGGAAAGTCTTTGCCTTTTCAAAATGGGAAAGGTTTGTGCTTCCTCTGTAAAGCAACAACCTTCATTTTTTTCATCTTTTTTCATAAGACCATTAAATAGAATTAAAACATATTTTTTGGTGCTACTTTTGTGACCAGTCATGCTTGAAGTGATAGCTCCATAGTTTTGTCCTTCAATCCTTTATTGACAGAATATCCCTTAGACCTCCAGTATACAAGACTTCCTGTTTATTTCACATTATAGTAAAAGGTTTCAATTTCACGTTAATGGTAATAGCTTGGAAAATGTCGCTTAAATCTCAGTTAGCTGCTGTATTATTTAACTCTGCTGTTTTCTATGTAGTATTATCTGAAAGTTTTTGGTTAATAATTTATACACCTTCTACAGGAAAAGCATAAGGTCACTTCCTGAGTGCATGCACTGCTAAAGTAAATGAATTGCCCTGAGAAGAGAGGTGCGAGGTATAGTCGATTTGTAGTGAATTGCTGACATTTCATGGGATTCGGTAAGGAAACTTGGGGGTGTGTGTGTGTGTGTGTGTGTGTGAGAGAGAGAGAGAGAGAGAGTAATGGTGTGAGTGTGTGTGTGTGGGAAAGAGAGTGAGACAGGGAGCGAGAGGTAGAGGGAGTAAGAGTGTGTGTGTGTGTGAGAGAGGTAGAAGGAGTAAGGGCATGTGTGTGTTTGTGTGTGAGAAGAGAGAGAGAGAGAGAGAGAGAGAGAGAGAGAGAGAGAGAGAGAGAGAGAGAAGTAGAGGGAGTAAGTGTGTGTGTGTTTGTGTGTGTTTGTGTGTGTGTGTGTTTGGGCGGGTGGCTTGTGCACCATTATGCCATAAGCCTCTGAGTGTAGGTAGTGACAATGGCTAGCTTGTCCAGGAGCAACCACCACTGGAGTGTGTTTAAACTCATGCAAACCGCAAGATATTTTCTTGCGTCTCTCGTGTGTTTCGTGTTTTACTCCCCTGTTACACACACACACACACACACACACACACAAACACACACCCTTGTTATAGATAGCCTTGCTGAGTTGAGTTTGCAAAAACCAAACAACCCCATGTCTTCAGCTGTTTATTTTGTCCACCACTTGCCCGCCATTTATCTTACTCACACAGTTACATAATGTCCTTCACTTTCCCCCCTTTTCATATTTATATGTATATTTTTGGGCTATTTTTTATACCTACTTGCTATCTTGGATCTCGGTTTACCGCTTTGTGGCGTCTATTCTCGGTTTTATGATGAACTGATTTAATTAAAGTAAAAGAGCAGAAATAATCCTCACATGTCCACAGAGTTTACGTGATGACACACGGCTGAAAATAGTGTGGATAAATATTTTAGTAACTGAAAATTTATTTATATATATACACAGTTTTTTATAATGTGTGTCTGTGATGATGATGATTAATAATAATTAAAAATAAAATTTCAAAAATGTAAAAATAAAAAAATTAAATAAAATAATAATGTTATTACTAACATAAAAAGCAAAGAAACTATAAACATTTATCTAGCACTTACACATGGGCACACAAAATGATTTTTTGAGAAATTCAGTAAAAAAGTAAAGAAGTAAAAAATAAAGAAATAAAGATCAAAAATAAATCAATAAATAAAATAAATACAAACAAAAATATCATTAAGTTGGAGTTTGAATTTGAGTTATTGTCAATTATTGTCATTGCACAAGTACAACAAAATTGGGGGAAAAAACAGTTAAAAAAAATAATAAAATAATAATAATAATAAAATAAAATAATAATAATCTATTAAAATAAATATCTACATGATCTGATAAATAAAATAAAAAAAATTAATAAATCTATTCAAATAAATCTATGAAATAGTATATATATGAAATAGTATATATATAGTATATTTTATTATATAGTATATATACTATATACTATATAATAAAACAATAAAACAACAGGACCAAAAGAAAAAATAAAAATATAAATATATATATTCTAAATAAATAAAAGTGTTTTTGTTTGTATTTTAGGTGAGAAACGTGCTGAATGATGCAGTGGACACTTTGGAGTTCAGGGATCGAGTTATCAAAGCATCACTATCTCATGGTCACCTGGTTGTGGTCACCGCTCTGCAGTGTTTAGTCTACAGGTATTACACTTTACACTTTATTTTCATCTTTATTTTTTCACTCCCTTGCTTTTTTTCTGATTAGACGTTCGTACCGTAGTGTGACTCACCCTTTAACAATGAGCTCATGCAGTGCTGCGGTCTGACGGTTACTGCTTTTATGATTTTTGTATCCTGACCTTTTCACTGTTTTATTTATTTTCAGTCTTTTAGGAGTATTTTAGGAGGTTCAAATAATAATAATTATTAAAAAAATATTATTGTTCCAATAATAAGAACAGTGTTCTGAACTTCTTTTGGGACAGCACTAAAAACTGGAACACGCCACTGATATTTGACTTGAAGGAAGGCACGGTCAGCCTGATCCTCCAGGCCGAAAGGTGAGACTTCTCTGTGTGTTTTGTTTCTCATTTAATTTTATCACCGAAGCCAACATTTCTGAGCTCATTTTCAGTGGGATGCCAAGAGCAAGTTAGAATCCTAGTTATTAATCTACTAATACAAACATGATTAAATAATTAAGGAATAAACCATGACCTGGTGTGCTTTTACAGGAAAATAAACAACAACAGGATGAAGTGTTTTATTCTTTTTATTCCACAGCCAAAGAGGAACATTTTGTGTAAAAAGGTAGTAACTGTTATCACTTGCATTATAGCAGCTATAAACGGTCATTCCCTCACCAGCTTCCTGTTAGTTTCTCTTTTAAAGTTAATAAGACCAAAAAAAGCAGCTAAAACTCCTTAGACAAGTATAATCCGTTGCTTTAAAAAACTTTCTTTTCAAAAAACAGTTATTAGTTATTGAAAATAAAAAGATCATTCGAAATAACATGTACTTGTTCATTCCAAATAAACAAAACATTAAGTCAGTAAGGAGTTACCACATGCAAATAACAAGATAATTTATTTAATGAATTAAGATTGAGTTACTAAGTTGAATCCTGAGATCTCAAGATCTAGTATCTTGAGTCAAAATAACAATACATGTTGAAATAATTTCAACATCTTGAGGTCGTATTAAAAAATTATTAAGTTCTAAGTCAAAATAATGAGCTATTAGGTCAAATGAATTACTATGTGATTGCTATTGTCACTCCAAAAAATAAATAAATAAATAAAATAAAAAGAAAGACCACTCGTGGTTCAGGGCTTCCATAGACACTCTTTACTGAAAACCTTTTCAACAATGATCTATTTTTCTTTTGTAAATAAAATGTTTTTAGTTCCTTTGATTATTATTAGACTCAGATTAAAGTTAGCATTTCTACTATAGAATTATAGAAATAATAAGAAGTTAGAACAAGTCCTTTAAAATCAGTTTGTGATTTGAATTACTGTCATGAATCGATACCAACACCTCCTGATCCGAATCACGACTTCAGCAGCGCTGTATGGTTTCGGGATTTAAAGCATCAAACAACGAAATACTTAAACATATCAGATAAATAAACTTTATTCAATTCTAAACTACAATCTAAGCCACCAAACTGGCCACACAGCTTATTCTATACAGAATGCTGGATAAAAATACAGGCATGGGTTTACTCCTAGCCCTTTTCTACATGCCCTTTTTTTGCCCCTACCCTGTGTATCCAGGGCTCTTCTATCACACACCTGCCAAAGCAGTGTGCGGTGTTAGCCAACAGTGAAGCACACTTGAACCGAGACCTGCTCATGTGGAAAAGCGATCTCCATTAGTCATTGGCTATAATGGTTACACTTCTCCAAGGTTATTGTTCATCAGCTCAGTGAAATGAAGTTCTTGGATCGCTGCGAGCTTTTCTTCCCTCTCGTATGAAAGCTCGTTTGGCGGGGAAGCAATTGCCGCTTTGGGTTCATTGTTCTCATCCATTTGGGGGAAAAAAAAACACTTCGTAACAGTCGTGAATTTTTTAAAGCGATGGTACAAATTATAGGCTCTCTTCCTCTTTTGTTTGTTTAGTAAGTTGTTTTCTGAAAGGTTCAATTATGGCTGTGCTATATAGCAAACTCCTCCATCGCTTTTCTCATACTATCCTTGAATTTTTTTAGGCATTTCCTATTGGTGGATGGAGGAGGCATCTACGTGTACTCGTATGAAGGACGCCTGGTTTCCGCTCCCAAGTTTCAAGGCATGAGGACAGATATTCTGAACGCACAGACCGTCTCACTGAGCAACGACACCATCGCTGTACGAGACAAGACCGACGAGAAAGGTGTGATATGCTCGACATTCGGAATTCCATTTTATTTCACTTAGGTCACACAATATTGATATGTTGGAAATGATTATTGAGCTTAATCTATTGATTAAGAGTTGTTGTGTCAGTTATTTAAAGCTACTCAAAAATCGTTTCTAGTACAAGGGCCTTGAATCAGTCCCATATCTTAACGAGTACCAGCTCAGCTAGTTATAAATAAATGATCAAAACTTCACATCACCATCAGGTCCACATTTATTTAGTCACTTCTGTAACATTTCTCACAATGCCGCCTACGCTCGTCTGATTCCAGGCCCTGGAGTTATTGTGAAACACAAGTGGACACAGTGGTATGGCAGCTACACTCAGGTTGAGTTTGCGTTGGCCTGAATTTCTGAAAAATCTTCAAGACGTAGTCATTCACTCGTTTTTAGCTAACTTCAAAAACAGTTAAGCTTTTGGTCAGATGAGAATTTACAAAACAATGACTAAGCCCTTTTTCCACTTGCGCTCAGATTTATTCATTTACAAGCGGAATCCTGGCCAAGTGCTACAAGTGCCACAAAACCCAGATTTTACTAACTGACCAGAAACAAGTGCAAGATGGGTTTGGAAGAACAGAGAGAACTGCAAAACACACACACACACAGTACTGATATTCAGGCATCCTACAGACACTAGTCACCAATCAAACTATGATGCAGCTTACGATGCAGCTTAAGACGATTAAAAATAACAAAAACAACAAATAAATTAAACAAATTTAAATGCATAATAATAACAACCACAATTAACAAAGAATATATTGTTTATAATAATAATATTGATACAAGTTTTTTTTTTTTTTTTTGGAAAAGCTTAATAAAAAAAAAGTAAATAAATGAAAAAATATCAAAGAAACACATTAAACAAAAATGCTAATAAAATAATGCATAAAAACAGTAATAAAAATATCAATAAATATTCTGTTTATATTAAAGGATAACATTAATAGAAGTAAAACCTTGTACATTAGAAATAAACAATAATTAAAGCTGAAATAAAAATGATAATGTAATAAAGTAAAAATATTGATAAATGCATAATAATAACAGCAATCTGCAATAAACATAACATATAGGTCAATTAATAATATTTTTAATGATAGCAAAATGATGAAAAAAAGAATTAAGAAATAATATAAAAGAAATAATAATATTAATATATAATAATATAATATGATATATGTAATAATAACACAGTGATCGAATCATACTATTATTTAGTACATGTGTAAAAATGATAAGTTGTGTATAAATGATGTAGTTTTGTTACATCATTTGTCGTTTGTACTGATAATGTGTTTGTTTCACTTGTGGAATGTGATTGTAATCTACCTTTAAAAAAGACTTAAGCTACATAATTGGACTGTAATTACCTTTAAGAGTAATGGCACACCGCATGTACCTTTCTACTAAAGAAACATTTTAATGACAGGAGACAGTAATATTGTAATTAGCAATATTTAGCAATAGCAATATAATACAGAATACGGCTTGATTAAGAGTTTCTAAGTTTCCCCCGCTTTAAAAACATAAACAAATCTAGTAATATACGTTACATTGTAGGTCATCTGGTACTGAATTATTCACATGCGTATTGTTTTCTGAAGAAGTCATTAGGAATATTTTGTGTTTTCCAAGTGAAACAGGCTCAGTGTTTTGGCTTGATAATAGCTGGCAGTGGGGTGAGTGTCAGAGAAACAGGACATGACATTATGTTTTTAGATTATTTTCCCTGTCTATGCTTGAAGACGTTTATAGCCAGTCAAATGTCATTGCAATTCCATGGCTGATTACGTAATCATCCGAGTGAGTGATACTGATGAATGGTGCACAGTTTGATCTGTGACATGAGCTAACAAGGCAAAAAAAAGCCATTACCTGAACGCAGCTCATGTTCTGCTTATGTTCTTTTTCAGTCGTCTATTTGTTCGACGCGCAAACAGGAAAACCCATCGGTGATGGCAAACCTTTAACCCACAAGGTAAATTACTACATAATTTTACCCAGAATGCACATATTCCCAATAAAGCACTGCTGACAGAACTGATGTATTTATTCAGCCCCTATCCTTAACATGCTACATTGTACTGTTTAATGTAGATAAAAACATCGTGTTTTTTTCTTGCCTAAGAAAATGCTAATTTATTGATTTATTGGGAACTGTTAAAATTTATTTGAAAATATTGCAAACAAGGACAAAAAAAAAAACAACAGTAAACACAATAGCAGGATTTTAAAAATAATGCTAATAATGTTGACATTTTTGCCTCAGAGATTTTGCCACTAGTTTTTGCAGCAAAGTGCTAGTATATAGGATGTAAATAAATAAACAAACAAATAAATAAATGGCTAAAATAAGTAAATAAATTTTAATGTAATTTTCTTTTATTTAATTTAAATAAATAAATAAATAAATAAATAAATAAATACATTTTAATTTAAATAAATAAATAAATGAATAAATAAATAAATAAATGTTTTTCAATCTAAATA
>JAUCMX010000022.1:15041450-15068950 GCA_033459395.1 Hemibagrus guttatus | reverse complement strand
TGCCGAGTTCACACTGCACAATTTTCAAAGTGGTCGGATCACTGTTGTTTTCACACTGCATGACTATCTAGGGTAGCATTCAGTCGTTGCCGTGTTCACGTTGCACGGTGGATCGGCGGCAGGATTTTACACACTGCATGACTTCACAATAGGAAGAATCGCCGACAACTCTGTCTGGTCCACAAAATGCGTTTCACAACTGATTGTATGTGGGAAATAATAAGGAAATAACGCAAGGTCTAATCCAAAAACACAATAAACCTGAAAAACAAATCAGAAAATCCAATAAGAAATCATAAAACAAAATAACAAATCTGGAAACAAAATAAAAAAATCAGAAAACAAAATAACAAATCAGAGTACAAAATGACAAACCCAAAAACAAAATAACAAATCCCAAAACAAAATAAACAAATCCGAAAACACAATAAACAAATCTGAAAACAAAATAAATCTGAAAACACAATAAACAAATCCGAAAACAAAATAAATATGAAAACACAATAACAAATCCAAAAACAAAATAACAAATCAGAAAACACAATAACAAATCCAAAAACAAGATAAAAAAATCTGAAAACAAAATAACAAATCAGAGTACAAAATGACAAACCCAAAAACAAAATAACAAATCGGAAAACAAAATAAACAAATCAGAAAACAAAATAACAAATCTCAAAACAAAATAAACAAATCCGAAAACACAATAAACAAATCTGAAAACAAAATAAATCTGAAAACACAATAAACAAATCCAAAAACAAAATAAATCTGAAAACACAATAAACAAATCCGAAAACAAAATAAATATGAAAACACAATAACAAATCCAAAAACAAAATAACAAATCAGAAAACACAATAACAAATCCAAAAACAAGATAAAAAAATCTGAAAACAAAATAACAAATCAGAGTACAAAATGACAAACCCAAAAACAAAATAACAAATCGGAAAACAAAATAAACAAATCAGAAAACAAAATAACAAATCTCAAAACAAAATAAACAAATCCGAAAACACAATAAAAAATCTGAAAACAAAATAAATCTGAAAACACAATAAACAAATCCAAAAAAAAAATAAATCTGAAAACCAAAAAAAAATAACAAATCCCCAAAAACAAAATAACAAATCAGAAAACAAAATAACAAATCAGAAAACACAATAAACAAATCTGAAAACAAAATAAATCTGAAAACACAATAAACAAATCTGAAAACAAAATAAATCTGAAAACACAATAACAAATCCGAAAACAAAATAAATATGAAAACACAATAACAAATCCAAAAACAAAATAACAAATCAGAAAACACAATAACAAATCCAAAAACAAAATAACAAATCAGAAAACACAATAAACAAATCTGAAAACAAAATAAATCTGAAAACACAATAAACAAATCCGAAAACAAAATAAATATGAAAACACAATAACAAATCCAAAAACAAAATAACAAATCAGAAAACACAATAAACAAATCTGAAAACAAAATAAATCTGAAAACACAATAAACAAATCTGAAAACAAAATAAATCTGAAAACACAATAACAAATCCGAAAACAAAATAAATATGAAAACACAATAACAAATCCGAAAACAAAATTAAAAAAAAAAATGAAAAAAAAAAAAAAACAAAAAAAACAAATCCGAAAACAAAATAACAAATCTCAAAACAAAATAAACAAATCCGAAAACACAATAAACAAATCTGAAAACAAAATAAATCTGAAAACACAATAAACAAATCCAAAAACAAAATAAATCTGAAAACACAATAACAAATCCAAAAACAAAATAACAAATCAGAAAACACAATAAACAAATCTGAAAACAAAATAAATCTGAAAACACAATAAACAAATCCGAAAACAAAATAAATATGAAAACACAATAACAAATCCAAAAACAAAATAACAAATCAGAAAACACAATAACAAATCCAAAAACAAAATAACAAATCAGAAAACACAATAAACAAATCTGAAAACAAAATAAATCTGAAAACACAATAAACAAATCCGAAAAAAAAATAAATTGAAAACACAATAAAAAAATCCAAAAACAAAAAAAAAAAAACAAATCCCAAAAAAAAAACACAATAACAAATCCCAAAAAAAAAAAAAAAATAACAAATCCCAAAAAAAAAAACAAAAAAATAAAAAAAAATCTGAAAAACAAAAAAAAAAAAAAATCTGAAAAACAAAAAAAATAAAAAAAAATCTGAAAACAAAATAAATCGAAAACACAATAAACAAATCCCCGAAAAACAAAAAATAAAAAAAAAATGAAAACCAATAACAAATCCGAAAACAAAAAAATTAATAAAAAGAAAACAAAAAAATAAAAAAAAAATTCCAAAAAAACAAAAAAAAAAAACAAAAAAAAACAGAAAACACAATAACAAATCCGAAAACAAAATAAATTGAAAACACAATAAAAAAATCCGAAAACAAAATAACAAATCAGAAAACACAATAACAAATCCAAAAACAAAATATATCTGAAAACACAATAAACAAATCCAAAAAAAAAATAACAAATCCGAAAACAAAATAAATCAGAAAACACAATAAAAAAATCCAAAAAAAAAATAAATCAGAAAACACAATAACAAAACCGAAAACAAAATAAATCGAAAACACAATAAAAAAATCCGAAAACAAAATAAAAAAAAACTTGAAAAACAAAAAATAAAAAAAAAAATCCGAAAAACAATAACAAATCCGAAAACAAAATAAATCTGAAAACACAATAAAAAAATCCGAAAACAAAAAAATAAAAAAAAAATCGAAAAAAATAAAAAACAGAAAACACAATAACAAATCAGAAAATAAATAAATCAGAAAACACAATAACAAATCCGAAAACAAAATAAATCTGAAAACACAATAAACAAATCCGAAAACAAAATAACAAATCAGAAAACACAATAACAAATCCAAAAACAAAATATATCTGAAAACACAATAAACAAATCCAAAAAAAAAATAACAAATCCGAAAACAAAATAAATCAGAAAACACAATAACGAATCCGAAAACAAAATAAATCAGAAAACACAATAACAAATCCGAAAACAAAATAAATCTGAAAACACAATAAACAAATCCGAAAACAATAACAAATCCGAAAACAGAAAATTTAAAAAAAAACTGAAAACACAATAACAAATCAGAAAATAAATAAATCAGAAAACACAATAACAAATCCAAAAAAACAATAACAAATTCCTAAAAAAACACAATAACAAATCAGAAAACAAAATGACAAAACTTGTTTTCTGATTTGTTATTGTGTTTTCTGACTTATTATTTTATTTTGCACTTCTCTGCCGCTGTAGTATTGGGCTACATCACATTTGATTTATTTTTTTATTTTGAGACACTTGTTATACATGTTCAAGCATTCACTTACAGCTTTATATATTATAATCCTTCGTTAATTGACCATGTGCTGGTGTTTGTCCTGCAGCGAGTTTAGCAGCGCTCCACACATCCTGAACTACACAGGCACGCAGGTGACGGTGAGGCGAGCTGACGGCTCGTTGGTGTACAGCGGCGTGCCACCCTACCCCACCATGCTGCACGAGTACGCAGGATCCGCTCGCTGGGAGGAAGCCCTCCATCTGTGCCGCTTCGCCAAGGTACACCTGTCACACCAGTCTGCCCAGCACAGGGGAGGGAAAGCTATCAGCTTCAATTCCCTAAGATTCCAAGGGCCTCTGATAGACTCAAAATTTTATCCTCCTCTATAAATGTCCAGTGGGAGTTTCTTTCTTTCTTTCTTTCTTTCTTTTTCTTTCTTTCTTTCTTTCTTTCCTTTTTCTTTCTTTCTTTCTTTCTTTCTTTTTTTCTTCGTTCTTTCTTTCTTACTTACATTCTTTCCTTCATTATTTCTTTTGTTCTTTAGTTCGTTTATTTGTTTGTCTGTGCATTTGTTTGTCCGTCCGTCCATCTGTTCTTTCTTCCTTTTTTCTTTTATTTTAGTGTTATACTTTTTTATGATTTCATATTACTACTTTATAATCTTTCAATTTTCTTTCTTTTTTTCTCTCTTTCTTTCATTCATTATTTTTTATGTTTTTTTTCGATTTTATGTTAGTACTTAGTAAATTTTCCATTTTTTTTTTTTTTTTCTTTCTTTCTTTCTTTCTTTCTTTCTTTCTTTCTTTCTTTCTCATGAGTATTTTACATAGCAGATTATAATACAGACAGAAGTGCACATGAGCGGAGCAGGCCTCCTGGGTCCTGTTTAAACAGCTATGTAATTGTACTTATTTTCTTCAGTGACAGTTTGATAAAACACAGTAATGCTTAGAGAAAAATGATAATGAGAAGACAAAACAGTACAGGCTGCAGCAGGGGGATAGCCTGTCCATCTTGTGGTGGGAAAGTGGAGAGTGGTCAGCTCTCGCTCTATATACAGTAGTTATGGAGAGAGTGATCTGACCCAGAGTGAAATACACAGACTGAGAGAACTGTTTTAACGTGGCCTGAGGCTAATGATTTCAAATTAATTGTTCCATTAGTAGAGACTTAAATTGCTTGCACATTGTGAGCTGTAAAAAGAGACAAGCTGGACACTGGACACATGGCTGAGCCTTCCAGAGCCTGGGAAAGTCCCGTGTAAATTAGACCTTAGACCCAGATTCTCACACACTTATACAGGTCTGTGCTCACATAGAGAAAGTGACTCACTTTTTTTTTTTTTTTGCTTACTAATTTATTTTTACTCATTTTTTATTTTAAAAGGTGCTGATATAATTACATTCTTGTCGTATGTCTCTCCCTGATCTTACTCATTAAATAACTCATTCTTTTTCTTTTTCTCTTCTACTGTGGATCTCTTTTTCAATTATTTATATTCATTTATTTACATTTATAAGCATGTGTTTTTGCCTCTTAGTTATTTGCTTGCATTCCTTACTTGTTTACTTACTTACTTACATGCTCAGCTAACTGCTTATTTATTTACCTATACCCTTACTTACTAATTTACTTCCTCACTTAATTACTTACTTGCTAACTTACTTACTTGGTTATGTACTGACATGCTTAGTTTCTTTCTTTCTTTCTTTTCTTTCTTTCTTTCTTTCTTTCTTTCTTTCTTTCTTTCTTTCTTTCTTTCTTCCCTATTACTGTCATATATTTCATATATTTTACTTTGTAAACATTGTTTTTTTCTTTCTTTCTTTCCTTCTTTCTTTCTTACTTACATTCTTTCCTTGATTATTTCTTTTGTTCTTTAGTTCGTTTATTTGTTTGTCTGTTCATTTGTTTGCTCGTCCATCCATCCGTTCTTTCTTTCTTTTTTTATTTTAGTGTAATGCTTTTTTTTTATGATTTCATATTACTACTTTATAATCTTTCAATTTTCTTTTTCTTTCTTTCTTTCTTTCTTTCTTTCTTTCTTTCTTTCTTTCTTTCTTCTTTCTTTCTTTCTTTCTTTCTTTCTTTCATGTGTTTTTGCCTCTTAGTTAATTGTTTGCTCTCTTCTTTCCTTCCTTGGTTACTTACGAAGTTGGTTATGTACTGACATGCTTAGCTGCTTATTTACATTTACAGTTACATTTCTTTTCTTTTTTTTTTTTGTACATACAACAATACATAAAACAAACAGGGAAGAATAAGAGCAAGTTAAAGTGTTTCAGGAAGAGTTAGGTCTTCATCCGTTGTTTGAAGACGGCCAGTGACTCGGCTGTACGGACATCTAGGGGAAGTCAGGGTAGAGACAGTAATCCATCCTTCCCCTCCAGAAAGCATGACCTGTTTGCTCTCTTCCACTCTCGGGCCACAGAAAGTGATCATTACACCCCTGTAAAGGCAGATCCCAACGGAGCACCGATCCTGATCACTTAACAGTATCAGGCCATATGTATTTGAGACAAATCGGTGTCTCTCCTCTGTGGAAGCACACATCTTTCAGGGAGTCAACATGCTGTAAGTGAAGGATTGTGGGCCTTGAATATTTTTACGATTTTTAAGCAGCGGCTGTTTTACCGTATTTAACTTCACAGGTAACGTGTAACTATCACATCTATCATGATGTCAATAGCACTGAGAGAGAGAGAAATGAGTCACAACCTGTCTTCCTGCTTCCTATCTCTCTCTTTCACTCTTTTTTCATTATTTCCCTGTAATTCATGTCTTTTTTTCACTTCTCGCCAAATTTCCTTTTTTTTCCTTCTTTACTAATCTATAAGTTTTAACAAAGATCAGATGGTGAGACTGTAATAAATGTCAAATGACAAGTTTGCTTGTAGTAAATCAAATTTTAATTGTTTGTTTGAGATTGATTTTGTGGCTTGTACCAGTCCTCTGGATCTGCACTAAATGCACCACTAAGTCCTGCTCCTTTTTTTTAGGGGAAAAAAAGAAAGTATGCTGTATTTATTACTTTTGTTGTTGCCTGGTGTTTGTGCAGTTTTAATTGGGTGTCTGGATGAGCTTTTAGCAGATGGAGTGTCCGCTCTGGATTGCCTGACGGTCCAGTGGTTTTGTGAGGTAGTGCCAGCGCGGTTTGAATTTGTTTCTAATTAGTTCGCGTCTCACCATTTACCATTTACCGTACACAACCAACCTCCACCCAGCAATTAATGCACACAGCAGGCGGCTGTGCGCTCGCTCCTCACCCTCCTGGAATTATGACGCTTTAACCGCAGACCCCGAGAGTGTTCCAGTATGCCATTACACAACTGTTAGTACTCACACTATCTCTTCTGTTACAACACACTCTATCCCTGCTGTCGCTATAGTTTTCACATAAAGTCTTCCTCTGACTATCTGGACCATCGCTAGCTATATAGCGGCAGCTCTTCTAATGAATATTAAACACGTTTTATTTGATCTGTTTCCATTTTTATTCGGTTGCTTAGATTTGTCTTCACTCTATTATTTGCTGTAACACTGTTCACACATAATTTCTTATTATAAGATTATGATAAAACAAATACAATACCTATTTCTAGCCTTTTTCTAAATTCAAAGCTTCAAATTTTTCTATTGACAGAAAATTTTGCTTCTTTCTAGACATAATTGAAAACTTATGAAAGAAGTGCATATAAAATATGAATAATAGCCAAATGGTGTCACTTTCTACGTACTCACTGAAAAGCTTAATTTCTTCCCTAGCTTTTATGTTCTTACTTACACAATTACTAGCTTTTTATTATTTGCTTGCTTGCTTACTTGTTGATCTACTTATTTGCTTATTTAATTCATTTTTTACTTGCTTAATTGGTCTGGCTTCCTTGCTCATGCATTTGTTTCTCACTTACCTGCTTACTTATTTACTCAGTTGTTTAATTTAAATTGACCTGCTTTCTTACTTATTTACTCACATTCTGACTTACTTGCTTTCTTGCATGCTTACTTTTTAAAATCTGTTTAAAGTGATATGTTCGGCATGTTGCTGGTGAACACACGGTTCAGCAGGTGGAGTTCAGAGTGGTCAGTTGAGGATATGATGAGGAACACAGCAATGTGGGGGTTCTGCATTTCTGGTAAATGCTGCAGTGGCGTGGTTCTTCCCGGACAAGGAGTGAACAGGGAGGAGGAGGGTAGTGGCCGAGCCAGGAGGAAGCTGGGTAAAAGTGAGTCCAGAGTTTTACTGAGCCACCAGAGTGACACACACCACAGGGCAGTGACTTCATCTTCAGTGCTGGAGATCCTCAGTCACTGAATGAACACGCATTAAGCAGCCAGACCACGCCTCCGGATATGGCGGCGGAGCGGTGCAGGAATGTTTTGCTTGGTGAATGTGGTGGGTTTTTTTTGCTGTTTTTTAAAAAGATTGATTACACCATACCTTCTGCTGGCTTTTGTTTGTGGTTTGGTAATCGCCGTGTTTGAATTCTCGTTCAGTCTCAGGGCCATGCTCCTGCACCGATCCCTCCTTTCCGCACTGTCTGTTCTCCTTCTCTGCAGTTAATTAATCGATCTGCCCCGCAGCACCACAGTAACAAGCCTCATACAGAGAGAGAAAAACCGGGCCTATTAACATCCCCATCCCAGCAGAGACGCCAGTCTAATGACCTTCTTGTCCTTATTATCCCTCTGTCAGGTCATGATATCATCTGAGCATCAGCGCCATCTTAGACCCCATTACATTTCCCTTAAACTAAACCTCCTCTCACACGAAACACAACCATATCACACACAGCTGGAAGACCGTTCTCATCCACCTCATCCACTTTCAGTGCATTGGTTTTGGACGTTTGTCCCATCTCTGCCATTTTACTTCATATACTGTTGAAGTGAAGTGTAATGTAAACTTAACCTAAACCGTAATTACAGTTTAAACAATATTCGCATTGGAATAGTTTTTCCAGAGATATTCCCCGGCCTGCTAGTCCGCCCCCTGAATATTCCCAATAATGTGGTGGTGTAAATATTTTAAGTACAAAGACCTGAGCTAATAATTGCACATGAACAAACTTTTACAAGTTGCAACTTCACCTCAAATGCAACATAAATATTTAATTCTGACTGTGGTGCAGGAGAATGGCAGACATTTTAACAGCCAGTATCTGATGACTCAATGAATTATTTAGGCCTAGGTCTGTTTTTGTTATTCACTTTTTTTCGTGTGAGGAAATCGCACTTAGATAGCAATCGTTTTAGAGCTATTTAGGGAGACTGACTGTTTTTACACACTGCATATGTTCAGCTGGCTTTCTTGCACAACATGATCTTTGCAGGAAGCCTAATAAATAAAAACAACTAAATATGTTATAGACAGCAGCGAGTGGGGGAAAAAATGGACCTGATTTTTGGCTGTTTTCCAGAATTCAGTGACAGCAACTGGTTTTCCAATTCCGCCACACATTAAAAACTTTTAGTCTTCATTCTGCCATCAGAGGTGAACACCTCCATCTGTTATCTGAATGCTCGCTGATGAGGAAAAGTTAGGAAGAAGCAGAAAAAGAAGCAGAAAAGACCATGATATGAATCTTGCTTTTCTGCTTGCTGATGGAATAAAAGTGTGTGTGTTTGTGTGTATATTGCAGGATCAGGCGCTGTGGGCCTGTCTGGCTGGTATGGCCATGGCTAACAGAGAGCTTAACACAGCTGAGACAGCTTACGCAGCCATCAGAGAGGTGAGCATAATTTATGACGTAAAGCTCAGAAAGGTGCACATTTATAATGTAACGCTTTGTTCCGATCTGCATCGCTTTTAAAATGAAAGGGCCCTCTGTTTCTGTGGGTGTGTGTGCACATGTGTGTGTGTGTGTGTGTTTTGTTTATGACCTCTATAGGTGGATAAAGTGCAGTATATAAAATTTATAAAGGATTTGCCCTCTAAGGAATCCTCCCTGGCTCATATACAACTCTTCAGTGGACAAGTACAAGAGGCTGAAGCTACATTACTACAAGCAGGCCTCATATACCAAGCCATTCAGATCCACATTGACCTCTTCAACTGGGACAGGTTAGATGCTGTGTGTAAATGGTTTGTGTGTGTGTGTGTGTGTGTGTGTGTGTGTGTGTGTGAGAGAGCACGTTTTTCTCTAACACAGCTGTTTCCTCAGAGCTCTGGAACTGGCAGTGAAGCACAAAACCCATGTGGACACCGTCCTTGCTCACAGACAGAAGTTCCTGCAAGACTTTGGCAAAGAAGAAACCAACAAGCGTTTCCTGCAGTACTCTGAAGGGGTGATCTGATTTCTCATTCTCCTTTTTCTCTCCTTAAATTCTTTAAGATAATAGAATTCAATTAGTAGAAAATGCTTGAACGGCCTTCGTTGAGGAAGCGTGTGTTCAAAACACTGATTTGAGATATTTCCGAAACACAAGACGAATACTTCATGTTAATTCGAGTTATTAAGCGGAATGAAAACATCAGATATAAGAAATCTGACATAACATACTCCTCCTGACAGGAAGTCAGACAGAACAGTGAAACATGGCACACTGATAATCTGGCTCGGCCTCCGGTTGGGAGGATTTTCATCAGATGGAAATCCAGCCAATGCTTTATTTCCTGTTGTCGTATATCACTTTTAAATGGACCAGAATTCAAATGAATAATGTAGCTGTAAGACTACATGAGATAGTTGGGTAATCCTCCTCACTGCTGCTGCTGATTTAATCAGGTAATCATTAGCCCAGAACGAATACACAAATTATCCTTCCCAACCCTGCTATTATTGCCCAGCATGTACTCAGGCATGACATATGCGTGTGTGTGTGTGTGTGTGTGTGTGTGTGTGTGTGTGTGTGTGTGTGTGTGTGTGTGTGTGTATGTGCGCACTCGCATGTGTGTAGGTGGAGGTGGATTGGCAGAAGATCCAGTCCAAGATTGAGATGGAGCTAGCCAAAGAGAGAGAGCGAGCAGCCAACTCTTCAGTCAGGAGCAGCATGGCCTCTCACCGCTGAAAAACAGACATTACCCAGCAATCTCAGCAGGACCATTGTTCTCACTGCTGACCTCAGATCAGATTCCTGGAGTTGGAATACTTTGGATAAGTAACTTTTGGGTCATTCAGTGTAGTGCGCCAGTTTCCTCTTGTTCGTCTGTCAGCCTTGTGTGTTCATTCTGTGAGCATGTTTTTTCTTCTGTCCTGTAAATAATCGTGTAATCATTAAGCACTGATCTCTTTATAAGCAAATTTTGTATGGAGACATATTTTAGATTAAACAAAAAGCCTTATTTAATGATATGTAAAAGCTGTTTAATAAATACACACCTCTGTTGAAGTTTGTCTTGGCTTCTGTTTGTGTGATGGACAAGAGTGAAAAGATTTACACACTGTTTTCCTGTAATAGTGTAATGTAATTTCTGCATATGTCTCATTATGAATGAAAAGGGGCATTGGTGGCTCAATGGTAGGTTTTTTGCCTATCATGCGGAAGACCCGGGTTCAATTCCCAGCCACCGGATGCAGTGCTGGTCCCAAGCCAGGGAAAAATGGGAGGGTTGCATCAGGAAGGGCATCTGGCGTAAAACATTTGCCAAGTTGTTGTGCGGACCAGTAAGACCAGAAAATTATTTATGCTACTGTCCAGAGATCAAGAGATCTCTGAATCTTGAGGGGGTCAAAGACAGCAAAATAGTGGCGTCTCTTCTGTCTCTTCTCTGTCCATCAAAGTGACACTAGCCAATCATGAGCACCTGTGAGATCTTGTATGTGGAAGAGGGCTGATAACGCTGAGTATGTTTGCATTATTAATAAGCAGCAGTTTGATAGGATGCACAGTATTCACATGTCTACGAGGAAGTGTGTGCTAGCTTTCACCCTCCATGATTGGTAGTTGCAGTCTAATATAAGAGAGCAGGCTGGTAGGAAGGAAAATGTAGGAAAATATAATGCTTATGAAAATATAAAGATTTTTTTGTTAAGGATATTTTCCAGGTCTGTTAGAAGGATCTACAGCATTACTGCCAACCTCAAGCACTTTGTCTACTAAGTGTCTTTTCTGGCCACAAGCCTCCTGGTTCTTAAAGGTTGCGATCTGATTGGCTCTCTACACTTCCAGGTGACAGTATTTACCATTGTTAACCTTTTATTTCTTTGATCCAGCAAAGGGCTTTCCACACTGAGCTTAAGTCCATGTTATCATAGTACTAACATGGAAGATTTCACCCTTGTAGAAGAAGAATTGAGAGCATGAAGCCTTTATTATCTTCACACATACATTACAGCACAGTGGAATTCTTTTCTTTGCATATCCCAGCTGAGGAAGTTGGGGTCAGAGCACAGGGGCAGCTATGATACAGCACCCCTGGAGCAGGAAGGGTTAAGGGCCTTGCTCAATTGCCCAACACTGGAGCTTGTTGGTGCTGGGGCTTGAACCCCGATCCTCCGAGCAACAACCCAGAGCCTTATCCACTGCCCCTTAATTTAAAAGTGTTTTTTTTCCAGTGTTAACTCCACATTGCGGTGCCCAGGACGTAGCAAGACTTAACAAAAACGGCTCGGTAGCATCAGCCGGCAAAACACTGAACATCATGGAATTGTGCAAATTGGAAATACATGACACGGAAATTGGATATTAGCGACCATATGACAAACTTAAAAAGGCCATAAAAAGATTAGAAAGCTGTGAAAGTTAGCAATGCCTGCTCAGGCGCAGAACGGCCTGAACCTTTTTGTTTCCTTACTGATGTGATAGTGTTAGATAAACCTCACACGCTGTATTTCATGACGTATTAACAGTCGCATGCTGTATTTATCCAGGCATTGTTGTTGACGGTGCCAACATACAAATAAGAGGGTGAACCCAGGGTTTAGGAATGTACAGTGTGAAACATCAGATTATTAACAACCAGGATTAATTGTTAACCCCAGGAAAATTATGAGTAATGTGAGTCAAGGCTTCTTTTACCTGGAGTTTACAATCACCCGGGGGAATTGTTTCAAGTGTGAACAGCCCTTAAACTTTGCAGAGTGTCGTATAATCACTGCTCTGTAATCTTCACAACATTAGAAGTTGTTTGTGAGGTTTGCTTGAAGCAGTTAAAATTAGATATCCCTGAAAGGGTTTGCGGTTTGGCTTTTTCACTGTCAGTCAAATGACCTCTTTCTGGAAAGTAGGCTGTTGTGGCCGGTGCTTGATGACAAATTTGTCTGGACTACATGACAAATTGGTCCAGCTGGATTGTAAAACTACAGCAGCACTAATAGGACAAACACAAAATGTTAGGCTACACTTAAAAAAAAAAAAAGCAGCTACTCTGTAGAATAGGTGTTAGTTTTGTTTGCTCGTTTTTCTTCTTTCCTTCATCTCTTAACTGTCTTTGTCAATAACCAGCTTTTTGATTTACAGCCCTGGCTCCTTCCATCAGTTTCTCCCATGTCTCTCCCTTTTTAATATCTCCACCCATCTTCCGGTCAATTGTTTCTTTTTTCCTGTCCATAGCTATTGGCTTTGTTCATTCTATGTGAAGCGGACTCTGCATTGGCATGTACTTAGCCGGTCCATGACGTATCATAAAACTAATGGCTTCCATCAGGTTTGTCATTTTAAGTGAGTTACAGCCAAGCATTTGCGGTCTGTCTTGTACTCCAGACTCGCTGTCATCAAGCTCTATTGCTTCCGTGCCAATCGTTAGATATTAATCTCAGATTTTCTTTCAAGGGACAGTGGAGTGCTTAGATTTTAATAAATGATGGATTCCAGGCATGTTAAATAGAAACGTCTGAGAAACAGCAAACATATTTTTTCCTGAAAGATTATTTTCCTGTCACTTTTATTAAGTTTCAACTTGTTTAAAAAATAAATAAATAAATAAAGACAATATCACAGATTTATCTACTCTACTAGCCGTTAAAAACGTTACTGCAGCGCTGCAAATCATATAATGTGTAAATGCAATTTATATGTCAGCTTCAGACTGGTCTTTTTAGATTTTGTTTTTCCAGTGAAAAAGTACAAGATGACCCCAATAAAATTTAAGCCTGAATTATACAACAGACTGTGTGATAACATACTCCATGTCAGAGTACACAGTGAAGCTCCTCCAGCGACGGACGTGCGTGTAAAGAAATTTACTCCATTCTGCTTATGTCATTAAAATGTGGTCATGGAAACATTCTCCAAAGGTCAAAAAGGATGTTTATTTCTGTCCCCTAGTATGTTTTGTTTATATTTCATATTAGGTGTGTAATTCTACGCAGTCTTTCTGCAGGTAGATTTTTGAGAAAACTTGTTAGCCATTTTTGCTCACTGATCAGTTGCTCGTCTTGACTCAGTCGTGTTAACTCCACTGTGTGTGACTTTTATCCACGGGAGCAAAACAGTGATGATAATTAATTATGTAGCACAAACATCATGAAACCTTTGTGTTTTTTAAACACTCTATTTCCAGTAACATTAAAAACTCCTTCCTTCTGTAGATCAATGCTTTTACAGTAAATCCCCAAATCCGAACCCAGATGTTGATTTTTTTTTTTCTCATCTGGTCTGTATCATGTGTAAATTGTCCAGTGTTGATCTACACAATTTAGATGTATATCAGTAAAAAAAAGACTTACTGTGAATACAGAGAGATCAGCTCCTGAAAGTATAAACACCACAAAAACAGCACTGCTTATGCCAAAGTGAAATATTTAGCATGTGATCGTTTGAATACGGCCAGTTTTCCGACGGTGCACATGTTTTGATTATGCGGTTTATATGTCCTGGCAGCAAAACAATTAGTTCAAATTTTGCCCTTTACTTGCAAAGACAGAGCAAGCCTGAACTAAGCAAAGGCAAACTATGCACCAAACTGAGGGGGAAAATAAAGAAGAAATAATGATTAAAGGTGCAGTGTAATATAATCTACCGAAAATAATGCTCTCGGGAAGAGAACACGAAAAGCAAACCATATTATGTGACAAATTAAAGGGAAAAAAACAAACAGCATAATTAAGTCTTCGTAATGTGCTGAACTGCTTAAACACTCCTTAGTCTCTGGAATTGTGCTTGAGTATCGAATACAATACTTGCAAAATATATTCCCTCACTTGCCATTATGATGACAGTAGAGCGGGGTGTCCTCACCTTTTTTTCTTCCTTTCTTTCTTTCTTTCTTTCTTTTTTTAAAAAAAAATCGTCATCATATAATTTGGTAAGCCTGTGTGCTCTGTAGATGTGGATGGAGTCATCCTGGATCGAAATCTTTCATCAAAAGATACAGGTGATCAGACAAAAGAACTTTGTATGGCTTTGCAGTGACCATAGAAACCATAGTGGCAAAAATAAGTCACCCTTAATCTCCCATAACCCCCCTTCCCCCCGCCTCCCCGCATAGCGATAGTATCATTTTGCCATACTGTAGTTTACATTACTGCCAAATGGATGTGAAAAATTTTAAATCAGTATTATATAATAATAATAATAATAATAATAATAATAATAATAATCATAATCATAATCATAATCATAATAACAATGTTATATAGTCAGGAAGGACTGTTTTAATGTTTTTGTTGAAGTCTTTATTAGACTTAAAATGATGCACTGTACACCAGTAGATATTTCTTAACATGGTATTTCTCATATTCCTGACGTTCTGAAAAATCAGGGCAAGACTCTGTGTATATATGTATATATTCTGATCATATCCAAGTAATGATATTTATATACATTCATCAGATTATTGCCTTGTAATTTCTGAATTATATTACTGAACTTATAAATGTGCAGGGAAATTATGAGACCTTATGAAAAGCATCCAGTTCCTTGAACACGGCATTTTGTATTCTCTGATCGCTGAAAGGCGAAATGTGGAATCTTGAAGTGACTACAGGTTTTTTTTGTGGACACGCTTGTGTTCTAATCGGATGAGCAGGTTATATAGGACGTTAATTAAAGGGAAAACTGCACGCAACATGCTCAGATGGGATTAATGTTAGTAGAGCTTGTTATTATACAAATAAAAATCATGCCAATTGATTCATGCACTGTCCACTCCTCAGCCTTTAGGACAAGTTCGTTGCGGAAGCCATTGCTCCTCTGTGCTCAGTGAAAACTTAGAAGAGGGCAGTCTTAACAAGAAGTCCACTTCTGGGAACTCTTGAATGTCAGAAAAGAGAGTCTTAATGCATGAGTGATGGAATGGCTATTGAAACGCCAGACCATGACTCAATGAGGAACGCCTCACTTTCTGTAAAACCCTGTCCTAAGTGCACACGTCCCGCTGGGGCACTCACACATTTTCATAGAGGTCAAAGACTCTGAACTCAGTTTTGGTGGTCGGTTCAAGTGTGGAAACCCATAGCAAGGTGTGTGCAAGAATAGCTCTAATTTATAATTTATAATTAAAAGCACTTTTAGAAAGGGGTTGCATCGAGTCTCCAAAAGCAGCTTGAACACCAGAGTCCTGCTCTTCTAATGCCCCATAATGCCCATTGATCTGGGCTCAGTTTTTTCCTCTATTTGAACAGCTAGAGCAGTATTGAATAACTGCACTGCTGACACAAATCGTCTGTTTACAGAGGAAGTTTGATATGGATTTCAATGTTTAATTGCCAAAACCATTTTTATGCATCAGATCTAGTAACCTAATGACCGTGTATATGAGTAATGTGTTTATGTTAAAGCATTGTGCATTACTGGCCTATTATAATAGATACAAGCAAACTTTGCAAAATGCTACATGATACAGGGCACAGGGAATTGGATTAATGAACTGCATGAAACCACCGGCCTTGATCAGAAACATCATAGGCTTTTCATTTTTTTTCATTTTTTTTTCTTTTTAAACTTTATTGCACTTGGGATGTAAGCGCTTTTAAATCTTTTTAGAATATCATGGTTTTGAATAAGAGATAATAGTCTTGCAGTATTTACTACACCTTATTAAACACTGATGCTGGAAATATAATATTATATAAGTCCCGGCCTGCTTTCCTTAACATTTGCTTGCACATCTGCACTAACCAAAGATACACTTAGTTTGGTTAATTAGCACAGTGACCTATGCCACTTTAAGGTCAGCTGAAGTGAATTATAACATGCCTCAGTTTTTCCTTCCCAGATGTGTACCTTAAATTTAGTCACCTGCACAGCTGTCGAGGGTTCTGGAGTGGGCTACTGCTTTACCCTGAGTCCGGATCACGAGTATTATTTCCATATACTTATATATTTCCATTCCATATATGCTGATTATTTTGCCTCTCGCCCCAGTCATTGTATCAACAAAATAAATAGTCATGTATTAGGCATATGACAGTTTCACAGTCTCCGGCCAAATAGATAAAACTGCATGAATATTTCTGTTACATCTCATATCATTGATTAATGTTGTGCTAAATATTCGTTACATTATTTATTCAGTTACACTTGCTGAAAATATCATTCCACAAATTTCACTATACCTACAGCCCCCCCCCTCCCCCTTTCCCAGCTCAGATGCTCAGAAATATACACAGTCCAGAGTGTGTAGAGTCTCTCTCTTATAAATAGCATATAAAAAGAAACACAGCACTAGAAAAGTTCTGGGTCATGAGCGACTCACCTACATTTAAAACACACCGCCACCACTTATAATTGCACTTGAATTGGGATAAATGAGTTGCAGTGTTTGAGGATGGAAAACGCCGGTCAAACAGAGTTTCTGAAAATCCTGGCTGCGTCCGGTCTCTCGCACCCCACTCCCGCCGGCCTGACGCTTCCCCCGGCCGCGCGCACGCTCTCCTCGTAGGTCGGCAGGTCTTTCACTTCTTCGTAGGCCGGCGGCTGAAGAACGGGCGATGTGAAGCCGTCCACTCCGTCCATTCCTCCGCCGTCCTCGAAGCGCTCCAGCAGCGTGTCCTGCGACGCGGTGGCGCGCGCCCCTAGCAGCGACTCGGGCTCCGGTGGCGCGCGGCCGCGACGGCGGTGACGCGGGCACACGAGCCGCTGCACGAAGTAGCCCACGGCGAAAAGGGCGAGCAGGATGAGCAGACCGGACAGCTTCCGCGCCAGCCAGCTGGCGTGCTCGGCGAAGGTGCGCAGCGGCAAATCGCAGCAGCCCGTCGACGTGGCGCTGCCGTTGGCTCGCGCGCCGCACTGAATCTCCCCGCAGCCGCGCGACGCGTCGCACACGCAGACCGTACACAGAGTCACTAACGTCCCGACGTCCAGCGCGAACTGGCGCATGCCTTCGCTCTTTGATGACGGCTCCAAAAGGAATCAGCTAGGCATTAATGTGTAGATTTGCGGATCTGTAAGCTAACTGTCGCAAGTGCGCGGCGTCTTTACCGGGAGATTTTTCCCCCCCGCGCTGATATGCAGGTCCCCCTCCTCGCTGTCTCTGCAAAGTGCAGCCGGTCGTCTCACATCATAAACGTGCTACAGAGAATCGATCGCTGACGTCGCCGGCTGTCCCGTTCAATGCATCCTGATCCTCATCCTCCTCCTCATCCTCCTCATCCACAGATTAGCATTTTTTCGTTCAGTTCACGCGCTGCTGCATGCAGTCCCGTCTACACAGCGCGGGGTACTACGTCAGAACCGCCGCGATGATAAAAATGCATTGCGTCGCGTCCCGAACGAGTTCTTCTCGCAATTAATTCTAACAAGTAGCTATGGCTCTCTCACTGATTAATGGGTCACCGAAATGACCGGCTATTAGTTGAAGACCGATTGGATGCGGTCTGGGGGTTGAGACACTTCTTAAAATGTCTGATGCTCTGTTAAGGTCAGTGAATACACATAAATTTGGGACAGAGTGGTACGCTATAGACATACTAACCCTAGGCAGCCTGCTATTCAGACCTAGACTGCTTATTGGTACTGCAATTAGCCGAGCTCATCACCCCTGAGAGCCGTGCGCACATTACCAGCTATAAAATAAGGGCAACACTTAATAGACCACCAAATATTCTCCGTGGATGAGTCATTCTTATGTTGTATAGAAAAACCAACAGCATTGGAAAATGCATTAATTATAGGTCACCTTCTAACCTTTAATTTGATTCCTAGGTTCGCTTTTCCTTCCTGTTGACTATTTTTAACTACTGTTTTTTTTTTTAATGCTTGTATATAATGAAAAGTTTTACTTACAGTGCAAGTGAAAAACATAGCTACTCTCTTTGGCCAAATTATGTGAACACCTGACTATTACAGTCTTTACACTGTTGCCACAAAGCTGGAAGCACACAATTCTAGGATGTCATTCTATGCTCCAGCACCATTCCAATTTCCCTTGGAGGAAAACTGTAAACTGTTCCAGCATGATGACAATGCCCCTGTGCACAAAGCTCTATGCAGACATGGCTGGACTGGAAGAACTCGAGTGTCCTGCCCTGACCTGAACACTCCACTGAACACCTCTGGGATGAACTAAGGAGAACTGGGATAAATACACAAATAGGTATGATGGTCGTATATCCACAAACCATTGCCTATATAGTGTGCATCTATCATTTCAAAATAATTATTAACTAAGAAATAAGTAATCACCGACAAAAATAAATAGACCAATTTAAAAAACAAACAAAAAAAAACCAGGCATTTACATGTTTATGAAGTACAGCTCTGTTAAAATCTTAATTCTGATTAGTCAGCTGGTGTTGATTAGTTTTCTATAACAGCAGCTGTTAGAATAATTCCAGCTGTTAATCAAATCACAGGTTTATATTAATTGTTTTATAATAACTTGTACATTTTTGTTTCTATAATAGCAGCTCATTGACAGGGACATGTATGGCAGACAATCAACATAATCTAGGCTTAATAAATAAATTATTTGAATTGTATTTAACAAAAATATAAAATAATGTATTTTTTTTGTGGAAAATGTTTATTTAACATTTATAGAATATTTATGAGTCTCCATTCTTAGCGCTTTGTGATAGTCAATAACTTTTCCACCACAGGAATATTGTCAATATTTTGCTGTGTTTTTCCCCCTTATTAACATTATGAGAAAAGAAGGAGGCTGGTGAGGGAATAGCTATTTCTAGCTGCTATAACATAAGTGATAACAGGAAGTAACAGATGTTCCACAGCATTATTTGTAACTATAAATGGTTAAAATGCACAATGTGTTGTTTATTAATACACTGATCAGCCATAACATTATGTCCACCTGCCTGATATTGTGTTGGTCCCCCTTTTGCTGCCAAAACAGCCCTGACCTGTCATGCAATTTGTATTCTGACACCTTTCTATCAGAACCAGCACTAACTTCTTCAGCAATTTGAGCAACAGTAGCTCGTCTGTTGGATCGGATCACACGGGCCAGCCTTCGTTCATGAGCCTTGGCCACCCATGACCCTGTCACCGGTTCACCACTGTTCCTTCCTTGGACCACTTTTGATAGATACTGACCACTGCAGACCAGGAACACCCCACAAGAGCTGCAGTTTTGGAGATGCTCTGATCCAGTCGTCTAGCCATCACAATTAGGCCCTTGTCAAACTCACTCCTTACGCTTGCCCATTTTTCCTGCTTCTAACACATCAACTTTGAGGACAAAATGTTCACTTGCTGCCTAATATATCCCACCCACTAACAGGTGCCATGATGAGGAGATACTCAGTGTTATTCACTTCACCTCTCAGTGCTCATAATGTTATGCCTGATCGGTGTACATTAAAATTGTAATCATTGTCATATTTCTATAGTATTTCTGTAGTGCTGTTTTAGAAAAATAATTACTCAAACATGACACCACCCTGTCTCTGATTATTTTCCTTCAAGCATTTTATTCCTTGCATAACTATCACAACAAGAAACTTCAGTAAAAGACTGACACAAAGACACAATACAATAAATATATTAAACAAGAGGGTTTGTGTCCTTGACCAAATCAAGAGATCTTTGTTGTGCCTCATGGGCTGCTTTCCCCCTTGTTTCTTTTCAAAGAGGCAGTCGATATTTGCTTCCCCTAAACAGAGCTGATGTCCAATACGATTCGATTACCAGAGCATTACGCTGAGAAATACAGTGGAACTGATGCAGGATCTAATTTATGGGGCATCACATTTCGCAATTTCTGCCATGTGATACACGCAGCATCATCGCAAGAAATAAAACAACACAACAAGTCCATATTTGGCTATTTTACCATCTTTATGACTAAATATCATCTCAAACAAGGTAATCTAGCCATGGGGGTCACAGTCCAGTGACTTCTGTGCCGGTCCCAAGCCCGGATAAATAGAGAGGGTTGTGTCAGGAAGGGCATCCGGCGTAAAACATTGCCAAATTTAACCATGCGAATCGTCAGTACTCTGAATTTCATACTGAATTGGTCGAGGCCCGGGTTAACAACGACCGCTATTGGCGCCATTGGCCTACAGGGCGCTGGTGGAAATTGGGCTACTGTTGGTCGAAGAAGTAGAGGAGGGAGGAGAGTGCGCAGACAGAGAGAGAAGAGGAAATGTAAGAGTGTAGGACTGAGAATAGGAACTCTGAATGTTGGTACTATGACAGGGAAAGGTGGAGAGCTGGCTGATATGATGGAGAGAAGGAAGGTGGATATACTGTGTGTACAGGAGACCAGGTGGAAGGGTAGCAAGGCTCGTAGTATAGGAGCAGGATTCAAGCTGTTTTATTATGGTGTGGATAATAAGAGAAATGGGGTAGGTGTGGTCCTGAAGGAGGAGTTTGTGAGGAATGTTCTGGAGGTGAAGAGAGTGTCAGACAGGGTGATGAGTCTGAAGTTAGAGATTGAAGGGGTGATGTTGAATGTTGTTAGTGGTTATGCCCCACAGGTAGGTTGTGAGTTAGAGGAGAAAGAGAGATTCTGGAGTGAATTAGATGAGGTGATGGAGAGTATTCCCACAGGTGAGAGAGTGGTGATAGGAGCGGATTTTAATGGACATGTTGGTGAGGGGAACAGAGGTGATGAGGAGGTGATGGGCAAGTTTGGAGTTAAGGAAAGGAACCTAGAAGGACAAATGGTAGTGGACTTTGCTAAGAGGATGGACATGGCTGTGGTTAACACTTACTTTCAGAAGAGGGAGGAGCATAGAGTGACTTACAAGAGTGGAGGTAGGAGCACACAGGTAGACTACATCCTATGTAGAAGAGGCAATCTGAAAGAGATTAGTGACTGTAAAGTGGTAGTGGGAGAGAGTGTAGCCAGACAGCATAGGATGGTGGTGTGTAGGATGACTATGATGGTCTGTAAGAAGAAGAGGTCAAAGATAGAGATAGAAAAGAAAACCAAGTGGTGGAAGCTGAAAAAGGAGGAATGTTGTGAGGAATTTAGACAGAAGTTGAGGCAGGCTCTGGGTGGTCAGGTAGTGCTGCCAGATGACTGGGAAACTACAGCAGAAGTGATCAGGGAGACAGGGAGAAAGGTGCTGGGTGTGTCATCTGGAAGGAGGAAAGAAGATAAGGAGACTTGGTGGTGGAATGAGGAAGTTCAGGATAGTATCCAGAGGAAGAGGTTAGCCAAGAAGAAGTGGGACATGGATAGGACTGAAGAGAATAGAGAGGAATACAAGGAGTTACAGCACAGAGTGAAGAGGGAGGTGTCTAAGGCCAAGCAGAAGGCATATGAAGAGTTGTACACTAGGTTAGACACTAGAGAAGGAGAGAAGGACTTGTACAGGTTAGCTAGGCAGAGGGATCAAGATGGGAAGGATGTGCAGCAAGTTAGAGTTATTAAGGATAGAGATGGAAGGGTGCTCACAAGCGAGGAGAGTGTACAGAGGAGATGGAAGGAGTACTTTGAGGAGCTGATGAATGAGGAAAATGAGAGGGAAGAAAGAGTAGAAGGGGTGAACTCTGTGGAACAGAAAGTAGATAAGATTAGAAAGGATGAAGTCAGGAAGGCTTTGAAGAGGATGAAAAGTGGAAAGGCAGTTGGTCCTGACGACATCCCAGTGGAGGTCTGGAAGTGTCTGGGAGAGGCAGCAGTGGAATTTTTAACTAGTTTGTTCAACAGGGTTTTAGAGAGTGAGAGGATGCCTGAGGAATGGAGGAGAAGTGTGTTAGTGCCGATCTTTAAGAATAAGGGTGACGTGCAGAGTTGCAGTAACTATAGGGGGATAAAGTTGATGAGCCATACAATGAAGCTATGGGAAAGAGTAGTGGAAGCTAGGTTAAGGAAGGTAGTGGAAATTTGTGAGCAGCAGTATGGCTTCATGCCGAGAAAGAGCACAACAGATGCAATTTTTGCTCTGAGAATTTTGATGGAGAAGTATAGGGATGGTCAGAGGGAGTTGCACTGTGTGTTTGTAGACTTGGAGAAAGCGTATGACGGTGCCAAGAGAAGAGCTGTGGTACTGTATGAGGAAGTCAGGAGTAGCAGAGAAGTATGTCAGAGTGGTGCAGGACATGTATGAGAGGAGCAGGACAGTAGTGAGGTGTGCTGTAGGTCAGACAGAGGAGTTCAAAGTGGAGGTGGGACTGCATCAGGGATCGGCTCTGAGCCCCTTCCTGTTTGCTATAGTGATGGACCGGTTGTCAGAGGAGGTCAGACAGGAGTCTCCTTGGACAATGATGTTTGCAGATGACATTGTGATCTGTAGTGAGAGCAGGGAGCAGGTGGAGGAAAACCAGGAGAGGTGGAGATTTGCGCTGGAGAGAAGAGGAATGAAAGTCAGTCGTAGTAAGACTGAGTACATGTGTGTGAATGAAAGGGAGGGAAGTGGAACAGTAAGGTTACAGGGTGAAGAGGTGAAGAAGGTACAGGAGTTTAAGTACTTGGGGTCAACAGTCCAGAGTAATGGAGAGTGTGGGAAAGAGGTAAAGAAGTGAGTGCAGGCAGGTTGGAATGGGTGGAGAAAGGTGTCGGGAGTTCTGTGTGATAGGAAAAATATCAGCGAGAATCAAGGGGAAGGTGTACAGGACAGTGGTGAGACTGGCCATGCTGTATGGTTTAGAGACAGTGTCACTGAGGAAGAGACAGGAGTCAGAGCTAGAGGTAACAGAGCTGAAAATGTTGAAATTCTCTTTGGGAGTGACAGGATTGGACAGGATTAGGAACGAGTACATCAGAGGGACAGCTCATGTTGGACGTTTGGGGGACAAAGTTAGGGAGGCCAGATTAAGATGGTTTGGACATGTTCAGAGGAGGGAGAGTGAGTATATTGGTAGGAGAATGTTGGACATGGAGCTGCCAGGCAGGAGGCAAAGAGGAAGGCCAAATAGGAGGTATATGGATGGAATAAATGAGGATATGAAGCTAGTGGGTGCAAGTGTTGAGGATGCAGAAGATAGGGATAGGTGGAGAGAGATGATTCGCTGTGGCGACCCCTGAAGGGAAAAGCCGAAAGAAGAAGAAGAAGAAGAAGAAGAAGAAGAAGAAGAAGATCATCTCAAACAAGGTGGCTTGGATGATAGACAGTTCAAAGCCGTCATACAGAAAAGAAATCTTTTAACTCCAGGTCTGCACCTTTCGAAGAAGAGAAAACAGGGGTGTCAAAAATTAAGAAATCACCCCAACCTCTTAAAAAATACACACACACGCTACACAATGTCCTTTAATTCCTTCTTGAATTGATCAGGCTTATCTGTTCTCTGTGTTTTTTCCAGTAAATGTTGAAATCATTGCATCAGTGTTAATGGTAGAAACCACAGCTGATGCTTGTGGCTTGTGTCAGGAACTGAAGCTTAGCTAAATGTATCTACACCACAGAAACTAAGTACTTGAAGAAGCCTCTAAATGTGAGGATGAAGGCAAATTATCACTCCGAATCTCACGTGACACAGTGAACACATCTATTAGCGTGGCTCCCTCATGCCAATAAAGTGCAATAAAGTTTGCTCTTTCGATAGTGTGATATAGTATGGTAGCATTTCTCTATAACAATGTACATAATTTAATAAATAATTGAATATGTAAATCATCTTCAATTATAATCACCTAACATAAGGTTTTTGGGAGGCTGGAGGAAACCTGAGAACCCTGAGGAAACCCAGACACATGGAGTACATGTGAAACTTCACAGAGCTCAGGATCAAACCTTAGACCCTGGAGGTGTAAGATGACGGTGCTACTAGACAGTTTCTAGAAGGTTCTAGTTAAAAACTAGTGTTCACTGATGGCTTCCCAAACCAAAAAAAAACAGCAGTTTGTTTCTCACTCACCATTTCCAGTGATGTTTGAATTTATTCCATTCTATTCCATTGTCTGTATCACTTATCCAATCTATCATCGGGTCACAGGTCATCTCAGGCGTCATCGGGCATCAACGCAGGGCACACACACACTACGGGCAATTTAGAGACTCCAATCAGCCTAGAAGCATGTCTTTGGACTGTGGGAGGAAACCCACCAAGCACAGGGAGAACATGCAAACTCCACACACACAGTGAGCGGGAGCGAGACTCGAACCCAGGACGCTGGAGGTGTGAGAACGTGCTAACCACCAAGCCACCGTGTGTTTGAATTTATATTAATGGAAATTCCAATGAATAAGAAATGGTGGAGAAGTTGCTGAAAATACTGGACTCAAACTCCCAGAATGCACCGCAGCAATATGACCCAGTTGCAACTATTTACTCCAGAGACTTGGCTAGTTAGTGATCTACAAGCTGATGGCATTGATGGTTGTATTCGCATAAAGATGTGAGAGAACATGACAAAGGGCTAAAGTGCCGCCGCATCTCTCTTTATTAGGTGGAGAACCCCAGTGACACTGGCAACGAATAGCATTATGGGTAATGTAGGAAAGCTGAGGTGAAAATAGACCAAGTTTAAACTAATCCATTGCATAATAATTCTTAAACACCACTGCACATATTAATTCTAAAAATTGTTTCAGGATGAATTTTTCCTTTCAGATTTACCGATTTTTGTGATCATCTGTTAAACATACAGATTTGACCTTAGAGCCCCAGTTTACATTGTTTTTAAACACTTCCATCTTGTGCTGCTGATAACCTGCATGTTGTGAGCACGTTGTGGTGCTAATCTGTCATCAGCCTGATGATTCACATCGTGCATTATTAACAGCTACGGCTTTGATTGATTTTCTTCCTTATATTAGACGTCATTTTCTTTCATGACTCGGTCTCTCCTAGTGCGTGCATTAACGGTCGAGTGCACGCGTCTTTCGAGCTGCATGGATGCAATAACTGCCTTGTATGAAATAAAGAACAGCAGGACGTCCGTGTGGGAGTGATCACTCCATCATTGTATACGCTAATAAACCACAGGACCTACATTGTCTAAAAATCAAGCTGGAGTTTGCGACGAGAATTATAAACAGCAAAAAAACCCAAAACTATTTCACTCCCACAGATTTCCTGCTCTCCAATGGGCCGAAGCCATGTGTGAGTGTTTGTCAGAGATATATGAGTCTTGGCAGGATAATAGGACAGGCGACCGGGCCTGCTTTGAAAACAAAATCTTTCTGCCCCCTCCCTCCTTAAAAGTTTTTTGCTGTCTAATGGCTTTTTAGAAGCGAGTTCCATAAATCTTATCAGAGTGCTCAAGTCAATGCCTTTCTTTCATACAGTAGCGCCGATCAGGGGGAATGATGACATAAAGGATGTGAGAGAAATGGGAAAAGACCGTTTAGCCTTTACATGATCTGTGTGACCTCTGAGCCGTTCCTTTCAGATATGGCCCTGATTTGGATTACAAAAAAAATGTCCCAAATTAGACGTGTCTGGGGAACGACTTCATGCAGTTGTCTGATGATAGGCCTGCGCCACGCCAGTCTATCCAACCATGCTATATTCACATGTGGCTTCTACACTCTTGCCCTCATGCTTTTTCTCCCATTCAACTTTCTAGATCTGCCTGTCTGAACAAGAGATCTGTGACAGGAAAAGATATAATTCAATCATGTAATCATGTCCTGAACATGTTCCGGTGGAGGAAAACCTGGAGAGGTGGAGAATTATACTCTAGAGAAGAGGAATGAAAGTCAATCGTAATAAGACTGAGTACATATGTGTGAATGAAAGGGAGGGAAGTGGAACAGTAAGGTTACAGGGTGAAGAGGTGAAGAAGGTACAGGAGTTTAAGTACTTGGGGTCAACAGTCCAGAGTAATGGAGAGTGTGGGAAAGAGGTAAAGAAGTGAGTGCAGGCAGGTTGGAATGGGTGGAGAAAGGTGTCAGGAGTTCTGTGTGATAGGAAAATATCAGCGAGAATCAAGGGGAAGGTGTACAGGACAGTGGTGAGACCGGCCATGCTGTATGGTTTAGAGACAGTGTCACTGAGGAAGAGAGGAGTCAGAGCTAGAGGTAGCAGAGCTGAAGATGTTGAAGTTCTCTTTGAGAGTGACAAGGTTGGACAGGATTAGGAACGAGTACATCAGAGGGACAGCTCATGTTGGACGTTTGGGGGACAAAGTTAGGGAGGCCAGATTAAGATGGTTTGGACATGTTCAGAGGAGGGACAGTGAGTATATTGGTAGGAGAATGTTGGACATGGAGCTGCCAGGCAGGAGGCAAAGAGGAAGGCCAAAGAGGAGGTATATGGATGGAATTAATGAGGATATGAAGCTAGTGGGTGCAAGGGTTGAGGATGCAGAAGATAGGGATAGGTGGAGAGAGATGATTCGCTGTGGCGACCCCTGAAGGGAAAAGGCAAAAGAAGAAGAAGAAGAATGTTCTGTTCACTAGACAATTAGAAACCATGCTCCTTTGGATAGCTAAATTTTAAAGGTCAAACTAAAAACCTAGAAGGATGCTGACCATTTTCTAAGGTTATACATAGCGATGTGTTGATGCTTTTATTCTACACCACTCTTGATTTCCATCATGGAGAGAGTCTTCAGGACAGCGGAGTTTGTTTTCCAGTTGCTCTGTTACATGACAAACTGCACTTTTTGGTCTTATTAGCATAAAGAGAGAGTGGGGGAAAAAAGGTGTGGCTGGTGAAGGAACTACTCCTAGCTCCTCATAAAACATGTATGTTGTTGAATAAAAAATTGTCAGTATTGATGAATTGCTGTGGTATAAGAGGAATAAATTGCATCACACCTCCCTATCCTATACTTAATTATTTTCTATGCCTCTTGAGTTTTATTGCTTATTTAGTTCACTCTTTAAATCTTAAAACAAAATGTAATACAGAACTGAGTTGAACTGAAGATGCACCAAGTTAGTTTCATGTTGAAAAAAAAAAAATCATTATTTCTATCAAACTTTAAAAGCAGCTTTAAACAA
>JAUCMX010000022.1:14973950-15036450 GCA_033459395.1 Hemibagrus guttatus | reverse complement strand
GTACCACTCCTCCACCGCCGGGACGCTGGAGGGTTCCCCCGACCAAGGGAACAGTGGGGGCTGGTACCCCAGCACACACTGAAAAGGTGTTAGGCCTGTGGAAGAGTGCGTGAGGGAGTTCTGGGCGTACTTGGCCCAGGGCAGGAACTCGCTCCATCTTTGCTGCTCCCTGCTGCAGTAACTCCTCAGGAAGCGGCCTATCTCCTGGTTAAGGCGCTCCGCCTGACCATTGGATTGGGGGTGGTGACTCGAGCTCAAGCTCACCCCAATGTCCAGTCGCGCGCACAGCACTCTCCACACCCGAGAGGTGAACTGCGGGCCTCGGTCCGACACAATATCCTCTGGGAGCCCAAAGTTCCTAAAAACATGGGCAAACATGGCGTCCGCTGTTTGCATGGCAGTGGGCAAACCTTTGAGGGGAACCAGCTTGCACCCCTTAGAGAAGCGGTCCACCACCACCATGATCGCCGTAGAGCCCCCCGAGTCTGGTAGGTCCATGAGGAAATCCACGGAGAGGTGCGACCAGGGGTGCCGTGGAACCGGAAAGGGCTCCAGTAGTCCCTCGGGACGCTGACGACTAGTCCGTGCCTGGGCACAGGTGGCACATTGTCGGACGAAGTCCTCAACATCAGAGCCCAAGGAGGGCCACCAGAACCGGCGGCTGACCAGCTGAGCGGACCGACGGGTACCCGGATGTCCCGAGCTGGGTGCCTCGTGCACCCACTGCATCACCTGAGGCCGGAACTGCGACGGGACGAAGAGTCGGCGTGGGGGACAGTCAGCGGGAGGCGGTTCCTCGGCGTGGGCCCGCCAAATCTCGCCCAGGAGGTCCCACCGGACCGGTGCCAGTAGAGTGGTGGCCGGTAGGATGAGCTCAGGTTGTCCGAGGACGCCAGCCCCCTCGGACTGCCGGGACAGAGCGTCCGCCTTGCCATTCTTGGACCCAGGGCGGTAGGATACGGTGAACTGGAAACGTGTGAAGAATAGGGCCCACCTGGCTTGTCTGGGGTTCAGGCATTTGGCCCCGCGCAGGTACTCCAGATTTCGGTGATCTGTCAGAACTTGGAACGGGTGACACGCTCCCTCCAGCCAGTGGCACCACTCTTCCAGCGCTGCCTTAATGGCCAGCAGCTCCCGGTTGCCCACATCGTAGTTGACCTCCGCGGTCGTGAGCTTCCGGGAGTAGAAGGCGCAGGGGTGTACCTTCCTGGGGTTGCCGTGTCGCTGGGAGAGCACCGCTCCGAGCCCACTGCTGGAGGCGTCCACCTCTACCACGAACGGCCTGTCGGGGTCAGGGTGGCATAGAATGGGGCCCGTGGTGAAGCAGTCCTTGAGGCGTTGGAAGGCCGCCCGAGCCTGGTCTGTCCAGCTCAGTTTTTTGGGTTTCCCCCTTAGGAGGGACGTCAGTGGAGCTGCCACCGAACTGTAGCTCCGGATGAACCTCCGGTAGAAGTTAGCAAAACCCAAGAACCGTTGTAGTTCCTTAATAGTGGCTAGAGCAGGCCACTCCGACACAGCCCGAACCTTGTTCGTGTCCATCTCCACTCCCCGAGGGGAGATTACATACCCCAGGAAGGTCACCGTGGTCCGAGAGAACTCGCACTTCTCCAGTTTCACGAATAGATGAAATCTCTGCAGCCTGGCGAGCACCTCCCGGACTTGGCTAATGTGGTCCTCCATGGAGGTGGAATACACCAGAATGTCATCGATGTAAGCAATGACGCCCCTCCCCAGGAGGTCCCGGAACACCCCGTTAATGAGTGCCTGGAAGACCGCCGGGGCGTTGGTGAGGCCAAAGGGCATCACGCAGTACTCATAGTGCCCGTGTGTCGCGTGGAACGCCGTCTTCCACTCGTCGCCCTCTTGGATACGAACCAGGTTGTAGGCGCTCCGGAGGTCGAGTTTGGTGAACACCCGGGCCCCACGCAGCTGCTCTAGTGCCGCAGGTACTAGCGGTAGGGGGTAAGGGTACCTGACGGTGATGGCGTTCAGGCCCCGGTAGTCGATACAGGGGTGGAGCCCCCCATCCTTCTTCTCCACGAAGAAGAACTCCGCGGCGGCCAGTGACGTAGACGGCCGGATGTGGCCTGCTGCCAAGGCCCCTCGATATAGTCCTCCATAGCTTCGGACTCAGGGAGTGACAGTGGGTAAATCCGGCCCTTGGGAAGAGAAGTGTTGGGCAGCAGGTCGATGGCACAGTCCCACTCCTGATGCTCCGGCAAGCGCGACGCCCTCTCCTCACTAAACACTTTTTCAAAATCTGCATACGGCTGAGGAAGGCATACGTGTGCCCCGGTGTTTACCTCCTCGACGCTGCACGTCCCACAGGACCTGGACACTGGATTCCTCAGGCAGTCTCTCAGGCAGGCAGGTGACCAGCGCGTCAGTTCTCCCGTGCGCCAAGAGATCTGGGGGTCGTGGCGCCTTAGCCACGGGAATCCTAGAATCACAGGGTTCGCCGGGGAGGTGGTCACGTAGAAAGTCAGCCTCTTGTGATGGAAGAGGCCCGCCTGGAAACCCAGCGGCTCTGTCTGGCGTCGGAGGTAGCCCTCGCCAATTGGCTGACTGTCAATGGCCGTGATCCTTAAAGATGGTACACAGGGAGAGGTGGAGATGCCCAGTTCCTCCACCAACGCCCCGTCAATAAGGTTCATGGCTGCCCCAGAGTCAATTAATGCTGGAACACGGACACAACGGTCAGAGAACAGCAGAGACACAGGAATGGCGAGACTCATTAATAGTGAGCGGTCACCCACTTGGGAATTGGCGGCCCTCTCCGGACAGCGGGGACTTAGATGGCCGGTGGACCCGCAGTTGTAGCACCACCTCGGGGGTCCACGGGGTCGACGTTCCTCCTCCGTCAACCTAGATCTCCCCAGCTGCATGGGTTCTGGGTCCCTCTCACCCCGCCCCGGGCAGTCCATTCTGACGCGGGGACGGGCGGAGGCCATGTCGGAGGCCCCGGTCCGGCGTTGGCGCCGCAGGTTGTCAAGGCAAATCGCCGTGGCCACAAACTGGGAAAGGGGCGTGGCTTCCACGTGGCATGCGAGTTCTGTCTGAAGGGCGGGGTTCAAGCCGGCGCGGAACACGGCCCAGAGTGCCGCGTCGTTCCACTCAGACTGCGCCACTAGGGTACGGAACGGGATGGCATAATCGGTGGCGGACTCTGAACCCTGACGGATCTCCATCAGCTGGACCGATATGTCCTTTCCACCAGCGGGATGTTCAAATACCTCACGGATCCCTTCCTCAAAGTGGGAGTAGGAAGCCCGTATAAGTGGGTCGGCGTCCCACACTGCTGAAGCCCATTCAAGGGCTTTCCCCGTAAGCAGAGACAGTAAAAACGCACATTTAGTACCCTCCTTGCAGTACACCCCCGGCTGGTGTGAAAAAAACACTTCACATTGTCGGAGAAACCCGCGACAGCAATCAGCAGAGCCATCGAATTTCTCCGGAAGCGCTAAACGGGGTGACTCACCGCGAGCAATGGGCGTTTCCCGCGGTGCGGCAGTGGTCGCGTTGCTCAGCTGTAGAGTAAGCGCTTCTAGCTGAGCCTGAAAAGCGCAGATGAGCGAATCCTGTCGCACGATGATCTCGCGCAGCTCCGCTGGATCCGTGGGTGGCGAGGTATTCTCTGATGGCGCGCCGCCAGCGCCGGAAGAAGCCGGATCCATTCGCGGGACTGGCGATAGGGAAAGAGCAGAAGAGAAGTCCAGAAAAACAGGCAGAGAGTCGGCAACGGGAAAGCAGTAGTTCACAACGTCAAACCAGAAAGAGTAATCCGAAAGAGTAATCCAATAAACGAACACAGTCCAATAACCAATCCAAGCAGTGTAATAGACAATCCAATAGAAGAAACGAAAGCCAGTCCAGGTCATCAACAGAAATCCAAAAGAAGTATCACAAAGATAGCGCTCAGTACGATCCATACGAAAACAATACCTCGCGAAGAGGAGGAAGTGCGCACCTGTATTTGAGCCCACCGAAACCGGAAGCGGCTCAAAACACGGGCGACAGCTCCCTCTCGCGGTCGGATCTCGGGCAAGTCGTGACACAAGGTCTATCCTCTGTCGCGACCTGAATCTGAGGCTATGGATGACTATATGTAGCGGCCGGTGTTGTATATATATATATATATATATACACAACACCGGCCGCTAAATATAGTCATATATATATAGTATATACAGTGGGGTAAAAAAGTATTTAGTCAGCCACCAATTGTGCAAGTTCTCCCACTTAAAAAGATGAGAGGGGCCTGTAATTTTCATCATAGGTACACTTCAACTATGAGAGACAGAATGAGAAAAAAAATCCAGAAAATCACATTGTCTGATTTTTAAAGAATTTATTTGCAAGTTATGGTGGAAAATAAGTATTTGGTCAATAACAAAAGTTCATATCAATACTTTGTTATATACCCTTTGTTGGCAATGGCAGAGGTCAAACATTTTCTGTAAGTCGCCACAAGGTTTTTACACACTGTTGCTGGTAGTTTGGCCCATTCCTCCATGCAGATCTCCTCTAGAGCAGTGATGTTTTGGGGCTGTCGCTGGGCAACACAAATTTTCAACTCCCTCCAAAGATTTTCTATGAGGTTGAAATCTGGAGACTGGCTAGGCCACTCCAGGACCTTGAAATGCTTCTTATGAAGCCACTCCTTCGTTGCCCAGGCGGTGTGTTTGGGATCATTGTCATGGTGAAAGACCCAGCCACGTTTCATCTTCAATGCCCTTGCTGATGGAAGGAGGTTTTTACTCAAAATCTCACGATACATGGCCCCATTCATTCTTTCCTTTACACGGATCCTGGTCCCTTTGCAGAAAAACAGCCCCAAAGCATGATGTTTCCACCTCCATGCTTCACAGTAGGTATGGTGTTCTTTGGATGCAACTCAGCATTCTTTCTCCTCCAAACACGACAAGTTGAGTTTTTACCAAAAAGTTCTATTTTGGTTTCATCTGACCATATGACATTCTCCCAATCCTCTTCTGGATCATCCAAATGCTCTCTAGCAAACTTCAGATGGGCCCAGACATGTACCGGCTTAAGCAGGGGGACACGTCTGGCACTGCAGGATTTGAGTCCCTGGCGGCGTAGTGTGTTACTTATGGTAGCCTTTGTTACTTTGGTCCCAGCTCTCTGCAGGTCATTCACTAGGTCCCCCCGTGTGGTTCTGGGATTTTTGCTCACCGTTCTTGTGATAATTTTGACCCCACGGGGTGAGATCTTGCGTGGAGCCCCAGATCGAGGGAGATTATCAGTGGTCTTGTATGTCTTCCATTTTCTAATAATTGCTCCCACAGTTGATTTCTTCACACCAAGCTGCTTACCTATTGCAGATTCAGTCTTCCCAGCCTGGTGCAGGTCTACAATTTTGTTTCTGGTGTCCTTTGACAGCTCTTTGGTCTTGGCCATAGTGGAGTTTGGAGTCTGACTGTTTGAGGTTGTGGACAGGTGTCTTTTATACTGATAACGAGTTCAAACAGGTGCCATTAATACAGGTAACGAGTGGAGGACAGAGGAGCCTCTTAAAAAAGAAGTTACAGGTCTGTGAGAGCCAGAAATCTTGCTTTTTTGTAGGTGACCAAATACTTATTTTGCACAATAATTTGCAAATAAATTCTTTAAAAATCAGACAATGTGATTTTCGGGATTTTTTTTTCTCATTCTGTCTCTCATAGTTGAAGTGTACCTATGATGAAAATTACAGGCCTCTCTCATCTTTTTAAGTGGGAGAACTTGCACAATTTGTGGCTGACTAAATACTTTTTTGCCCCACTGTATACTATATTGCCAAAAGTTGCCAAAAATTGCAAATGTCCCAAGACTTTTGGCTATATATATATATATATATATATATATATATATATATATATATATAAATATCTATATTGCCAAAGGTTTTGGGACATTTGCCTTTACATGCACATGAATGTAATATGGAGTTGACCCACCCTTTGCACCAATAACAGCTTCAACTCTTCTGGGAACGCTTTCCACAGTGTGTTTATGGGAATTTTTGACCATTCCTCTACAAGTGCATTTGTGAGGTCAGGCGCTGATGTTGGATGAGGAGGTCTGGCTCGCAGTCTCTGTTCTATCAGGTTGAGGTCAGGACTCTGTGCAGGCCAATCAAGTTCCTCCGCACCAAACTCGCTCATCCATGTGTTTATGGACCTTGCTTTGTGCACTAGTGTGCAGTCATGTTGGAACAGGAAGGGGTCAGCCCCAAACTGTTCCCACAAAGTTGGGAGCATGAAATTGTCCAAAATGTCTTGGTATGCTGAAGCATTAAGAATTCCTTTCACTGGAACTAAAGGGCCAAGCAAAACCCCTGAATTCATATATATAAATACTCAACTTCAAATCAAGCTAAAATTGTCTTTGTACATTTCTGCACAAAAAAGATTCAGTATCTACACATGTCCTTGAGGGAGCAGGTGAGACTTTCATTCATTTTCATTTTTAATGCTATTTTCACAAAGCAGCTTTACAAAAATCATGATATAGGTCTAGATACCTAATCAGCAAGTCCTACGCCACAATAACAAGTGAAAACTCTCTGAGAAGGTATAAAGAACAATACCTCAAGAGCAACCTGAATCAAAAGGTAATCAGTCAGCTTTAGTGTGACATTAGCGGTGAGTAGTGTGATTATATAATGTGTGGCTGGTCTGGAATTTGTAATGAACAAAGTATCAGTACACAATAGATTTTTAAAGAAGAGATCCATAACAAAAACATGCATTTTTTCCTAATTAGTTCTTCCATCAAGGTTTTGTTTCTCCAGCTGGGTTACTGTCTGTTTGGAATTTCATATATTCTCCAAGGTTCTGCATAAGTTTCATCTAGGTTCTCTGATTTCCTTCAACTTAACACTTAGGTGGACTGGCAAGGGTAAATTCCTGCTGGGTGTGAATGAGTGTGTGAATACTTTGCTGTGCATGTGGTGCGTGGTGATGAGCCACTGTCTTATCCAGGGTGTATCCCGCCTTACACCCAGTGTTCCCAGGATAAGCTCCAGATCCAACACATCCGTGACCAGTATAAAGCTTTTACTGACAGTGAAAGTTACAACAACTTATCTCTGATAACTTACATTTTAAACTATCAAGTCATCCATCCATCCATCCATCCATCCATCCATTCATCCATCCATCCATCCATCCATCCATTCATTCATTCATCTTCAGTAACAGTTTTTTCCTGGTCAGGGCTGCAGTGGATCTAGGGGTCTATCCCGGAAACACACGGTGTGAAGTGGGAATACATCCTGGATAGGTTTTCAGTTCATCTCAGTTCACCTGTTCAACCACAGTCCATGTGTTTATCTACAAACCTGCAGACACCAAAACACAGTTCATAAGTTACATCCTAATAGCGAAACCTGAAGAACCTGATGAAAAGATCGAGTTTACATGAGCACAGATACCAGATCAACAGGTTTCTGATAAAAAGTTTTTTTTTTAAATGCCATTTGGGCTGAAAAGATAAAGGATATTTTATAAGTAATAAAGGTTGATTATTTAATCTAGTTTATTTTTATGTTTATGTAGAGGCTAGTTTAGTTTTCATGTTCGTGAGGGTCTGATTATAGTATTATTATTATTATGAATAATTCTTATTATTATGACAATCATTACATTATTACAATAATTATTTTAGTATATGTACTATATTTTTTTAGTGGGGACATTTGTGTAGAGAGAGAAAGAGAGAGAGAGAGAAAGAGAGAGAGAGAGAGAGAGAGAGAGAGAGTGATTGTTCCTGCCACCCCCGCAATCTTTTAAATCACTTGTGCTTTAAAAAAAAAAGTTGACAGCTCAAGGCTTGTTCCAAAAATCCAGGACATGTTGTGAACTGATGCAGAATTTCTCATGAGAGAGAATTTTATCTACTCCTAAGACATTGTGTAGAGAGAGAGAGAGAGAGAGAGAGAGAGAGGGGAGAGAGAGAGGGAGAGAGAGAGGGAGAGAGAGAGGGAGAGGGAGAGAGAGAGAGAGAGAGAGAGAGAGAAATGGAAGGGCGGTAAATCATTGGTCCGAAGGAGAGAGCGGGCTTTTTTTTTTAGCTCCGCCCCCTCTAGGTCCCATTACATTGTTTCAGTTCAGTTCCGCAGATCTGTATAGCATGTACATCTCCTAGCAAACAAACAACAGGCGGTTCGAGCATCCTTCCGTACATTTTTGAGATCGGCATTTCTTCCCACTCTAGAGCAATGCTGAAACACTTTGTTGTTCATGTGCACGAATTCTTGGTTTTTAGATGCGCTGCAGAACCAAAAAATAAATAAATAAACATCCACATGTTACCACGCATCGTAATTTTATAGACTGTAAGTAGATCGGTAAAAAAATTAAAAAAAAATAAAGAAGAAGAAGAAGAATCGGTATTTTGTGTGTGTTGTGGATGAGTGTGTATTACAGCCGTGGTGTGTTTGTTGTCTCCGTGCAGGTGTGAAGAGGACAGCGCGCGCTCATATTCTTCCTCGTTTACCTAACAAACGTCACGCGCAGGTGGCTCAAATTTAAACCGGCCCTTCTGTGTGTGTGTGTGTGTGTGTGTGTGTGGGCATGTGTGGCTGAACTATGGTGGCGAGCATGGCAAATTTCGGCGACACAAAAGAAGTAGAAGACGGGTAAGTGATGCTAATATGGTAATTGGTCACTGTTATTGTGTATCAGTATTGTGTAGCTCACCTTTATAACATGTAACTGTTTTTAGATGATACTTAGCATTGACATTGTGTCTAAAGCCTCCGTGTGAACGCCGTTACACTGTTATAACACATCGATTTGGAGACCCGATTTAGATTGAAGGTGCTGAAGATGCGCCATGATGCTTTTGTTTCCGGTGTAAATAAACGGTAACGCTTTAATCCGCGCATCTGTTTCGGCTGTAACTGTTTCTGTTTCGCACTGCAACTACATAGGGCATGAGTTATAATAGTGTAATAAGACTCACTCCAAGAAGGAGCCGTTTATTCACGTTGTGTGTGTGTGTGTGTGTGTGTGTGATTATGGCTGTACATCAACTACTAATCCTAAATGGCGGCATTTCTCTAAACATTTGAATTAATCATCATGCTATTTATCTCTTTTGAGTAGGCGACCATATCAAAACTAATATAAAAAAATATATATATTACAGTGATTTGTTTGCCTGTTTAAATGCTTTGCAATAGTGGGGCAGAACATTTGCCACCCCATTTATTATTGTGCCTACTGGTCAGAAATGCCAACTACAGCCACACCAGTAGAGGAGCAATGGATAGGCAGGACACTTATGGTTTTCACATCTGGTGTGAATCTGTGTGTGATTGTTCCTGCCACCCCCGCAATCTTTTAAATCACTTGTGCTTTAGAAAAAGTTGACAGCTCAAGGCTGTTTTTGTTCCAAAAATGCAGGACTTGACATGTTGTGAACTGATGCAGAATCTCTCATGAGAGAGAATTTTATCTACTCCTTAGAATTTTAATCTAAAAAAATTCTTTAGACCAAATTCTCACTGTAATATCTCTCTTTGGTTTCATGCGGTCACACTATTTACACTTTACATAATCCTGTTTACATTACACCTGCATTGGTCTGCATTTGAGTTGACCTTGACTCATCAGTGCAAACAGATCAACACGACAGTCTTTGAGTGCAAAATTCAGAAATGGCACCGGTGTGATATCTGTTCGGTTTAAATTCCTGCCTAATCGATTTCAGAATAATGTACTGTATATGGTCCTGTCATAATACTGGACTGGAATTGGCTGAGCAACAGATACACAGATCAGGCATAACATTCAGAGCACTGAGAGGTGAAGTGAATAACACTAATTTTCTCGTCATCATGGCACCTGTTAGTGGGTGGGATATATTAGGCAATAAGTGAGCATTTTGTCCCCAAAGTTGATGTGTTAGAAGCAGGAAAAATGGGCAAGCATAAGGATTTGAGTGATTTGATAAGAGCCAAAATTGTTATGGCTAGACCACTGGATCAGAGCATCTCCAAAACTGCAGCTCTTGTGGGGTGTTCCCGGTCTGCAGTGGTCAGTATCTATCAAAAGTGGTCCAAGGAAGGAACAGTGGTGAACCGGTGACAGGGTCATAGGCGGCCAAGGCTCATTAACACATGCGTGGAGCGAAGGCTGGCCCGTGTGATCCGATCCAACAGACGAGCTACTGTTTCTCAAATTGCTGAAGAACTTAATGCTGGTTCTGATAGAAAGGTGTCAGAATACATAGTGTGTGACAGATCAGGGCTGTTTTGGCAGTAAAAGGGGGACCAACACAATATTAGCCAGGTGGTCATAATGTTTTGCATGGTCAGTGTATTCACAAAGACTAGCTGACAGTGGATTTATCCTCAGATGAATAACAAACTTATTACAACTGCAGAAAACAGGACCTTGAAACCAGCACCTGAGTCAGATACACAGCCACCCTTTTGCATTATTCCAGTGGATATCTGACACTGTCATGTGTCTGGGTGGGAAATTGTGCCAAAGCTTGTTTAGTGCCTTTTTAAAGGAACAAAAGATATAATCACAGCTGTGAAAACCATTATTAAAATAGATAGATAGATAGATAGATAGATAGATAGATAGATAGATAGATAGATAGATAGATAGATAGATAGATAGATAGCAATAGAGTATTAACCTTTTTCTACCAGATTGTTTTTATCCAATTTTTTTTCTGCTTTAGCCTAGGTATCACTGTAGCAAAGGGCCAAAAATCATAAAAAATCATGTTATGACTAAACCATAGACACTGTCATAAGTGGATAATTAGAGTAGATACCTTTGTTTGTCACATATACATTATAGCTCAGTGAAATTCTTTCCATGATGCACCCCCGGAGCAGCAGTGGTTGAGGGCCTTGCTCAGGGGCCCAGCAGCAGCTTGGCAGTGCTAGGGCTTGAACCCCTATTCTACAATCAACAACACAGAGCCTTAACCACTTGAGCCACCACTGCCCCGTACATAAATTGTGTTTCTTAAAATAAATTTTCCAGCTTTTGCACATTGTGTAATTTTTTTCATCACACAACTGCATCCTTCCTGAAGTTATGTTGAGTTTCATCAAAGCAGTACACCAAAACTGGTACTTCTGCATTCTTTCTGCTATACTTAATGCCCTTTATATGGATTAGGATATTCCCCGTAGGTCTACTTTATTGTATTGACTAACAAACTGGTCTGACTCATACCTACTGCAGCCCATCTGTAACGGAAGCCTGAAACCATTTATTAAGTCAAACACACTTGAACCCTTTTCATTATTCCAGCTGATATTTGACACCGATGTTTTTCTGGGTGCAACGTTTTGCCCATGTAATACCCCTTCCTGTTTTTCAATGGAAATACCCTCTTTGTAGGATTGGGAGCAGGGTGTGTGTGTTTGACATCAACTCCGTTGTCATTTTCAGCAGCTCTGTATAGAAGAGAAACCACACAGAAACACCTGACTCATTCTCGCTAATAACCACAAGAGCTTGGCCTGACTCCAGCTAGCCGTAGATAGTAGCATTGTAGTAGATGGTAGCGTAAACACAAACCTGTGTAAACAGCACTCCCTAAACAGGCTAGACCTGATAACATATCAGAATAACATGCAAAGCAATAATAGGAAGCTGGATATGTTTTGTAGAGTAGTTCCTGGAGGCCGACCTCAGAGATGACAGTGTGATTTTTGACCCTTGTTACAACAAAACCTATTAAAGTCAGGCTAAAGCAGAACATATATGGATAAAAATAAATTGGATGGAAGAAAAAGGTATAATTTACAGAAATGATAAATGGTGTGAAGGATGCATTTGTTCCTGATAACAGCTGCTTTCACTTTGCACTTATCTACGTGAACTTTTACCTGTGAATTTGCAAACCCACAATTTGCATGCCAATAAAAAACAAGAACAAGCCTGTCCTCTCTTGGGATGGATTGGTTATCATGTCGTATTTTTATTACTGTTGCTAAAAATAAGTTAAACTGAAGTATTTTCCATGAACTGAAACAGACTGTTGCTGTGTGCAACTCGATTGTATCATGTGATCAGATTGTATATTTCATCTCAATCTTTTTCCCTATATTGGACATGGACAAATTCCCACCCATAATGAACAAATTCCCACCCACTGTCCAGCTCTGGTCATTATCATCACCGGGTAGTTTAACACACCCAGAGAAAAGTGCTTTCTGCTCTCTTTTGCATACATGAGCTCACAGACACACAGATTGGTTAGTGTCACTGTGATTGACAGGGGCGATAGAGTATGCCCCTCCCACCATGGACTTATCAGGATTCAGACTCCACCTCTGAACTCATTTCTGTTGCACCAAATGACCTTTTATATATCTGTTAAGTTAGACTCATGTACTTTTTATGTGATATATGCTAAGAGTTTTGGAGTAACATTAATGCTAAGATATTCTTGCTAGCTACGCTTGACGTGTCTGTGATCCGAACATCACATGACTGTCTCACGAAGTGCAGACACTTTGCATTTAAAAAAAAAAAATGCAAAAAAACAAGCGAGGCTGTTTTGTGGTTTTCACTACTTTCTATCTCAAGGCCTTTCTCTTTTGTGCACTGACATGTACAAACACGTTAAGAAGTGTGTTTCACAGCCGCATTTAAATTCCAGGTGGTTTGTCATTTTATGTTTTTTCACATATGTTCTGTGATGTGAAAGCCCTACACATAGCTTCATTATCTGATAATATCGGCCTTATTACACTTTGCTTTCCTGTATATTATGTAATCTGTATCTAATTATATAATGTACATTTTTATTATGTGTGAAACAGTTTTTGCAACTCAGGTCTGCAGCCTGATTGATGAGCCGTCTGTTGCAGCGAACAGAGCTGTAGGGTTAAAGCCGGCCACGCTGCAGCTGTGTGTGATGTGGAAGTGGGTCACTAGTGTGGTGCGAGATAGTGGACACGCCTCCATTTCCTGTTATTGTATCTCTACTGATAGTGCCAAAAGTGTGCGAATGAACGAGTGCTGAAAGAGGTGTGTTGTGTTCAGTTAGTCTTTCCCCACTGCAGGCTACAGTTGATTTTATCAAAGCAAAAAAGTTGTGTCTTTTTAACTGTTTTACACATCCTGCACAATTTTACTTTTTTTTATATTTGTTACTTTTATCCATAATGGAAGAAGTTCACAGTTTGGAAAGTTTACACTAGAAACAAGTGTAGAACAGACTACACAAATCCTGGCCAAACCACTGTGGGGAAACTATCGAGTAGTCGGGTGGTGGAAAAAAACTGATGGTGAAGAAAGCAGGCCAAATATGCATTTATTAATCTGGAAATTCATCCTCACTAGTGCATTTTAATAATTAGTATGTCCTTAGACAGTATAAGATGTATTATCCTTGCACATTTATTGCACATCTATTTATTGTTGCAGTCCTGCAGGCCCTAACACACACACACACAGAGTTTTTTAACTGGAGGAACCCTGTCCAGATGCTGACTCAGTAAAGGGTTTCATAGGACTGGACCAAGCGTTTAGAAGGATACTGAAACAGAGCAGATGCAAAATATGGGCAGTAAAAATGGCTATGATTTATTGACTTAAGTTTTTTTTTTAAATGTGCAGATCCACAAAGCAGATCCTCTTTTGTGGCCATTCTGACGCATTTCTGTAAATTATTTATCTGATGCCAGATCAACAAAACAGAGCCTGGGTTCAGAGAGAGCTTAAGAGGTGTCAGGAATCATTGGGAAAGTTCCCTGCAAGACCACTGGAGGGGGTGCTTGCAGGTGAATTGGCGGAGCCTGCTTTACTGTTTGTTTTCCCTTGTACTTTGTGCCACGCCCTTCCAACTGTTCTGCCTTCCCTCCTTTGTCACCTGTTTCCCATTTCCCTTGACGTGCTGCCCTACATATGTAACCCTTGTGTGCCTGTCCGCTGCCAGTCATTGTTTGTTTGATGTTTGTTGTCATTTCATGAGCCTTGTGTTAGGGGTCCATAGGACGGACCGCTCGTGTTTCTTTATCATGTTTAGTTTTGTTTTTTGTTTTGTTTTAGTCTCGTCTTACCCCTGTGAATAAAGCAGCATTTTGTTTAATCCTGCCCATGGCTCTGTCCTTTCATGGTGTGCGGGGTGCACGCAGTTACCATGAACATCAGGGTTCGAACCCCATGGGGTGTTGGTGGCCCGGATGTTACAAGAGGTCAGAGATGGAACAGGATGATGTGAACTCAGAGTTTCCAACATTCGGCTAGGAAAAAAGTAAGAAAACGCAATTTGGAAGTTTTTTCAGGTTTAGCATATGATGTCAAATCAACATGGCTGCTCAGAACAGTATCACTGTTGATGTGTACTCGTCATATCTACATTTACATTTCTGGCATTTCTGCCCTTATCCGGAGCGACTTATATTTTAATCTCATTTTATACAACTGAACAATTGAGGGTTAAGGGCCTTGCTAAGGGGCACACTGGCCCTTTGTGGATAAGATTGAACATCCCTGTTGCGGACAAGACTGGACATCCGTGGTATAGAATGTCTTTGCATGCTGTAGGATGACAATTTCACTGCACTGGAACTGAGAGACCCAAACATTTGCATTTTCAGTGATTGGTAGACACCCTTATCCAGTGCAACTTACATTTGATCTCATTTTATACAACTAAGGAATTGAAGGTTAAGGGCCTTGCTTAGAGGCAGCTTGGTGGACCTGGGATTCAAACTCACAACCTTCAGAGAAGAGCAGCAGTCTAACACCTTAACCTCTAAGCTAAATGTCACTGCTGAAAACTTTTTGCATCCATGTACAAGTTATCTGATTAGCCGTGATTTCATCACTGTCAGGCTGGAGGTTCTCGGAGAGGATCTCTAACAGGAGGAGTGTGTACACAGACACTTCATTCCTCTCTTACACAATTATAAACCTGGACAAGTCTGTACCAGTGCAGTGCTTGTATCCACACACACCTTTCACAGACAGACTGCAGTATCAAAAATGCTTCATACATTCGCTTCAGTTGCATCAATAGTGCAACTCCAGCTGCACTGAATCAAAGCCTAGAATTTTAGAAATTCACATCACTTTTTATTCAGTGCATTTCTGAACAATGTCCTACAGGACTAAAACAATATTCCCGCACATATTTGCATATGGATTGTGTTTGGGAAATTAGAGCAGCTCGGTTTTTGCATGTGCAGCATGACTCTGACACGCAGCACACAAAGGAAGACGAATTAAAGAATGTGGATCAGAAACTGTGGTTCCTTTGAGGTGTTAATGAGGGAATCTGCCAACAGAATCGATGCATGATGGCAAAGGTTTAACACTTGGATACCTGGAAGTGAGAATTGAAAATTCAGAATTTGAGAGAAGTGAAAAGACAGTAATGGCTCGGAGATGAAATGTTATTGAAGATTACTGAATTACATAGAAAGCATAAAAAGCTTACCTACTAAAACGTGTAGTATTTTATGCGCACTATAAATTCAGTTCAATTCAGTTTATTTGTATAGCACTTTTAACAATTGACTCAAAGCAGCTTCACAGAAGTGTAGTTACTATTTATCCCTAAAATGTATCCCTAATGAGCAAGCCTGAGGCGACAGTGGCAAGGAAAAACATCCTGAGATGATATGAGGAAGAAACCTTGAGAGGAACCAGGCTCAGAAGGGAACCTCATCCTCATTTGGGTGACAGTGGACAATAAATAATGTAAATGTAAATAATGTCCTTTCTACAACAGCAACCACGAGCTCTTGAGGAACTACTAGGTCAGTAGTTTCTGAGTTCATTATAGACTATTATTTCCAATAATAATTCCACTAATACCAAAAGCTGACCGAGGTAACAGCAGTTCAAAGATGGCGGGATAGTCTCCAAGTGTTTCTATCCACAGCAGTCTCCTGGGTCACAGGCTGTCCACGCAGATCTATAAAGACTTTGCACTTTGGACAGTATTTTTAAAGGCTGCATTAGAGAATATGCATTCATTAAAGTTTTAATTTATATTTATTCCCCTTTAAATGATTTTCATTTAAAATGAAGATTTTCTGAATTTGTTATTGTTACGGTCAGATCAGTAATTATTTGCATCAGCTTGCATTCCTGCTGCTCTTTCTTCTGAAGAAACTCTCTGCAAATAATCTCTACTGAGCAAGCACACACAGTTTTAATTTAAATAATACCTCTGCATGGTTCATACAGAGAACAATGGGTTGTCTGCCATATGCTAAGAACAGTTCGCTGTTTTCTCAGCTCAGTATTTCTCGTTGGATAATGTGAATCCAGTTTGTTAGAGCAGTCAAGAAGTTGCTCATCTATTTCAGTAACACAGAAAAGAAAACAGAAAAAAATAATATAAAAATATATTTGATGCAATACAAAATATAAATAGAATTATGTGTATATTCAAAAGAAAAAATATATAGTAAATGAAAAAATATATAGAATATATTGAATAATAATATATACATAAAGAGTAAAATAGAATAAAAAAGAAATTAGAATAAAAATAATATAAAAATATATTTGATGCAATACAAAATATGAATGGAATTATTTGTATAAAGAAAGAGAAAACATTTATAGAAAATAACAAATATATAGGAAATATATTCAAGAAGAATAAAATAGTATAAAAAGAAAACAGGAAAAAATAAAATAAAAATAGACACAATACAAAATATAAATAGAATTATTTGTACATTCAAAAGAAATATATAGTAAATTACAAAATATTTTAAAATTATAGTAAATTATAAAATATATTCATAAAGAATAAAATAGAATAAAAAAGAAAATGGAATAAAAATAAAATAAAAATAGATGCAATACAAAATATAAATAGATTTATTTTTACAAGATAAAACATAGAAATTAAAAATATATATTGAAAATATATTCAAAAAGAGTAAAATAGAATAAAAAGGAAAATAGAATAAAACTAAAATAAAAATAGATACAATACAAAATATAAATAGACTTATTTGTATAAGCAAAGAGAAAAAATATGTAGAAAATAAAAAATATATAGAAAATATATTCAAGAAGAGTAAAATAGAATAAAAATGAAAATAGAATAAAAATAAAAATGATACAATACAAAATATAAATAGATTTATTTGTACATTCAAAGAGAAAAGAATATATATAAATTTAAAAAATATATAGAAACTATTCAAAAGGAGTAAAAATGGAATAAAAAATAAAATAGAATAAAAATCAAAATAGATACCATTCAAAATATAAATAGATTTATTTGTACAATCAAAGAGAAAAAAATGTGAAGGAAATAAAAAATATATAGAAAATATATTTAAGAAGAGTAAAATAGAATAAAAATAAAATAAAAATAGATACAATGCAAAATATAAATAGATTTATTTGTACGAGAGAAAAATATATAGAAGATAAAAAATATAGAAAATCATATTCATAATATATATAAAGAATGATTGGTGGCTTAACAGTGTGACTGTTGTGAATAGATGTGTGCAGTTGTGTGCAATTAATGCGATGTACGCAATATGTTCTGTGTAAAAAACTGGCTGAGGTGTCAGTGTTGTGTCAAAAAGTCCTAGTCCTGCGTGTGGTCCTGTTTGAGGGCTCGAATGGCCTGCAGAAAGCAGCTCCTCTTTCTTTGCGTTGGCCTACAAGTATTATCTTACATTTTTACTTATATTGTATGTTTTGCTCTTTAATTATTTGGCTTAATATCTCAAAATCCTTCCAAATTCTATTATTTAACTGATCAAATTATCTTTGTTTCTCTGCCTGATAGTTTAGAATATCTAAGTTTTGCATTTCTCTCTACAGAAATGGAGAAATTCCTGCTTCAGATCTGAAAGGTAAGACGTGTATATCTCTATTCCTCCACCAGAGAGCACTACAGCCTCATTTCTCACGCCAGTCCAACCCTTGCTGGTGTCTTCCTGTTAGCTGTGTACCACTTCTCCTTGAGTCAGCTGTTTGATAATTACTGCACTCTGTAGCTGTCCTTGATTTTGCTAATTATCTCTCAGGAGTGAAGCGCTGAAGCATTTTCAGAGATAATCACTTCCCACCCACTACAGCTGTAGATCAAGCTGTTTCCCAGAGCCTGACTTTACTCTAAGGCAAAATTTTGGACATCACCAGTGATGGCTTGTCGTGATATTAATCAGGAGGCTAAAATAATATCTAAACACTATTAGACACTAATTAAACTATTAGAGATGACATTAAAGAAAAGCCTATAGACACTTAATGGCTGCTTTCCTGGGGGTCATCACTGGGCTTTTAAGTAAATGCCTCCATTAAAATAATAAATAGTGTAATTTCCTTAGATTAAGTTTGTAGCATTAATAATATTGATCCAGTTATCATGACTAACATATGATATTTGAATATGCACAATATTGCCAAAAGTTTTGGGACACTCCTCCAGATCATTGAATTCAGGGGTTGGGTTCGGCCCTTAGTTCCAGTGAGAGGAACTCTTAATGCTTCAGCATACAAAGACATTTTGGACAATTTCATGCTCCCAACTTTGTGGGAACAGTTTGGGGCTGACCCCTTCCTGTTCCAACATGACTGCACACCAGTGCACAAAGCGTCTTAGAGTCTCTGCTCTAATTCATCCCAAAGGTGTTCTATCAGGTTGAGGTCAGGACTCTGTGCAGGCCAGTCAAGTTCCTCCACACCAAACTCGCTCATCCATGTCTTTATGGACCTTGCTTTGTGCACTGGTGCACAGTCATGTTGGAACAGGAAGGGGTCATCCCCAAAATGATTTGCAGGGGTGTCCCAAAACTTTTGGCAATATAGTGTATGTATTATGATGAAAATTAAATCGCAAACTTATCTTTGTATCTTGCATTTTGTCTTGTTTTTTATACCATACTTAATTTATTGCACTTTTGTAGTCTCTCTAATGGATCACTAATAGTTTTTAGTAAAAACAAAAGACAAATCAGCACATGTACCTTCCAGATGGCGCCAGATGGATAGCTTGCATGTTCCGCTGGTTTTATCAAATTACATACAGCATGTGTTAGAGAGAAATTTGTTATCCTGACTTTACTCTTATTAACATCTACAACTATTGCGAGTTATTAACACTGGTGCAGTTAATATTAATAAAATGCACCGAATGAAAGATTTTATGATTTTCATATAGTCGTCCAGTTTTACAGTAACTTAATTATAAGTTGCATAGATTTACATTAATATCTTATTATTTTGCTTCCAAAACAGGCAATCAGATTGACAATGAGTACAACAGCTCAGGTAAAGTATACATTGTTATGATGGTGTGTATTCTTGGTTCTATACATAAAGACATATAAGAGTAATTTGAATTTGGTTCAAAACTCAGGTTTTTGTTTTTCACGCTAAAATTGCGTGTATGCACTTGTCTATATCAGCAATGGCCCATGACCCGATATTTTGAGAGGGAGCCTCAAACCTTAAATTTTCAGGGCAGTCTTGTAATAAGCAGTTATGAGTCGACGGCATATAGTCATCCAGTTTCCAGTCTCGCAGCTTGATTTAGAGGTGCCTTTGTTCACATGTGTATGGTACAGCAGGAGGTGTGTTTCTCATTACCGTATGCTAGGCACACACACACAGCACCATTATCATTATCCTGGGTTTCCAGGTTTAAGGAGACAAAATTGCATGTGTTTCTGATAGATACACTTTATCTCCTCTATAATCCCAATTTGCCATTTATAATGTTTATATGGTACAAAGGAAATGGTTCTTTATAAAACAGACACATTTTTGTGGAAACTGATTGGTGTAAAGACCTTAGCCCTGACAACTGTTTTATTAACTGTCCTGCCTTCAGTAAAAATGTTTGTAGAGAGAGCATGGGGTTGCATGAAAACTATCCCAGTAACGATTAGTCCTTGTTGCAGTTATTTCACCACGAAGTGCAGCAATAACACTATGGCGATAAATGTGAATAATTAATTATTAGAATGAGGCTCTGCCCCACATGTCCCAATATTCACGAGGTACACAAACCTCTGTTATCAGTGCTTTAATGACATTATATAAATGAACATCATGAGTAAGTTGTATGCTTCAAAACGCATTTGTTCTTCTTGTATTCAGAAAGTGCGGAATCATCATCAGAAGAGAGTGCAGAGGAAGAAGAGGAGGAAGAAGAGGAAGAGGAAAATGAGGGAGATCGAGGTTAGGATATACTCCATTTTCCCAGTGCAGTTATTTGTTCCTGCCTTGCTTATTTAGTACTCTTAAGATCAACAATTAACCAGGAGAATTTGGCCCATGTCATTACAATAAATAATGACAATTTTATCTGTTTATACTTTAATGGTTGATTTATGGTTGTGAAACACCCACAAATCAAGTTACCTCCTGTAGTCAGTTACGTTATAGCAGATTTAAAAGATGATCCGTTGCTTTATGTAGGAGTTAATAAGACAGAAGAAATGCAGCTTGTTAGTGAGAAACTGCAGGACGCAACATCCTCCATCCAACCTGAGAACTTTCCGGTAAAGAGCTTTACTTCTGACTGCTAGAAAGTCCTGCCTCCTAAAGTGCTGAATAAACATCTTACACAAAACGTCATCATATAAACAATTATATGCTTTTCTTTCTTACAAAACAAAATGTTTATTCATAATCTTAGATTATGTGGAGCGTATGCCTGTGATTGAGTTACTCTTTCCAAACAGGCTTCCACAGTTTTATTTCTGTGAGCACACACACAACACAACACAAGATTTACAGCAGAAAAGCACTGTACATGCCTCTCTAGGAGACGTTTTCATTACAGCTGCACAGTAAGTTAAGTAACAAAGAGCTGGGATGATTTGAAACTCGGACTTTCTGTCCGCTAGACAGGCGTCTAACCAACGAAGCCACAACACCCCATGATCGGTTGCTGTAGTTTTTTTACTAATGAAACCGTTCTTGGACTGTGTATGACATTTATTCATGCGCAAATCTTCTGACAGAAAACGCGGAATCATGTGCTGAAGGAGTCACTGACGGTAAGAATCAAATGACTTTCTCAACCTTTCCTTCTTTATGATTAATTGTACAGGAGAATAAACATGAGACTGTTATGTTCTGGACATACGCTCACATTTAATATGTCATGTGTCCCTGTTTTTATGAAGAAACACTGATTCATCTCACTTACGGGTTGCTGTGCTTTTGGTTTCAGACTCGCGCGCAGAGACCAGACCAGACACGAGGAATGGTAATTTCTTTTTCTCACTTCTTACTAAATTCACAGCTGTATCAGCATGCCGATGTAAATGATCATTCCCCAATACATGGCAGGGTATAAAAACCGCACTTCATCATTTATTAACAGTATGCACTCTGATATAATCATGTGCCAGCCAATAGGAGCTGAGAGCAAAATCGAACTGGTATCCCTTACTAGGCTGCAGGAGCTAATAGATGAAAATGAGATAAATGTAAGACACTCTGGATATGGGTGTCTGCCAAATACCATAAATGTAAACCTGCCAAATGCCATAAATGTAATAAATATACTCAATGATGATTTCTCAGCATTGATTAGTTCGATAAAAACACACTGGAGGTGTTTGAAATTGACCTGATATTCAATATATGTTTGATATAATAATATTATCGTCCCTATGCAATATCCTACGCAATATCACGTTGCCACAATATCCAGTGATGATTATCGCAGATTCTATGATGTGGGGGATATGGTAGCTTAGTGGTTAAGGTGTTCTAAGATTACAGGGTGAAGAGGTGAAGAAGGTACAGGAGTTTAAGTACTTGGGGTCAATATGCCCAGAGTAATGGAGAGTGTGGGAAAGAGGTAAAGAAGCGAGTGCAGGCAGGTTGGAATGGGTGGAGAAAGGTGTCGGGAGTTCTGTGTGATAGAAAAATATCAACAAGAATCAAGGGGAAGGTGTACAGGACAGTGGTGAGACCGGCCATGCTGTATGGTTTAGAGACAGTGTCACTGAGGAAGAGACAGGAGTCAGAGCTAGAGGTAGCAGAGCTGAAGATGTTGAGGTTCTCTTTGGGAGTGACAAGATTGGACAGGATTAGGAACGAGTACATCAGAGGGACAGCTCACGTTGGACGTTTGGGGGACAAAGTTAGGGAGGCCAGATTAAGATGGTTTGGACATGTTCAGAGGAGGGACAGTGAGTATATTGGTAGGAGAATGTTGGACATGGAGCTGCCAGGCAGGAGGCAAAGAGGAAGGCCAAAGAGGAGGTATATGGATATATAATTGAGATATGAATGAGGATATGAAGCTAGTGGGTACAAGGGTTGAGGATGCAGAAGATAGGGATAGGTGGAGAGAGATGATTCGATGTGGCGACCCCTGAAGGGAAAAGCCAAAAGAAGAAGATGAGTGGTTAAGGTGTAGGATGACTGATCGGGAGGTTGTGAGTTTGAATCCCAGGTCCACCACGCTGCCACTGCTGGGCACTTGAGCAAGGCCCTTAACCTTTAATTGCTCAGTTGTATAAAACGAGATAAATTCTCGTTTACAAGTCTCTCTGGATAAGGGTGTCTGCCAAATGCCAGAAACGTAAATATTGGAGCTTGGGATGGGGTTTGGGGCTTTGAGTGTGTATGAGCTGCAGTGAGTCTTAATGGTCTGTGGAAGTAAAACCGGCTGGGATAAATGCCACTCATTCAGCATCATTCTCTTCTGACTCAACATCATAAAGGGAAACGGCCCGAAAATATGGAAATTACCCCAGAGTCACTGTGATCCGTCCCCAGAGCACTCTGAGAACAGGGGATCGTCCTAATCATGGTCTGGAGGCAGAACAGGAAAGGTACTACAAGTACCAAAGCACAGGCAGATGATGTGAATCTGGAATGATATGCTCGCTTTCTGTCATGGTGAATGGTGAAAGTTTTAAGTTTGTTAACGGGCCATAAAATAGTATTATCACAACTGATTTTGTTTATATTATATGCCACCCCTGTGATTCTTACACCAGAAATTGTAGAAAGCTTGTTTAATTTGTGTTATGGGAAAAATGGTCAATCATAAAAAGGGGAAAAAACATCAATATTGCACAAGCCTATTTTTCATAATCTCTATGTTTAATTTTATTAATGTTTAATCCTGCGGGTCATGAAGTCATCATCTTGCTTTCAGTTCACATTAAGGATGATTCAGTGCTCAGAAAAGAGTCGATTCACTGATTCCAGGCACAGAAAAACTCAATCAACTGAACTATTTGGAGTCTTTTTTGGTTACTTTCTGCTCAGTGCTTCCAGAGTCCTGATTAAAGGCCTACAAAAAACGGGGCTTTAATCAGTTTTTAATCTGTCCCTTAGAGTAAATTCATGAGTAAAATTCATGTAAAGTCAAATCATGAGGTCAAAGTTAATGCTGTGGTATGTGCTTTATTTTCTTAGGAGGCCACATGAAGCCATTCTGTGAGAAATGTAGCATTCTTCAGGTGAGTATCTTTAGATATTAATTGTGCTTGATGTTGAGGCACGATGTTCATTTTCCTTCCAAAAGATTTGGCTTGCATTTTTAGATTGTATATGCTTTTCATCAGACTGATCACATAATACTGGTCCTTGAAACAAAAAAATAAAAAGCAAATGGCTCGTACACTGTATGTAGTGCATCTGACCATCAAACCCAAATGTGGTTCTTCGTCAAACTGTTGCCACAAAATTGTCTAGAATGATTTTACATGCTGTAGCATTATAAATTCATTATAACTAAGAGCTCTAAACCTGTTCCAGCATGACAACACCCACCATGCACAAAGCAAACTTCATAGAGACATGGTTTGCAATGTTTGATGTGGTTGAACTCAGGTGTCATGCACAGAGCCCTGACCTCAGCCACAATGAACACCTTTGGGATGAACTGAAATGTAGACTGCACTCCAGGCCTGATCACCTCATATCAGTGCCTGAGTTCAGTAATTCTCTTGCGGCTAAATAGGCAAATCCCCACAGCCATGCTCCAAAATAAAGTTGAAAGGCTTCCCAAAAGAGTGGAGTGGTTCTTATAAGAGCAAACTGGGGAACAAGTTGGGAAAGTGGTATGGGAGCAAGAGGCACAGATGTCCGCAAACTTTTGGACCATATAGTGTGTGGTCCTAGATAACAAACCCACCTTTCACTAAATCAAATTTTGGGTTTGAAGATAAAATTAAAGATTATTTATTTGTTTGTTTTTTATTTATTACATTTCAAACTTATTCTGAAAAGTTGTTTACAATTTAAAAGCAGTAATTGTTTCACATGCAGAAACCGGTCTACCAGCTTGTCACACCAAAAGAAATCTGTGAAAATCGATGGCAGTAAGTAAACTAACATTTTGTTTTCTCTTTCTGTCATTTGCAGTTATTTTTATACGTTACTTATTTCTTATTCCAAATCTTCTAATTAGGTTTAATCCTCATATTATATAAATTATCTGTGGATTCTTTGTTGTTGAAACCTGATTGTATTTTGTGCCAGGTTGACTCTGGAAGATGAGGGAGTGTATGAGTGCTCAGAGACAGGGCTGGTGTTTGAGGTGTCTCAGAGGGTCAGGATCCGCTACCGTGTCCTTTCCTGGAGCAAGTTTGGTGCTTTCCTGAATGACTCGTGGAAATTTGCCGGGCCCATTTTCGACGTTGACTGTGATCCTTCCATCCTCAAGTCCATCCAGTTTCCTCATTCACTCTGTCTAGCAGGTAGAGTGACATTGTTTACAGTAATCTCTAATGACAAAATAGTTACAAGTGAGGCAGAATACAGTAATAGCTCAGATCTGTGTAATATGAGCTGCTTCAGGGAAGAGTATCTCCTCATTTTCTAAATCTTTGCTTCAAATACTAACCTGCTATGAGGCAAACTTTTTTTTTGTGTTATTAGATAAAGAATGATGTCATACTTTCCCTCCCATTTTTAATTATATTTAAAGTTGTGGAACATCATTGTTAATCCACATATTTTTAGGCTTAGATTACATCATACAAATTCCCTCTTATAGAAATGGTAGAGTATATAAAATAATACAAAGAATGAGCACAACGATCAGGCATAACATTATGAGCACGGAGAGGTGACGTGAATAACACTGATTATCTCCTCATCATGGCACCTGTTAGTGGGTGGGATATATTAGGCAGCAAGTGAACATTTTGTCCTCAAAGTTGATGTGTTAGAAGCAGGAAAAATGGGGAAGCGTAAGGATTTGAGCGAGTTTGACAAGGGCCAAATTGTGATGGCTAGACGACTGGATCAGAGCATCTCCAAAACTGCAGCTCTTGTGGGGTGTTCCCGGTCTGCGGTGGTCAGTATCTATCAAAAGTGGTCCAAGGAAGGAACAGTGGTGAACCGGTGACAGGGTCATGGGCAGCCAGGGCTCACTGATGCACGTGGGGAGCGAAGGCTGACCCGTGTGATCCGATGCTGGTTAATGCTGGTTCTGATAGAAAGATGTCAGAATACACAGAGCATGACGGTTCACGGCTGTATTTACAGCAAAAGGGGGACCAACACAATATTAGGCAGGTGGTCATAATGTTATGTCTGGTTGGTGTATTATAGTTATACCAAATCAGGAGTTGAGAATATATAAGTTACGTGGTATAAAATACTCTACCAATCCACACTATCATGTAAAATTATTAAAAGACTTAGTGATAGATGTTGATGAGAAGTGAGCAGAACATTATTACATGAACATGATTCACGTTCAAATTCCGTTGTGTAAGCTGTTGAATTTTTCTTATTTTGTGCACATCAGATCAAGACAATGAGGTGAAATTCAGCGTCTTACACGTGAAGGATCACAAAGGCCTCATCGAGCCTTCGGTCAATCACTCGCGCAGTCATATAAAGTGGAACGTGTCGTCTCTGTCTCCGGTGGGCCCGGTCGTACAGACGTCTAAGCCAGCCGAGCACCACGGTGTTGTCCAGGTCTATAAGGAAGTGGGTCAGCAGGATTCGTACTCATTCAGGGTCTACCTCGCTACCAACAACGACTCTGATATCGCTGTAAGAACCTTTATTTGTTCAGCAGCAGTGCAGAATTCAGTGCGAAATCTTCCATTCTTTTAAAAAGAACTATTTTGTGCCCAAAATACTCTAGCAGTATTGTGATGGTAACACTTCCTGTAGGCATTATAAATACATTCATAACATGTTACAGTATAGAACTATATATTGCTTAACACAAAGCTGTATACTCATAGATTACTGTTTTTTTTAAATAACACTATAATATCAGGTTGCAGTTGAGATACTATGAGTTTTATGTAGTGCAAGAGTTTTATACAAGTGTTTGTGTTATACTTTGTTACATCATTTTTTTAAAATAGTTATTATGATGTTGAATTCTGGATTCTGATTGGTTGATTAATTTCTGCTCTGATAGTAGTAACCGCAAGGCTGATATTACGGTGCTTGTTAAGATAAAATAAACCAAAGCTGGTGAGGGAACAGCAGGATACAGCGGCTGTATCGGGATTTAAGTTGCTTTGTAGAGGTTTGATTACAATTAAATAAAAAAAGGAATATAAATAAATGAATAAACAAACAAATAAATAAGTATCAAATTCACTTTTTAATATTGAACATCACTGTGTTAACAGTATCTCAGCACATCACATCTTAATTACTTTTGTCACCTGATATGCTTAATAAAATGTGATTCTCATGAGCATTTATACAGGTTTATACTAATCCAAGCAGTATAATGTATTATATGTATTATATGTATAATGTTATACATTTCTTTATAAAGCCTGAATATAATTACAGGATTCATAAGGTGTGCATCTGTTACACGTAATGAGAACAGCTTAATATTGCAGGGTAAGATGCCATGCTCCATTTAAGTTACTGTAAGTGTGACATAATCATGAAATGATGTAAATAGGAACTAATCGTAACGGTATGAAAGTTATGTCATTAATGCTTTGCCAGTTTTAGATCCGCTTTCAGAGCTGTCTTGCGTGTGTGTGCGTGTGTAAGTGGTCTCCACCAGATGTAGTGTAGGAGAGGTGTTACTATTTGTACTTTTTTGTCCCCAGCATGACATTTTACAAGAAGTGTGTATGTGTGCGTGCGTGTGTGTGTGTAGCGTGTGCGTGTGTTCGTGTGTGTGTGTGTGTGTGGCGTGTGTGTGTGTGTGTTTTGAAATTGTTTAATTTTATGATAATAAAATGTCTCTCCTATGAATAATATATGAATGATAATTAATAATAATAATAACATATCTTAATTTAGTAGCTTAATCATGTAGTGTAGATTAAAGATAAAGCAATAATAAAAATAAATACATAATAATAATAAATAAAACATACAACGAAAGGAAACATACATTATGCAAATATGATTTTTAGAGTTTCTTTATTTGAGTAATGTCCTCTAATAAAATTACAAATTTCCATAAGCTTTCTGACAGTTCTCACGGCTGAGTCAGACTCTAGATTCAAACTACTGAGATGATGCTTTCATATTTTTATTAGACATCAACTATTCATTCAATCTCTCAGTATGACTTGCCCTAGTTCATTAATAAATATGAATTGTGTACGTTTTATCTTTCGGGTAAACGCATATGATTATCATAAGCCCTGTAAAGCCAGACAAGGAATTCGGTCTGATGTGAAACTCCAGTGTGCATGTGCTTGTGTGGTTTTTTTTTTTTTCACATCTACGTCAGTCTGGTCTCTGTGTCATGCTCTATCATGCTTTAGTCATGTCGTTAGCAAGAACAAAAAGAATCTCTTTAGAGATATTGAGATAGTATGCAAATATTCTCTCTGTGTATCATGAATTACAGCTCTCCTTCTCCAGGTTCCTGTTGGCTTTTAAAGACGGCAGATTTATGATTTAAAAACTGCTTTATTAACACCACATAAAGAGCTTATGTCTCATTATAGCAGCTATAAAGAATTGTTCCTTCAGAAGACTGTCATTTAAATTTCAGCTTAAACTCTGACTGCTTTTATTCCCTAACACTGGAGACTCCTTCCATTAATTGTTCAATTAAACACATCCACAATTAAAGTATTTTTTTAAACATTTTTTTTTTTATTTGAGGAATCTTGCATACAAATTCCTGTGTATGTCGTTACTATAGCAACAATAACTCATTAGAGTGAGTATATTATATTATATTGTATAATCCTGTGATTTGTTCAGCAACTTCTGACCAATCAGAATCAAGTATTTAACATCACTGTGGTTTGTTTTCTTTACTTTGTCATATTTTTAGCACTAAGCTTGAGAGAACTTTGCTGTTTATCATCACAGGACATTCGAAAAGAAGTAAGGACCGCAAAGAAAAAGTACATGAAGATCGAGAAGCCGCCTCAGTGCCAGAAGCTGCTGGAGGAGAACAGGAAGTACCGTCTGATCAGCGAACCCCAGGGGGACATCACACCTGAGGTGCGATTGAAAGCAAAAAGCACTGGAGCACTTAGCTGAATTATTTAATCTTGCCTGAAACCACATTCACAGTTTAACCATACTTTTTTCCTGCAGGACATCCAGTTCACACTGGCTGTAGTGAAGATGAAAGGTTACTTTGAGGCATTCTTCGAGCAGCGTCCTCCTTTCAAGCTCTCGCTAATTGAGGCAGAGTCTGAACAAATCGTGTGGTCTGCTACCATTCGGGAAGGTAACCATCATCTGCTCTGAGAGTCTGTGTGTTATTTATTTATTTATTTATTTTTTCTTCTGTGTCTCTCTGCTTTGTTAAAAGCGCATAAGCTTTAAGCGAACTCCGCCCCTCACATGATTCTCTCTGATTATTGATTATATATCTAAATACAGATGTTTGTAAGTTCTGTATTAAATCACTACATGCTTGTAATTCCTCTCCATTTATGATTCAGTACTGATGGTTTGCTGTGCATGGGACTAGTGGCATCTTAGAAGCATAAAAATCTCATTGTGGATAGAAACATTAAACTGTGTAGTGCTTCAGCTAGTAAGGAAATAAAATCTACTTTATCTACTACTAAATGAAATCTTTATTGACGCAAGTATCAGAACTAATGAATGCCATTTCATGGTTTGGATTATTTTTGAGAAATAACAAGACTTACCTTCTGTTTTAGGAGACTGTGTGGAGAATACTGTCGAAAAAAGCCGAAGCCGTTCATGCAGTAAGTACAGATGGAGTTGAGTGTCTTTCTTTGCTCTTTCGTCTAAGTGATGGAAGTGGGCCATGTTCAGCACTCAAGCATTTCAAACTGCAGCCAGAGATAGAATTAAACAATTATTTCTTTTTAGAAAAGAACTCATTTCTAGTGCAAATTAACTAATAGGCAGATAAATGTCTTTTGGGGATTTTCATGAAAGGTCGGAAGCGAAACAGCAGCATGTCGGACATGGAACGGAGCAGTAAGAGACCTCGCTGGTGTGACGAGTCAGGCGATGATTTAGTGCCTGGTAATTCCTTATCATTTATTTCTTCTTGCTGTTTGAATTTGCTTTGAATTACACTTAAGGTTTTTATTTACTTACAATGTATTTGTAGTTCAATTCTTTTTCTGTGACCTTTACGTGAATCCTGAATTAAACACTGCACCTCTTTTTTTTGCACCAAGACGGTGTAAGAACGAAAGAGACAGACATGAGCGATAAGCAGCTGATGCAAGTGGCCAAATGCATGGGAAAGGAGTGGAAGTGTATGGCCATCGCTTACCTGGACCTGACCAAACAGGACGTGGAGGAGATTGAGACAAAAGCTGAGGGCAACCAAGTCATGATGAAGTTCCACATGCTGCATTGCTGGAAGAGTCGGCAGTCTAAGGGAGAAGCCGGAGCCATGCAGCTGTACGAGGCACTGAACCAGGAGGATGTGCCCCGAGAGGTCATTGACAGACTGGATGGTGAGTGTGCACATGACTGATCTTTTCCAATTTTAGACCCAAACCTTTTACAGCCACAGTCTTACACAGTATGCAGTATATAAACACACTAGTTTTGATGGCTGCCCTGCATATCCTGCTTTCATTCATACTTACAAAAAAGAATGTCTTATATCACATATGCATATGCAGACACAGTTTTTAAATATTAACACTAATCAATATCTCTATTACTGTTAATGTTTAAATAAATAAAAAAAGAAAGAAAGAAAATTAAAAAAAATCTTTTCATGCAACTGATTAAAAATTAATTTATGTATTAATGTTCTTCATTAGTACAGTGGTGATTCAGGTGGTTAAGGGTCTGGGTTGTGGATTGGAGGATCGGGGTTCAAGCCCCAGCTAAGCCAAGCTCTACTGTTGGGCAATTGAGCAAGGCCCTTAACCCTCCCTGCTCCGGGGGCGCTGTATCATAGCTGCCCCTTTGCTCTGACCCCGACTTCCTCAGCTGGGTTACACAAAGAAAAGGATTCCACTGTGCTGTAATGTATGTGTGGTGATTATAAAGGCTTCATGCCCTCAGTTCTTCTTCATATACTAGTTTTGTAAATATTTAGGTCATGTAGTCGATGTCATATGGAAAACTGAGACCCAGATCCTGACAGAAATCAAGACAATGATCAAAATCTGCCATAGAAACTAACATTGCCTGTGTATATGTCTAATGATAATCAATTACAACTTATAAATAACGTCAGCTTGAATTTTGGCACAATTTTTAAAGAACAATATACTGCGTTATTTTTGTTATTTTTGATTACGTAGGTTTGTCTAAAGGTGTTTTTTCTGGACTAGCCTGCATTCCTGCAGTATTGTTTGTTGCAGTGTGCCATTAGGAATGAAGACCCGGTGCTGAGTCTTACTTTAATTTATCAGATTATTAGCGTTATAATTCCTCTAACTGATAGAGCACAGTTTGTTTGTTACTACTACGACTATTACTACAACTAATATAAGTAATAATAATATCCAGTTTCCTCTCCCAGTCCAAAGACATGCATTGTAGGCTGATTGGCATCTCTTTTTTCAAGTCCATAGAGTGTGTGTGTGACTGCCCTGTGGCATCCTGTCCACACACCCAAGGCACCTATTATTTCTGTATGTAAGCACTATATTGTTATGTCTCTCTTCCTGCAGATATACGACGCAGTGGTTCCCCTAAATAAGTCCAGAACTTGGATTCACTTCAGGACTCTGTAGATCATCTCAACCCTGCATCCTGGCTCCTTCAGCTACAAGACTGTGTATCTCTCAGGTTCTGTCCTATTTCAGATTTGTTCCTTTTTTCTGGAATTAATCTAAACATTTTCTTTGGTTCTTTTTGACAGCTATTTGTGGAAAGCTATTCTGTGTTTATGAATGGGAAAATACAGGCCAGTTACATTCAGTCTCTTTAAAAGGACAGATGAAGACAAGTACACAATAATAATAATATGGTGCTGTAAAATACAGCATGATAGCTGTGCTCTGTAGCTACTTGAGTGTATAGGTCTCATATCCCTGTGTACTTGACTGTTTTTGAATTTTTCATACATTTAAATTTTCTATCATGTGTTCTTCATGGCTTTATTCCAAACCACTCCAAACTTTGTGTTGACTCAGAGGAACGTTTAATCATGTTTACCCATCATGCTTTTGGAGCTTTTGGACCAATTTGTGTTCACTGTGTATAACATTCGGTGTTTTTTCTCCCCAGCCAAATAAGCACTGGTAGCGTATAGAAAATGCAGTAACACTTTCTGTGAAGGCTATACAGTTTTAAAGGGATTATCATTATTTATAACATAAGGGCATTACATTTTGTAACGTTATTATTTATGCAATTATACATCAGCTGTTAGTGGTATTATTGCTTCTAGGACATCACATTATATCTTCTGATGATGCAAAGTTTGGCTCACTAATAGAATGTGTTATGCAAACTTGTAGTGCATTATGTTATCAACTCATAATGCATAATAAATGAAGGAAACTATACAGTGTAATGCATTTAATTATTAATTGATATGACCTTCACAGAAAGTTCTACTGAATTCTTTTTCTTTTCTTTTTCCAGGCATTTCCATTTACTGTAAATAGTATCTGTGTATTTTTTTTAAGTCTGTATATTTGCTAGTGTATATGTTCATTCTTTTTTAAATATGTAAAATAGACTCCATAGAGTGGTTACTGCTGTGCAGTCCGATGCCGTCTGATCTCAGAAATGCAGATCAGATTTCATCACGCTCATCACATGTTTTTTGCAACATGTAAGCCAAAGGTGGTAGAATGTATGTCTCTATATTAGGGCTTGTAATTTGTTCATTCATTCATCTTCGGTAAGCGCTTTATCCTGATCAGGTTCACAGTGAATCCAGAGACTGTATCGAGAATACTGGGTGTGAAGCGGGGAATACAGAGCAGCTCATTCTGGGGCATCATGCTCACATTTACACCCGCGCTCACACCTAGGCACAATTTTGCAAAGCCAGTTCACCTACTGGCACGTTATCAGGTGGTGGGAGGAAGACAGAAAACCCGAGCTCAGGACTGACTGGACTCTGGAGTTGGAAAGCAGCGATGCTAAAAGCTTTTAATAATAAACAGGCAGCAATGCTAAAGACTTTTTTGTAACTAAAGTCACTAAACCAAGAATCGTGGCCTAATTGTACAGTCATTTGATCCATTCTCAACATCCTCTAGGTTAAAAACAGAAATAAGGAAACCTGATGCACATTAAAAAGCCATTACTGTGTTCAAAATGGTATAACTGTACTATATGACCTGGAGTATTCATTATACAGTACATGCTTGTAGCTACATGCTCATTGAATTCCTTAGTGTTCTGTTCTGCCAAGAAAGTTAGCATGAGAGAGATTTTGAGGGAAAAATTTAAACAGCCAGGATACTATTAATATTAACTACATGACTAACACACTCTGCGGTCATTAACAGACATCACTTAGCATTAGCTTTGCTCACACAGGCAGTACATTAACTTCAGTACAGTGTCACTTACTAGCAAAATCAAATCAGAACATAATCATGGCATTTGTATGTATGATTGCTTCTTCAACCACAGTTTTTAGCACATAGCGCTGGCTATATTCAGCTCAAATGTTCAGCTGTTTGTCATCAAGGCATCTTTGAGACCGAGAGGATTCAGTACGATGGCATTTTGAACACAGTCAATGGCTTAGTGCTGTCCTACAGAATTTAAAACAAATACCAAAGTGTAGTTAAGTAAAAAATAGTTCAGTCAGTCAATCATGTGGTGTGTTCCGGGTGTTTAGAATTGAGCTATACGATCCAAAACACCAAGATTATAACAGTTTTCAGAAATATCTACATGCGCAGCATTTAGAAGGCATTAGTGCATTCACGTTACTGTGCCATTATCGGAACATAACGAATGATGGTTCCTCTTACCACCCTCAAGATGATTATTTTCCTATAACAACATGTCCCATTGTGTTTTATTCTTTATACTTTAGAACGTCTGAATTTGTGCTATATGTCACTTGTGTTATAACCAGACCAACAGTAAAACCCTCCACTCATAACACTTTCCGAGGCTGGAGACATTACAGCTATACTTCTGACTGTTACTGCTCTTTTTAGCTCCCTGCTAGGCTGATTAGTAGTTTGCTAGAAGATAGAAGTTTACATAAGTCTCTTTGCATTTTTATTATTTTAAGGCCATAGAATGATAAGGTTCTGTCTGACAATACTGTGACTTTAAAATCCTGAGCCATAAAGTTTTGAGCGTCAACTTTTTATATCTTTATGCTTTTAGGATTGATCATTTTTGCTCTACATCTTCCAAGCAAACAATGTATAAATCATTTGTTTGCCAAAAAAAGTCAGACAGAAGCTTAAAATTCCAAAGGCTTGTTAGTTTCTGTAGTTTTTCACTGAGATTGCTGTAAAACACAAATGACTGAATAAACACATGACTGTAAAAAAACACAAGCAGTACTGCTACTTTCTTAAATACTTTTGTGACATTGAGAAATGATTATTTGGATATTATGCTTAGCTGTACACACACACACACACACACACACACACACACACAAAGCAGATGTAGATGTCAAATTATTTCAAATGACTTTAATATAAATAAGTAATAAATAAACTTGCACTGTGAGCAACAATTCAAATAAATAATTGCATATCAAAATAAATATAAATAAGTTACTGGACAACAATTATATAAAAACACCACAAGGTGTCAATTGACAACCACAGAAATGTAGTTAGCTTATACATTCTTGTCACATAGATGAAATAAATAGGTGTAGTAGTGCGGAGTTTAACACAGCCAATTTTGAATAAATAACAATGAAACAGTTAGCACTGGGATTTTAAAAAGATGATAATATTGATTAAGATGATGATGATGATGATGATTGTAGTGGAAGTGTAGGATTATTTCTTATACTCCCCGGAGCAGATGTAACCAAGCGCTCGGTTAATGGTGACGGTGCGTACTTGGAAGCCCTTCAGCTGCTTGCACAAGTCCTTACGGTCTTCAAAAGAGCTAGTGGGTGTCCACTTCTAAGATTTACAAAGTGAAATAAATGAAAGTTAGAGATTATGTGTAACATGTAAATGATATTCTGTGCAAAGAAGTGAAAAAAACAAACTTACATCTTCTGAAGACTTGGGTTTGGGCAGCAGTGTGCAGCTCTGGTAAGGAACAACATTACAGATGATTAAAAAAACTATTTATTTATTTATTGATAGATCTATGCACAATTCATAATTAGACTTATGACATATAATCCAAATGATGTTGATTTTAAGTCTAAGTTGTAACACTACAAATTGTGGACAAGCTCCAGGACTGTGAACATTTATGCAAGGTACTTTAGATGTTTCAGCATCCTTCAGTACATCAATTATTAAGATAGACATCCAATTAAATATACATATACGTAATAACTGTATTTGTATGTAATTGACCAAAATCCAACTTTTTTATTTGTTGGAAATTTGTATAGATTTTTGGCTTTGTTAAAAAAAAAAATTAAAAAGAGCGCCCTCTGCTAAATGTAATTGGAATTGCAACTGAGAAACTGCTGAAACTTTGAAAAGACTTTCACTTCATGTTATAAGCATGTGCATTATGATTCCTCAGAGGTCTGATTTATTGTGTAAGTGATGATCCACACTCTTGTCTCACCTGCTGAAGATTATTTATCGAGTCTGTAATGGACTTGAGCTCCTTAACAGACTCCGAGTTTGACTTCGGATCCAGAGTACTCACATACTCAGTGAGCATTGATTGATGATAGTCCAGATCATTAGCAATGTTCTGCAAGCATTTAGTCTGAAGAGAAACAAGAGAGTGAGCTCTATTAAATGTTCACTTTTACATTTATTTGTTTTCATATTATAATCTAAAAAAATCTGCAACTCGCATCTTAACTTATTTTTTTATTTTACCATGAGCATTTTTAGTAGTATTACGCATGCTCTTGGTTTGACTCTTACCTCACTGAATGGAGAGGTTTTTTCATCTGAGCATTTCACATCCTGTAAAACAATACGCACAAGTACACAATGAGATTAATCAAAATCAAAACAGAAAGAGAAAGGATAACATATGCACACAAATACTTGGTGATTGCAGAAGACGATTATTTCGTCGTTACTTTCCAATCAGGCTGTCGGCAGGTGTTCTTACCTGAATGGGCTGACACACACTCGCCGTCTGTGTGTTTGGTTTCATCACCACTTCCAGGTCTGTGCAGTTAAATCCATGAAACAGTGTATTGGATCCCATCTTTTCTGGCTGTGTCAGATTACACAAAATGATGTTAACAACCAGTGTGGACTTGTTTTAATCTTAAAACAGAGTAACTATTTTATACTTTAAAAAGTTAAAGAAAAGAAATCCACCCAGAATGATTTGCATATTAATCTTTAGAATTAACTTGTGGTCTTTGCTATGAAATCTTGAGATATTTTATCTAGTACAAACTTTTATTAACATGTTGGTCTGTTTCAACTTTCACACTGATCAGTGCCATTGTGCTGGTTATTTTATTGTTAGATAACTAGCCACACAGAGTCTCTCCTGTAATCCAATGCTAAATGTGTCTTAAAGCCGCACTTGCCTTCTGCACTTTTGTTGTAGGAGCTAACATCAAATCCTGACTGTTATCATTTCTATCATTTCTCTTTTTCTCCTGTCAAATTTTACGAGAATTCTGAAAAACGCAGCATCGACCAACGGATAGTAGAAAAGCTAAACACACCCCAAATATTTCAGTATGAACTTGTGTAAAAGGTTTTAGAGATCATTTTTTCCCTTCATTTATGTATTTCCATTACAGTGGTAAAAACAAAAAACAAAAACAAAAACCAAACTTTTTGGTTCCTTTTGACTGATTAATAATTTTCCTCAGCATGAATTTTTTGACATTATTAGGGTCTAATTCAATTTACTGTGAAACTAACAATGTGGTTAAAGTGTAAACAGTTACATCTGGATTCAGTGTACAGAGTTAGAATATTTTTGGCTCTTTTAAAAAAAAAAAAAAATGTTTTTTTTTTTTTTTTTTTGAAGCGTTTCGTCTCCATTTAGCGTCCAATAAATCATACACAAGATTATAAAAAACAAAACTTTTCTGAAACTCTACACAGGGAAAGTTCGCGTTTGACCTCAACTACTTTCCCGAGCTCTTTACTCTCAGACATTCACATCTCATTTCTGTACGTTCCAGTTAAATAGAGCTAGGTCTATAATAATAATAATAATAATAATAATAATAATAATAATAATAATAATAATAATAATAATAATAATAATAATAATAATAATAATTAAACTGATAAGATACTACACTTGATCTTAGCCAAAAGGCCGAATAATAATAATAATAATAATAATAATAATAATAATAATAATAATAATAATAATAATAATAATAATAATGATAAATGCAATAAATTTTGTTAGTGTTGGCAAATTGCTGTGTTGAAAGAAAACGCCTTTTTTTTTGTTCAAATGAAACAATGCATGGTTTGTTGATTAAAAATGGTTGATTTTGTGCCTAAGGATCACTTTGTGTGTGATTTATGTCTACAGCTAACACGATCCAGTGAAAGAGCAGCTGTTTTGCATGCACACTGTATATAATCCCAGTCTGTCACTTTACTGGTGGCTTTGTTTCTTACTTTCTCGAGTACGCGCTTGATGGCGGTGAGCAGGTCTCTGGCGTGGGTGGCGCAGAGCGCGCTCCCGCCTTGGCCGCCGCCGGTCGCGCGCACTGGGGTCGCCATGGCAGCGCGGCTCAGGAGCCCGAGGACCAGCACACAGAGAGCAGAGCCTTAATGAAGCAAAAGTGCAATAAAACGGCACAGTGTTAATACACAGCAATGCGGAAAGATATGATGTTCCAAGCAGGTTTTTTTTGTTTTTGTTTTTTTGTAGACACACAAAAGTCCTCGGGGGATTCTCCTGATGACAGATGCGTAAATCTGCTTAACATTCGGTTCAGTAATACAGGATGGCTTTATTTACTAATACAAGTGTAACATACAGATCATTTAATCATACACTACATATATCATGTCCTAATTCCAGCTTGAAAGTCGGAAAGAAAACGGAGAGACAGAAATCACGGCTCCGGTGATTGCAGGTGAACGTGAAGAGGAGCGCGGAACGGGAGCGCATGTTTATAATAATGTCTCCGGTGTGTCTGACTATTCAAAACCTTTACACACTTGGTAGTCTCTTCTGAATAATATGAATTATCCTGTCATATATAATATTTATGATTGCTAAAAATGAATAGATAAGTAATAGTATTAAGACAGTGATGCGTAATACGAGCACACCGGTCTAATGAATATCATGCGTAAAGAGGCTGATGGATGCTGAGTGTAAGAGAGGTTTACTCACCGTACATGATGTTCAACAGCGGACAAGTTGGAGCAGTGATAGTGTGGAGCTGTAACACTTCGCAGTAGTTTGATGAAGTGAAGTGAGCGTGTTTTATGTCTGGAGTATAGCGTGTTTTATATATGAGCTCTGCTGGGATTTCCCCCTTAACATGAGCAGTGGCTGTGAAAGGAAGAAAAGTTACTATGCTCACGCCACCGATGGAGTCATGCCAACTTGCTTGGGTCACATCTAATCTTTTTTTTTCTTTTCTTTTAGTTTTGTTAGGTGATTCAAACAGACACACACACACACACACACACACACACACACACACACACACACACACACACACACACACACACAACAAACAAGCAAAGAAAGAAAACGAAATCAGGAAAACACAAATAAACAGTAAAAAGAAAAGAAAAAAAAGTACCTGGCCTATGAAGCGCAGAATATTTGATCATATTTGTAATATTTACATTTTAATATTACGGATTTTTCATGTGAAATTATGTCACGTGTATGTAATAGTGCAACGTGGAAAATAACACGTTTGTAAACAGAATCGTTAAGCAGAATTCCTAAAAAAAAAAAACAGCAATACATAATATTAGTCTAAAATGTAATGATGAAATAATGAATCATTACGTAATCGAATGACCAAATCAAGATATTCTAATTTTGCCTTCTTCATTAGTGTAGAATTCATACTATAACATTTTTAGTAAATAGTCTTTTTTTTAATAAACACAGAGGTAATGTTAATATACTACGAATCTTTTCACGTAAGTTATGTTTCAGAAGAAAAAAAAGAAATCAATTTCTCAATTGTGTACAATAATAATAAACTACAGCGACACAGAGCTAGACTGTAACATAAACCAGTGCAATAATGGTATGTTTAAATACTATGTGTAAAATATCATACCATATTTTTAACTTTGCCATGTAAGCTTTTTGTCCTAAAAAAAAAAAAAAAATTATGAATATGACCACACTAGAAAATGTAGTTTCATTTCATGTTGAAACTCGTACAGCGTGGAGGATGTGACGAAATTGTTCCATTAAAAGTGGATTTATAAAATGTTCATTATTTTTTCATGTGTTGGCAACTGAATCAAATCAAGAATTTTTAGTAATTTAAGTCGAATGTCTTTTGACTTTAGATACAATGATTTCATTTTATTTTTATTTCTTCCTTTTCTTTGACTGAAATGAAATGGGCTTATCTGAAACACAATGCAATGCTATTTCTTCTAACACTGCTGTCATTTTTAAAAAGGAATATGTGAGCACTTAATAAAGTTTACACAGGTCTGTGACTAAGCGTTTATTTGTATTGGACTTTTCTATAAAGCATATAGTTTAATGCAGTAAAGAATTTAACAAACCCAGACATGCTTTATGACAGGGTGGCATGATGCATCTCAGTGTGAAGCAGAGTTTCTGTTACCAGCCCAGAGAGGTTTCATTTCCAAAGTGCATGCTCTATGGTGTTGTATTCATCATTTAACACAGCAGTTGCAATTTATACAATTTATTAATGAATACCTCACATCTTCCAGACAAGATAGTTTATGTTCTCATTATCATTATAACAATTTCTCAGTAATAAAAAAAAATAGTAATAATTAAAAAATAACCACAACAGCAAGAATCATCATCATCATCATCAAAGTCAGGAATCCAAAAATGATGTGATATAAAAATTGCAAAAATTCTCACTTTGCTACTGAAATTGGATTTTGTAAATTAGAACATCTGTTTTCATTTACAGTGCCATGTCTTTATTTTATTTATTTTTGATATTATCTAAAAGAATAGTTTCTGTTCTCATTTTATAGTAATTTCTCAGTAATAATAATAAAAAATAATAATAATAATCATCATCCATCATCATCGTCACGTTTTCCAGTGTCCATGGTAAGAAGTAACAGACCCAGCGCGCAGATAGACAAAGGACAGGGGTTTATTAACTGAAAACAAACAAACATAAGCACGAGAACTGACACCACACATAAACGCTACATAAAGACGATACAACGACGACGACCAGCCCCGAACCCTGGCAAAAGGCCACTATAAATACAAAACATAATCATGACAACATTAGGGACAGGTGAACAGCAATCAGGAAAACAATGGGAACAGGTGGGGCTAAAACAAAGCACATGACATGACAAACAATGACAAAACATGACATCACACAACCCATGCTGGAAACTCCCCCTAGTGGCCCAATACAGGGCCTATCTCCCGTAACAATCATCATCATCATCATCATCATCAAAGTCAGTAATCCAAAAATTATTCATTCATTGTCTACCGCTTATCCGAACTATACTCGGGTCACGGGGAGCCTGTGCCTATCTCAGGCGTCATTGGGCATCAAGGCAGGATACACCCTGGACGGAGTGCCAACCCATCGCAGGGCACACACACACTCTCATTCACTCACACGGACAATTTAGAGATGCCAATCAACCTACAATGCATATCTTTGGACCGGGGGAGGAAACCCTCGAGGCACGGGGAGAACATGCAAACGCCACACACACGGCGGAGGTGTGAGGCGAACGTGCTAACCATTAAGCCACCGTGCCCCCCAGCCAAAAATTATGTGATATAAAAATTGTTAAAATTCCCAGTTTGCTTCTGAAATGGGATTTTGTAAATTAGAGCATCCGTTTTCATTTACAGTGCCATGTCTTTTTTATTTTATTTTGATATTATCTTAACTGATTTTGTTGTGAGAGACTCTAAAACTGCTTTTTCACCTTATTGCAAAATCACAGCAAAACCTTTGAATCTAAATCCATAGGTTATTATTATTATGTGTGTTTTTCCCACTGTACTTTTGAACAGGTTACGCAACACAGGGAACTTATGCAACACAGGGAACCATTAGATCACGCACAGTTGATTTGATCCAGGTGGGGGCTTGAATAAGTTTGATAAATTAATTCTGAAAGTGACTTTTTTTTTTTTTTTTTTTGGAAGTTGTGCAACAGGATAGACAGGGAAATAAAGCAATCAGATAAAATAAGTGCAAAAGAATTCCAGGTTGTGAGACTTCACATGACTGGGAATTTGAATAGTTTCAGATAATTTATGCAGATTTTCTCCCATTGCTTAAGCATAGATTGTTCAGCTAAGCTCTGCTGTTAATTTATCACAAGAAGCGCAGTGAACTCAAACCCCCCGCACTACCAGAGAAGTGTGAGACAACTCAAATAAATACATTTCATTTAATGGAATGAAAACAAGGTACTTTTATTATACATTTAAGTAAAGGCTGAACACTTCCCTGATACACAGATAATAAGATTCAAGGATACTGCTGTCACTTTCACCACTGTGAAAAGACCCTGAGCTCATCTCTTATTCTTTAACTGCTCGTAAATGACATTTAATCATATTTGTGGTCAGTGAAGTTCTGCAAATCTAGATTCCATGAGTCATTTCTCTAAACCACAATTTTTAATTTTGCTCTCAGCTCTTCAACAACTGAAGAATAGTTGTGAATAGTAGCTGTTTACTCGGCTGCTAAGATTTTTACACAGTTAGATTAAATCTTTCACTGTGATTCATGGGGTTATATGTACTGAGAATCATGAAGAGGGGAATTACTGTACAGAACAGTGATGTGGCTTCTAACCAAACATAGATCCAAAGATGTACTTGAATAGGCTCATGATTTTTCAGGTTTAGAAAATTCTAAACATTATTACATAATAATAATAATAATTACATTATTAAAAAGAAAATATTTTATATAACAAAATATTTTTTCACTTTGTAAATGCTGTTATTACTATTTCTGTCTGTATGAGAAATGCACTATATAAATAATGCTTTAATATATTAATTACTCCTCCTCCACCACCTAATCCTGTTACTACTACTCCTAATCCTCCACCTACTACTCCTCCTAACACTATTATGCCTCTGACTCCGACTCCTCCTCCTACTACATCTGCTTCTCCTACTACTCCTTTGTCTACTACTCCACCTAGCACTATTACACCTCCTCCTCCTCCTCCTACTACTTCTAATACTTCTGTTGCCTTTCCTCCTCCTAATTCTCAACCTTGCACCACCTCTTGACCTCCTACTTCCTCCTCTTCTAATACTCTTTCTAGCACTAGTCGACGTCCTACTACTTATCGTCCTCCTCCAACACCTTCTACTACATCTTCTACTCCATAACATATATATTTTATATATTATTCATATTTAGTATTATTATTATTATGATTATTATTATCATCATCAAATTTTTATTATTATTATTATTAATAATAATAATAATAATAATAATAATAATAATAATGATAATAATGATAATAATAATAATAATAATAATCATAATAATAATAATATTAAGGAGTAATAAGTAATTAGTGTTTCAATATAATTTATGAAGATTATTGCTAACAGCTGTCTTATCTTTCCCACCACTGGTTGCTGGTACTTCTTTTGTCAGTGTCATATAGTGTATAAAGCATGACCTCATCTGTAAAATGTATAGCCATGCAGAGACCTTTTAAGTGTGCAGAAAAATATCATCAAAACATCAAAACAAGAAACCAAGAAACTTGTCAGCAGACAAAAAGTGGAAAGTTTTGGACTTGCAAAGTCAAACTCCCAGTGCTTATTCAATGACAAATGCAATAGACTAGCTGAAAAACAGACAAGAAAGGAACTGAAAACAAGCACTGCAAGTGTGGCAAGCATTTTGTAGTGAAGGGACACCGCAGTCATTTTAACTGCACAGGACCTGATTAAAAGTGCTCAGGGATACTAAATTAACCCTTAAAAATAGTTAATTAAAACATTTGACTACTTTACTGTGAGCATGCTGTTATACATGTAGGAATTTCCCGTCACTACTGGCCTGTTTCTTGTTTGAATAGCGAAGCAAGCTGGACAGCAGTGTCTGAACTGGACAAGACGAAAAAGATTACTTATTAAATTTAACTATCACTCAAATGATTTAACCCTGAAATGGCAGCTATTCTATTACTAGGTAAGGAATAATACATGATGTGGTATGCTGTTATAAATAATATAAAATTATTTTTAGGAAAAAAATGTATGAAGCCTGACATGAAGGGCAGTTACTGTTAGCACCCAGAGGTTGATTACTTTCTTATAACAGTACATCCTGAAATGGTTTGTTTTCTTAATAACACAGCAGATTGTCAATGATTTACATTTTTATTTATTTATTTTTATTTATTTTAGGGGGAAAAAAAGAAGTTACACTGTTAGGTGACCATGAATGAATTGCGCAGCACCACACAGGCTGCAAACTTGCTGAATGTGCTGTTTCTGTTTTGCTTCTTTTTTGACCAAAACATGAAAGTAAAAATCCTCAGCTCCCGTGAATAGTTTGTCAAGTCCTAGGGGATCCCTGTCCTGATGCACAGTGCACTCTAAGTGGTAAGAATACTAACTATTCGTAGATGATTGTGACATTTTTGCCAGTTTGTGTGAGAAACGTTGTGTAAATATAACCTAATTCTGACCTATGTGTCACTGTTGTGTGCTGTTTATTAATATCAATCACTTAAGCCATAATTTTTTTCTGTAATCTGCCAAGAAAATGAAATGAATTTTTGACACCTCATCATTTTTTTCTTTTGACTATGACATTAGGCATGTGTGTGTGTGTATGTGTGTGTGGGTGGGTGGGGAAAATGTTAATCAATATCTACATGACCATAAAAAGCCAGCTTTAATCAAGTAAAAAGAGTGAGTCACTTTCACTCAGAATTGTTAGAGGGAAAAAATGTAATAATTCCCATTTCAGCTCATTAACCTCTGAGCACATTCCCAGGGAGGGATTTTTTTTTATCTTTGTACACTTGACTTGAATGTACATTTTTTGTTATGATGTTATGTGTCTACACTGCTATGTTGTCAGCTTCACTTAGCTTCACTCCTGAACAAAGCAAAAATAGTTATTAACATATTGTGAATAATACACAATATTAAATACACACATTATATCATGTTTGTAGCTATCCAAACATTCGGAATTAGCATTTGCTCTGATGTTAGCCTGCCATGATTCTTGTAGAACATTTTAAAGTATCAACAGCACAATAAAAAACTTTTGTAACTTGTACTATAATCTGGATAAACACAAGCATTTGGACTGTACATTCTACATGAGATAAAAGTCATATATTTAGATATTCACAAGCTCAATAAATTTGGACAGTTTGCAAAAGACATCAGGCCACAGTATATGAAACAAAGTTTTTATTTTTTATTTTACATATTTGTACATAAACATTTCTTCCCTCAAATAAAGAATCTGAATACAATAAGATGAAAATGATATTAACACACTTATTTAAAATGACTTGTGTCAGAGGATCAACATTCACAAAATGTTGAATACCGATCAGTGTGAACATATTACCAAAAGCTACGACTCGACTACAAGGCAGGCATGTTTCCTTTTAGACGTTTAGCACCTTCAAATCAAAAGTTTCCGTTCAAAACTACCATTTGTGCAGAATAAAACAGGCCAAAATACTGTCCAACTTAAAATTGTCAGCAGTTCATTTTTGTTTTCTTTATACAGTGAGGTCTTTTTTTTTAGCTTTTTAAGTCTGACTTTCTACTAATTTTCTTACTATATCTTTTACTTTTATACTTTTTTTTTTTTTTGGTCAATTGACAGATATAATTGGCTGGCAAATGTAAAAAGTTAAAATTAAGGACTATTAAGAAGCAAGGCCAATCACTGCACAGAAAGCCAGTAACAGTATCTGAGACACACTTGAGTTTTTCTGCGGTCAGGAAGTGCTCCGTCATTTGTATTTGTACATCCACAGAAGCAAAAGAAAAGTGGCTCTTCTCTTTTTCAAAGCCATGATGGTGGAAGGTTTTGGGTAATGACAGCAGAGCTTATTTGGAAAGCGTCTTCTCAGCCATGTGCTTTTGCTGGCTTTCAGCATGCCTGTAGACACACACACACACATTTAATATCAATACATAACTTTTCCTCTGGATTTGCTTATATGAATTCATGGCTTTGTCTCAAATGTTCCTAAACCACTTTATTAGGAACACCTGTACACCTGCACCCTTTATTCAGTTATCCAATCATGCAACATTAGTGCAAGGCATAAAATCATGCAAATACATGTCCAGAGCTTCAGTTAAGATGCGCAGGCAGAAATCCCTTGTTTAGAGATGTCAGACTGGTTATTTGAGTTACTGATGCTGTGCTGTCTTCTTAAACACTTTTTACAACTGTGGTGAGCAGAAAAGCTTCTTCAGCAAATTGCATTTCATTGCTTAACTGCTTAGGAAGCAAATAAATTGCAAGATTTAATGGAGTTTCCTTTTAATGCGTAATGATTAGTTCATGGTTTGAATAGTAATAGTATCTGATTTGTAGTAACGCTTCGTATGATCACTTTTGACCCAGAGAGAATAACACTCTTCTTTACTGTTCTTTAAACATTCTGTTTTACAAGCCACGTCATCAGTTCCTTAATTAGATCAGAGAAGGTAAAATAAAAGATAAATGCTTAACTGAAAGCACAAAGCACCAGGAAACAAAAGCACCAGGATGATTGCATAAAGCCTCACCTAGTCAGGTCTTCAATGTCAACTAACATAGCGTCCTGCTCCATGTGAAGCTCATCTCTAATCAGCAGCAGCTGCACAAGCTCCTCATTCAGACCTGCTCCATGACACAGCACAAACACAAGCACAGAGTTAACAAAATAGCACAACATACACCGACCAGGCATAACATTATGACCACCTGTCTAATATTTACATTTACGGCATTTAGCAGACGCCCTTATCCAGAGCGACTTACATTTTTCATCTCATTTTTTTTTTATACAACTGAGCATTTTTGGGGTTAAGGGCCTTGCTCAGGGGCCCAGTAGTTGCAGCTTGGTGGACCCGGGATTCGAACACACAACCTTCCGATCAGTAGTCCAATGCCTTAACCACTAAGCTACCACATCCCCCATATAATATTGTGTTGGTCCCCCTTTTGCTGCCAAAACAGTCCTAACCCGTCATGCACTGTGTGTTTTGGCACCTTTCTATCAGAACCAGCATTAACTTCTTCAGCAATTTGAGCAACAGTAGCTCGTCTGTTGGATCGGACCACATTTTTCTTGCTTCTAACACATCAACTTTGAGGACAAAATGTTCACTTGCTGCCTAATATATCCCACCCACTAGCAGGTGCCATGATGAGGAGATAATCAGTGTTACTCACTTCACCTCTCAGTGGTCATAATGTTATGGCTGATCTGTGTACAACCTAACATACAACACTGAAATGAACACAAATCACCTTTCAAATAGCATTTATTTTTATTTGATCTCATTACATTTTATTCTTTGTTCGATTTCATCTAAGACTTTTTTTTTTATTGCATTCGATTCTTTCCTTCACCTTAGCATATTTTTATATATATTTATACATATATTTGAATTCCACTTTGAAGCCCAAAGCACATTATTCTTTTTACTTTTTCTCTATATTATAGAAAGCCTGATGTATTATTACCATTAATATTACTACAAACAATAAAAATAATATTAATTTAATACTAAAATGAGCAACAATTATCTTCTCAATTCTTTTTAAATGCCTTATTTCAATGTAACTGCACAAACAAAAGTGAAAGGTAACACAAGTGTACATGTAGAAGCATTTTCAATCTACATCAATCAACAAGGAAATTCCAAAAACATTAGGGAACCCCTCCCCACCCACACACCCACCCACACTCATATGATGATGATGATGATGGAGCACAGTGAATAAACTGCACTCTAGAATCCTGTGGTCCAGGGCAACTACATTTACTCACCTACAAATATTATTATTTTATTTATTTACGGCATTCGACTGCTTTAACAGAATCACCAAACTCTTATGTGACCCATTAAACTGTATGTGTGTAAAATTTCCCAGTTTCTAGGTATTTTCTCAAAACAGTAACATCAGTTTGAATGCATACTTTCAGTAACACTGGACACAAAAACCCCTCTATACTTTCACTCGAGTGCAAATGTGTGCGTGTGTAGGAGGTGATCAATGAACCCTGTTACTCAAGACAAAATGCATGATTGAGTTTAATTTAATTAATTTGTGTTTCACTACTGGTGACCACTGCTTATTGTTTGCCATGCAAGACTGAATCGCTCCTAATGTCTTAACCAGCACTTATTTATCTTGTACTTGCACTCGTTATCGTGCATTATACTTGAGGCATTAGTCTGGCAGTGTCTGCTTCTTTAACAGAGCCGCTAAGTCTCTGTTGGACTGTATCCAACTTTCATTTTTGATGAATGTCTAACAGTTAAAACAAAAGTGGTGGACAGGTCAAGTTTTAAAGGGATTTAAGTTTCCTTTTCTAAACCTGTTTAAAAATTTCCACAGGATTGTACTGGTGAAAATGAAATTTTTTTTATTTCCAAAATTGGTTTTACTTCCATAAATATTCACAGTCTGTTTGAAAAAAATGTACACTTACTCTCAATCTGTGAGTGAAGGTCATTGACGATGACCTGTAGCTGACCCAAGGTCATGTCTCGCAGATCTGTGGGCTTTAGGCTTCTCTTCATCAAGCACTCACTGATGTGGGGCATGTGGGGAAGCTACACAAACACACACACGAATAAATAAATAAAAAAAAATCAGTGATACTTGTATATTGCATGTCTGTATACTGCAGGTTTATATAGTAGAGTACAGTGGAGTACATATAGACTGCTACTGATGTCTATTGTGTAAGACATTGCACAAATAAATGTGCAAGACCCACTACCATGCTTTTAATGGGAAGTATTTTATTTCACAATATCCATTTAGGTCTCTCTCTCTCTCTCTGTATGTGTGTGTGTGTGTGTGTGTGTGTTTTAAACATGAACACGAGGAAGGAATCTTAGCTCTTGTGTAAGCATGCAGTACTGTTAATGAAAAAGCAGTAAGTCAATACTTTGTGAGACTGGAGTAATGGTCTAAACACCATCCATCACTCCTCCCACAAAGTATAATTGATTTTTGGATATTTCACATTTGCAAATCATCAACGGTTACTAGATGAATATTTCAGCTGGGGATACCTAGTGGCACAAGAGAAAAGTGCAAACGTTCAAACTGAGGTAATGCCACAGCCATCTGTGGCCAGGAGTACAGTCTCTCCCCTGTCAATCACAGCAACACTAGCCAGTTGTAAGCATCTGTGAGTTGGTGTATGTGGAAGAGGGCAGACAGTGCTTCTCTGCGAGTGGGTTATGCTATACCCTGTGGTGTAGCATGAGCAGCAGTTAGAAAAGACATTGTTGTGGAAACATAGTTAGCTTTCTCCCTGCTTGGTTCATGCTTGTGAATACTACTACTACTACTACTACTACTACTACTGATAATAATAATAATAATAATAATAATAATAATAATAAACAATGAAAGAATTGAAAAAGCAGCTTAACACTTTCTGGTGCTTGAAAATCCACAGCTTGACTCAACTGAGCAGTTAATCATTAATGATTTGAATATCTGTTTAGTTTATAACCCTTTTATGAAGATTGAACATATAAGTTTGCCTTTTAGACTGTAAAAATGGGAACAAAAAATAAAACCCTCGATCTAAAAATAAACTATAGTGAATACAGTGCTATATATTAGAGCACATCCTAAACAGTAATTCTGCACCAGTTTAGTGAGTGGAGCTAGGAATAAGAGTAAGAATAATTATTAGAGTATGATGCAGAGAAAAATTAACCAAGAATGAATGTCATAGTGACAATTCGCATGCTGTGTTGAGACCGGCCATGCTGTATGGTTTAGAGACAGTGTCACTGAGGAAGAGACAGGAGTCAGAGCTAGAGGTAGCAGAGCTGAAGATGTTGAGGTTCTCTTTGGGAGTGACAAGATTGGACACGATTAGGAATGAGTACATCAGAGGGACAGCTTATGTTGGATGTTTGGGGGACAAAGTTAGGGAGGCCAGATTAAGATGGTTTGGACATGTTCAGAGGAGGGAGAGTGAGTATATTGGTAGTAGAATGTTGGACATGGAGCTGCCAGGCAGGAGGCAAAGAGGAAGGCCAAAGAGGAGGTATATGGATGGAATTAATGAGGATATGAAGCTAGTGGGTGCAAGTGTTGAAGATGCAGAAAATAGGGATAGGTGGAGAGAGATGATTCGCCGTGGCTACCCCTGAAGGGAAAAGCCGAAAGAAGAAGAAGAAGAAGAATGTCATGGTGACAGACTGCAGTATTTTTACAGAAACGCATATTTGTCAAATATGATTAATTGTGAACCCAAGTAATGATTAGTAATGATCACCTCATTAGTCAATTTACTTTAATATTGAATGTGACAGAGTCAGAGGGCAGTACAGTAGTGGGGCACAACAATCAGAAACTAGCTTGTGTGCTTTCCCATGAGGAGTCTGTTCTAAGGTAGCATGGCATGAGAGCAATGGTCACTGGGACCAGTGGAGTTTTGCATTTGAAACTTTATTCATCTGACCTTTACTGAGTCACAATTAATGCTACCACTACTTACTAGCAGAGAACATTTTGTACGTGAGGTGTGTCACTAGGATGTGATGTAAGAGTTATATCCATGCTGTTACAGAATCTACCTTGTTTTTCCCCCAAAAACAGTAAGCATCATGCTGTACTAGTTTCTATCAATCTATCAATCTATATATATATATATATATATATATATATATATATATATATATGAACCCTAACCCTAACCCTGGTGATATTAGTAAGCAACATGGTGAAGGATCCCAACTGTGTATTTGTTGTGTTTGACATATTTGATTTTTCTGTAGCAATATGGTAAATGACAAATTAGGATTAATACAATGGTGGCAAGCTGAGAAAGCTAAAGCAATCATTATGTACGATGCAGAATTTCACAAAAGGGTGAAACCATTAAAAATGTGACTCACGTGAGGCTGAAACTGATTAAATTCTTTTACACCACAGTGCTGTTACACTTGAAGTTCTGATTAGTCAGAAGGTCTTGATAACTCTTCTATAACAGCAAGTAGTTTAGGCTGTAATTCATAACAACTTATATAATTAGCATTTAAATGAACGTGTTTGTTTTAGACATTATTGTTTCTATAGCTGCACTGGAAACAAAGCATGTTGTCATTCAGTAATTGTAGTATAAATTGGGACAAAACCATGCCTCTTACATTCAAGTCTGTAAAATGTTATGATGCACATACTATATGACAGTGGTGATGTCATAAATTTGCATGAGAGTGAATCAGTTTTGTTGTAAATTGTTGCTGTTGGTAAACATGCTATAAATTACTGACCTCACTAGCTTTCTGAGCTATGGATGTGATATAAAGGATTTCCTCATAGTAGCATGTGAAAAAAAGTGCTACTAAAATGCTTCCTGTCTTAGTTTCAGGCTTCCTTATCATATGCCAACCCCCATCTCTGTCATTCTCTCTCTCTCTCTCTCTCTCTCTCTCGTTTAGGAGTGCAGTGCCAGCAAGTGGTTAGTCATATTGCATGCTGGGATTTCTCACGCTGCAGCAGGATACAGAATTCCCCCCTCCATTTACCAAACACTCTTTCTTTCTCGTTTTCCTCCCACACTACTGTGAACATTTACCCAGCTTCCTCTCTGACTCTCTTTCTCACTGGATGTGTCTATGTTGTTATATAGCTTCATCTCTCTATCCTTCCATCAGGTCAGTGATTTTACTTATCTGATTCCACTGTAAAAAAAAAAAAAGGGACAGATTTAGAATATAACCTGTATGCCTGTATGTGTGCGTGTGCGCGTGCGTGTGTGTGTGTGTGAGGAAGTGATCACGGCAAGTGCTATTTCTGGTTTCTCAGCCTTGTTTTGTTTCGACAGCAGCAAAACCGGCAGCATCAACTGCTTTCTGATTCATGGTGACGTGATGTGATGTGTTGGCTGTTTGTGTTTGGACTGGATGACAGTTGAGTGGGTATCTGCCAAATGATAAAAACGAAAATGAAAAGCAGGAGAGTATCTGCTAGTGGGAAGACAGGTCAAGCTATGTGACTTGAACATGGAATTTCCTTCTTAATGTTAAACCATACTGATACCACCAGGGCAGAAGTGTTAAACTCACCAGGAGAAAATGTTTCTCTTGTCAGATACATTAATAAAGACCAACTAGTTAATAAAGAGCAGTATTTTTTTTCCAGTATTAAACACTATTATTTGCAGAATTTCTTTAATGAACATGAACAATCATATTTAAATAACATAAAAAGTATAGAAGATGACTAGTGTGTATTCACATTAAACACAAAAATAATTTTAGTCAATGTCACATTCCCTGCGTCTTATCTCTTCTCAAACTTTGGAGCAGATTTTGTGTTAATGTTGTCTATACAGCAAATAACTGAGATAAATATAGCATTCCTCCAGTTCCTCATTTACCTTATACTGAATTATTAAAGTTCTCTGGAGATGAGCTGCCTGGCAGCGCATGTTGGGTAAAAAAAAATAAAGGAACACTAAAGAAAAGGCCCATCATCATGATCTTCATCATCTTCAAAAAAAAGTGCTTAAATATTTGACTGAGCTTTTCAGTTTTTTTTCAGGAAGATATGACAAAATTTGCTTAATGTTATGAAGCAGAAAGCAATTTGTTTATGACTGATATTTCAGTTTTTTTGTTAAAAACACTTAAAATCTGATTTTTCATAATTACACAATTACATCATACAACTCATTCTTGGGTAGCGGTTCTTTTCCCCCATCAGCACTACCTTTCTTCAATTTAGTTTCACCAGAAACTCCCAGAGGTGTTCATTTAAACTCTCTAGGTATTTCAGTGTCCAGCACTACATAAATAACATTGATCTTACACTGAGCTGACACAGAGGAAGCGATACAGCTGAAACGGACAGAAAGCAGAACTGTACAGTCCTGATAAGATGAGATCAACAAGCTTCAGGTCTTTTCCCTCAAATCACCAGTTGCTCTGTGCTGTGGGTTTGGAGGTGAAGGGACACATCGAGTCGATACATACGCAGCAAAAACATATGAAAGTGAAAGACAGGCCAGGCAGAAACTGGGACTTGATGATGCGACACACGGGAAAGAGGAAGAATTTGAACTCTCTAACCAAAGCAGGGAAATTAGTTGTTCTAATCTGTTATTTCACATATGATGTAATGATTCATGGAAACACACACACATATACAGGCTTCTAATACATACAGTCAGGTCCCAAGGGCCAAAATGGCCTCTTTGGGAGCATCAGAAAATATCTGATGCTCTAAGATGGCCTTGATAGGGCAAAATGTACCTGATGCTTTTTTACTCTTCTGTCCTTGTTCCTACTTGGTGCCCCTGTATCCATAACCACTGACCTCACCTTTACAGCCACCTCTGGACAAGTTAGTCTCACAAACTAGACTAGCAGAGCATCTCAGGCTGAGAATATTGCAGTCAAATACACTTTTTTTTAATACTTGACTACGTTGACAAACATACGTTACAACATAAACCTCCAAGGAAAGCTACAAGTGTGGCTTGTAATACTCAACCTACTAACCTATGCCCAAACTGGCCTCATTCAGTGTTCTGACCCACACTCGGGACCTTCAAACTCTCAGTAACTTCTCATCTGTCTGCTTTCAAGATCCACTGAAAGCAAAGAGGTTTAAGGATTTCCTTAAATGTTGTTGTTGTTCTTTTGGCTGCTCCCTGTTTTGGGGATGCCACAGCAGATCATTTGGTCCAGATGTTTCGATTTGGCACAGGTTTTACGCCGGATGCCCTTCCTAACGCAACACTCCCATTTAATCCGGGTTTGGGACCGGCACTGAGAGTTAACTCTTCAGTGGCTGGGTTAGTGTCCTGCCCGGGAATCAAACCCGGGCCGTGGGAACATGCCATCATTAACATTGAAAATATATATTAACTAGCACATTAATATAAACCTGTCATTTGCTTTGTAGTTGGAACTGCTCTCAGAGCTGTTGTCATAGGAAACTTTTTGACCAGATCAGATTCAAGAACCTAAAAAAAAATTTAGACACACTCACCAGATCTGCCACTGGTGACTTTTTGCGGTTCTGTTTCTCCACTTCCACCTGCATCTTGGCCATGGGTTTGGCCATTGCCAGTGCCAGTTTAGCCTCAGCCTGCAGCTTCTTCTGTCTGCTTAGAAAGTCCATGTCCTCCAGAGACTCAGAGTCTTCTTCTGTGGTGTCCCTGTCTGAGTATGATGAACTCTGTTTGCTCTACAGGTGGACATGGGAACATAAGGAAAAAGAGACGAGATGACTTTAATGGATGACTGGACAGTTGATAGAACGAGTAAAGAATGAGTGTTAGTTATATTATTAGTATTCAGAATTATAGAAAAAAAAGGATTGAAAATTATAAATTATAAAACTATAGAATTCGAAACAGAATGTTGGCCTGGGGTCTAGTTTACAAAACTGTGCACATTCCACACAGTTAAGATAAGGTGTGTACACAGAAATCATTTCTGATATGCATGCACTTATCTATACTATATATATTCAACGTGAGATTTGATGCATGGCTACAAGCTGTTTTTCCAAAATTTAGAAATCTCAATCAATGTCTGTATACAATGAACTGCTCTTAATCAATATTCACTGCAGTTGAGGCAAACAGACAAAATACAGTTACTGCTGTTGTGTCATCCTCATGTCTCTGATCTAGGTCTTAGCGCCTGTTTTATCCCTCTTGTAACATGTTTGAGTTCATCAAGTCTCTTGATGAGACTTTAACTGCTTGCATTCTCACCTGTAGTCAAATCCAATTGCTGTACTGTTTTTTTTTTAAATGTACACAATGGCTACCACCTGAACAATTCTGATTTTTCATGTATTACGATTAAACAAGTATATATTCTCTATATATTCCCTCTGTATTGCATATACACAGTTTCTAGATGGTGCCCTTGGTTCTGACACTAGAAGCCAAAAACAAGCTCATCTAATTCACAAGTGCTTTCGTGTGGGGACATGCCGCATGACACATTTGTGTAAAATTATTTATGAGAGCTGGAATATGAGGATCCTCTGAAGCCCATCTGAGGGACAGATGAAGGGAGACAGGAAACGTGAAGAGACAGATGGCCCTGAACACAATTTTTCTCTCTCTTGCTCTCTCATTCTTATAAACCAGCCAATGAGCTTGTGGTTTAGAAATCTCATTTGCCTTGCCTTCAGCTCAAGTATCCTAAAAATGGCCAGGATATGTGATCTTTAATATTAAATCATTTTATTATGGTGTGTGTGTGTGTTGTTTGTGTGTGTGTGTGTGTGTATGTGTTGTACTTGTGTGTGTGGTGGGGGGCTGGCAGTTTGTGATCGTTGTACATTTATTCTTCATGATGTGTCATGTGTCATCACAGTTTTGTTAAGGTACTAGATGATTCATATCTATACCCATCTATCTATCTATCCATCTATCTAGATAGATATAGATATGATTCATATACATATAATATATATATATATATATATATATATATATATATTTTATATATATATATATTATATATATATATATATATATATATATATATATATATATATATATAAAAATATATATATAATAATATATATATATATTATATATATATATATATATATATATATATATATATATATATATATATATATATATATATTTATATATATATATATATAATATATATATATATATTTTATATATATATATATATATATATATATATATATATATATACACACATGACGACCTTAAAGCAAAAATCAAAAACGCCTCAAATAATTTGAAATAAGTTTCCACCCCTGAACAAATCTATGATTAAGTCTATGATTATTATATGCGCTCTGACTCCAGAACATTTGTTATTATAAGATGTAAAATCCCTTTCCCCCTCCATCAACACGGGAAAAACCAAAACACTTTTAGCACAAAAAGTCATGGTACTTGTTGGCTTGCATTAGTCAGATACAATTGCATTGGACATACACAATACACAAACAGTTCAAAAAGTGCCATTAAGAACGACAGGGCCATTAAAAATAATTCTGAAAAACTTGGACCTTTGAATGTTTGTTAGAGTAAGAACACGAAAATAGAGCTGAGAAATATGACCAAAATATCATACCACTATTCTTGAAAACATTTCTACGATACATGATATTTAATGATTGTCATGATATACAGATTTTCTCACAAAATAACAAAAATAAAATAATGCTGTATTTTATTAAAAAAAATGTTTTAAATATTAATATTTATTATTAATTAAAAACATTTTTTTTGTAAAAAATGACATTTTAACAGAATACAATTTCTTAAAATATATAGAAAAAGAGAAAAAAGAGAGAAAAAAAACTAATTCTAATTAAAAAAACAAAAACATTTTAACATCAGACCAGCTGTTTCCAGTCGCTTAACAATATTATGAAGTTTGAAACTTTTAGCATCTCCAACATGATCTCCAACCTTCTTCAATGTTACAGGAAAAGGCTCAGTCTATTTATTCTCTCCAGATTGGGCTTCATAAAATATTAATTTAAGGGTTGACAATAATTTTGAAAATGGTAAACATATCAAAACAAAACAAATTTTTTTTTACCAATAACAATACTTATTTCTCTAACGATCTGTAATTTTCCTGTACCAAAATAAAACAATAATAATCTAGATGTTTAAAATAATTTCAAAATATTTCTTATTTTACACATCAGATGAAAGATTATTTTTAATCAAATCATTTTATTCATCAGGTAATTTGTCAATTAAATATTAATCAATAGGATGTTGGGAAAATCCAGCAACTTTTATAAAAGATGAAATGTGAATGAAGCTATCATTAGGTAAAGTACAATTTTTTTTTTTCTACCACAGACTGCTACATACATTATGGTAAATTAAACCAAAATGTGCTAGGAAACTTATAACCACATGACAGCAGGGAGATTTCACTCAGACCATTTCTAAACTCTGACTGTGAGAATTAAAGCACAGCTGAGTCAATTTAATACTGTGCTCTAGATTATAGTGGTTTTGAGTCAGAGAGTGTGTGTGTGTGTGTGTATGTACCATAGGGGACAGCGGTGTGTCCAGACTGGTCTCTGTCTTGCTGTCATCTGCATCACTGTCTTTGTCACTCCCACTGTCATTGACAAAGCAGATTTGCAGGTTCATGCCACTCTGTAATCTGTAGGAGACACACACACGCACACACACACCCACCCACACACAACCTAGTTGAGAAGAGTTCATCCCAATCGCCTTTCTATGACAGCAATTAATCATGCTTTTGGTGAATATGTGTCATATAAAGGTTCCTATAGTTTCACAAGATTTTAAAACAGTAGGGAGGAAGCAAGGGTGTTCTTGTGACTATTATCATGTAAATAGATTCTATGCCGGATATGACAGAGTCGTGAGCAATACTATCATACTATCAGCTGGGTTTTTTGTTGTTGTGTAGTGCTCCATAAGAAATGCCACATGGGGAGAATCGATGCAAAGAAGAAAAGACTGCAATCAATTCAGATTAGGACTGTAGATTTAATCTGTCCTTCCGCACTCTCCTCCAGGATGAATTTACCAATTAATGATCAAAAGGTCAGCCCAGTGCTCCTGATTTGATCATTCCTGTGTGAAAGAGAGCATCTGTGATCAATACTGAATTATCCTGTGCTAAAATCTAAAGACAGTCCCAAAGTGACAGCACATACACAGCCTCCTCTCCACAAACCAGATAAAAGCAGATCGCTGAAATCAATCTGGAGAAGAAGGACACAACTAACAAAAACTGTAGTGAAGTTCCCATCAATAGATTAGTGGAAATATTAAACATAAACATGTGGAATTCTTTCATTCACAGCATCAGACAAGCGTTAGAACCTCATAACCTCATTAAAGTACATGTTCAGGTGCTGTTAGATTTACGACCGGGAAATGTTCAAAGAGAATATTTTTCAAAGCAAGAAGCAGACAAATAGGTTGTATTTCATGTTCAATCAACTTGAACGATGGCAGGGGCTGCTATTTTCATTTCAATTGATTAAAAAAATGTGACATAACTGTGCATCTAAAACAGCAAAATCTGCATGATAAAAAAAACTATTGCATCTTAACTTTTTTGGAAAAATGAAACTAACACCCTTTGCATGCTGAAAAACCTGTGTTATAACAGTCAATCAGTTGTTATGCTGCATACAAACTTACCTCAGAAGTGAGATGTCTTTGTCTGGAATTACATCATTATTGACTTCATTTTTCCCCCTAACAATCTAGCCAACTAACTTTGGTGAGTGATGTATGCTTTCCTAGATTTAACCAATGTTTGTGTTTGTATGTTGATTGAGCTAAAACAAATACTTGTATATACAGTACAAATCATTTAATGTGTTAATTCAATTCAATTAGCGCTTTTAACAATGGACTCTGTCTCAAAGCAGCTTTATGGAAATATAGAAACATAGAAAAATAAATTATAAAGTTTAAAGTTAAGTTACAATTTTATCCCTTTTTTATCCCCAATGAGTAAGCCCGAGGTGACGGTGGCAAGGAAAAACTCCCTGAGAAGATATAAGCAAGAAAAATAGAAAGGAACTAGAAGGTTTACTGTTAATGCTGTTAACGTCCATATTATTTTGCTGGCACTTGCTGAACTCTGTGTTAAGTAGACTGCCATGAGTTCCTAAATGGGAATTTGTGTTTGATAAGGTGTTTTCTTTAGTTTCTTCTAGTCTGACATTAGAAGTTATGACCTTTAAATGAATGGAGTATTATTCAACAATGCTGATAGCCCCGCCCCCAAAAAATGTTTTTTAAGTCTAAAGTGGAGACCTGTCACGGTTGTACAAATCTTAAGCGGATATAAAAAAAATCCATACAACTATAAATGTTTCGAATGTCTAGATCAGTTTCAAATAGAAAAAAAGGTTCTGATGCAGTGGTAAAAAAAAGTCCTAGAATGACCAGGAGGATGGGAACATGTCATATGCAGTGTTACTGTGCAGGTCATCTGTGTTTATGCATCATTCCATATTTGGCTGTGTTGATGATGACTGATAGGAATATGAAGGTGTGTGTGGTGTAGATGATGTACATCTCATATGACTTGTCCAGATTCCTTCCAAGGAAGTGTACACTGACACTCCACACACTTAGACAATTGAGGTGTGTGTGTATGTGTGTGTGAACTTCTTCTCTTTTGGGAAGCACGGCTTTGCCGGGATCTACACATAGATGGGGAAGTCCTCCTCTTTTTTCTTAGAGAGTGAATGCTTGACTCTGAAAGTACTTCCTGTTTTCTGGCGCTTATACACACACACACCCATACACACACATACACACACACACACACACAGATTCACTATGCTCAGAACATGATGTTTCAGAACTATGCAGCTGAATGACTGGAAGTTTCTTCCCTCATTTTCTCTGCCTCATGTGATTTAGCTAATTAAGAGCTGGAATGAGACATGATTTAAGCTCTTGAGGAGAAAGCCACAAAAACCCCATTGTGCCCCCGATAAGTCCCCAAAACAGACTTCACATCTACTATGTGACTTACAGGAAATTTTGTGTTGCGATTTGATTGTAAAATCAAAAGTCTGCACACTAGAAAGTGACCATCACTTGCATGACTCATTTAATTAATATTGCGGAAAGAGTGATGCGTAAAAATGAAATCAGTGACAGTGCTTTGCAGACTGTCATTACAAAGAATTTAGAAAAATTCTTGCACGCACACACACACACTCACCGTGAGGACAGGCTTGGTTTACCGCTCTTGCTGCAGCTGGTATAGATTCCAGGTCCATCGTCGAAGAAACTGCCCAATGCCAGCTTCTGTCTGATGGACTCTCGCTCATTTTTTTGGGCCTGAGAAAAAGAGAATGCAGTAAAAGTTAACCTGGTGCTGTCTGCACACACACACTTACTAATTCCTAAGTATGACACTTCATAATCATATAAACTTGAGTCAGTGGATATCACTTCTGAACAGAACATGTGGGTTAAAACGGGACAAAACTAATAACACCAAACAGGCAGCAGAGGGTGCAGTTGGAGACCTACATTACCTTGATCACCTCCTAACACATTATTTCAGTGTTACATATTACATATTAGATACATACTAGCGTTAGTGTTACAGTGAAAAACAATATAAAGTATGTGTTTAGTTTGATTCGCTCATTTGATAGTTCACCTGTATTTCAAATCTAACTGCAAAGATCTGTCTCTAACAGAATTATAATTGATGCATTAAAGTTAAAACACACACACACAGAGCCAGCAGAGATAATTTAATTAGTGGTACAGTATATATTGATCTTGGCTGTTTAAAGCAGTAACAGATATGATTAACTCTGTAAGTTGTGTAAGTGATCTAGCAGGAAGAAGACAGAGAGAGAGAGAGAGAGAGAGGGAGAGAGAGAGAGGAGAGAGAGAGAGAGAGAGGAGAGAGAGAGAAGAGAGAGAGAGAGAGAGAGAGAGAGAGAGAGAGAGAGAGGTAAGAAGGTGAGAGGGGGTGAGAAACAAAAAGGCCTCAGGTTTTTATCAGACATTTATGAAAACAGATCCTCCCTGTTGCCTCTACTCATCATATTTCCTTCTCAGAAGTGTTGCTGTTTAAAAGACAGAAAACTGGAAAAGAATCAAGTCCTTTATCTAAATAAAGATCTGCATAGCATCCAGTTTCTATTTAATCTGGGTGAAAAAACAAAGCAAAAAACAAAACAGGAAGCTGCTCCTGACTGTGAAGGGCTGATAAAATCATCCTCTTCTAGTACTGTCTTTCCTGTTTCAATTAGCATCATCCATATAAAGCCAATTTGTATGTCTGTCTATCAGCACTATCTTCACATAATGGAATTGGATTTACTGAATTTACACCATGTGCTTCAGAAAAGAGAAATCTGCGTGGAAAATCTGGGAAAGTACATACCTATGTACCCTTGAAAAAAAAAAAGACCATAATGCAGTATGTTTGTCTTACACTATCTTCCTTGACTGTTCTACTCTTCAGCTGTAATGCTTTATAATAGTTCCTCTTATGGCTTTTTCTTCCCGTGTGGTTTCAGGGAGTTTTTCCTTACCACTGTCACATCTGGCTTGTCATCAGGGATCTATATCTGGATTTCTGTAAAGCTGCTTAAACTTGTTAGAACTGCTATCCAAATAAAAGCGAATTGAATATTAGGCTCATGCCAGGCTAATCTCTGACAGCAAGCTTTATTAGATATAGCGTAGTGTTTATGAAGTAGAAGCGCGGGGTTCTTCTCAAAAACATCAAGTGTTAATGACCAGGCTCACAAAGAGAGTGTCAGACAAGCCAAAAAAAAAAGTAAAGATTTATCTCAAAAAGATTTAATTTTCTATCTCACATTTGATTAATATCTCATATTAATCACAATATCTTGATATGAATATAATGTCTGCTTGTTAGGCTTTCTCTCACCCTTAACCAAACCACACCAACACTGCACACACACTTATGTCTGATGTGTTTTATGACTTCAATGTCTTCTGTTCAATGTCCAAGCAAGTCTGCAGTTTTTTGTAAGCACTGTAGGAATCACTGTAAACCAGTGACGTATGTAGCAGCATACAAGGCCAATAAAACCGATTCTGATTCAATTACGAGATTAAAAGTTGCAGCTGCGCCATATCGAGCAGATAAATCTGCATAACGCTTTCTCATGTCAGGGGAAACATGCTCTATTTCCATAAGTCTTGTTGCATAACCAAATATACCAGCTATATGTTGGAAAATGTCCCTGCTTGCTCAATAGTGATGCTCATACGCACATGGTTTCATCCTGTATAGATGAAATGTTCTGAAAGTGACAGCTCACGAGATGTGTGATGCTTTAAAGGTCATATATTTCACTTGTTTACATGTCAGACTTACTGCACTACCTCTTCTGCTGCTTATAAGTCTGCAATGACATGTTTCTTTCAATTCCACTTTATATCTGTGATTCCACTCTTATATCTATATCTCTATCCTATAAATGATGCTGCCACATTTATGTATGTGCTTAGGGTTGTTTAAAATCTACATTGTGTCTCAAAAAAGTGCTTTGAGGCATGCCTACAAAACAGTACAACACCCAAAATAGTGTGCTATATAGAGAAACAGGTGAGGTTGAAAAAAAAGTCGATGTAGGGATTGGCTATGTTGATTACAAAATACAAAAAGAAAATGCAGCACAATAATAATAATAATAATAATAATAATAATAATAATAATAATAATAATAATAATAATAAAAAGATAAGCACAAAAGACAGCTGCGAATCTTCTCTCGATTGACACAAGCACACGTAAATACATTTCTGTTTTCACCAGATCACACAGGAGTGAGACACCAGCAAGGTAAAAGCAGTGTGCAGTTCTGTACTTTCTCCAGCAGGGTGCACTGTTTAGCTTTTTATGTTGTGCCACAGCGCTGCAGTTAGAAGATCACCTCAAAACAGGTGTAAGACAGCTCAGTCAAGAGAAATGTGACTCTTTACACACGTGTGTGTGTGTGTGTGTGTGTGTGTGTGTGTGTGATGAGTAGCAAACATGTGTCTATCTGCAGAAACATGTCACATGATCACGCAATATGCATGGAATAAAAAAGTACGGGGAGCACTGTTATAGAAAGATGATCAAACAAGGTTATTTCATGTTAATAAGAAACTGTTCTGAGGATTTTTTAAATTAATATGAATATTTTATTTGTCTTGCAGCCAGAACTACTGTCCAGTCTGCTGGTATAGCAAGTTAAACTGACCAATCAGAATCCAGAATTCGACAGCGCTGTGGTATAAATGATTATATCAGAACTATTATAATGTTAATTCAGAAAACATAGATCAACAAACACACACACACACACACACACACACACACACACACACAAAACACACCTGGTGTCATTTTGCTCACCACTTGTAATGTTTTTATGCTGAGGGCTGTAATGACATTGCCCTGACACATGCTTGCTGTGTGTGTGTGCAAACAACAAATGTAGAAGTGTTAGTGACCCAGCTGCCACCAACACACACACGAGATGTGACTGTAGTAGCAGATTGAGCTCTTAAAAGCATAATGGATGCAAAAAAATCAGCATCACTGAGAGTGCTTTTAACAACTGTCCTTCCTTTGATTCATTAACACCTTTGTGTGTGTGTTTGTGTGTGTGTGTGTGTGTGTGTGTATACTGCTTGCTCTTATTCTATCATTTTCTTGTATACTGTGCTTTGATATTTTTATTTGCCTCTTATTAAATCTGTTTTATTTCTTTTAATCAAACCCAACACGTCCCCTACAAGAGGATCAGACTCGCAGGAGAAATAAAAGACATTTCACGTGTCCTTGTTTCTGCTTTCATTCAAACACACTACGATAAAATCAGCCTCGACACCTCTCCAACCGTAGTCCGATTCCCTCAAACGGTCCACATTCTCCGTTTATTGTTAAGGGTGTGACATTTGTATGCATGATCCAGAGATTCAGCTATGCATAATTATGCAATTTTCTATGCAATTCTATTGATGCTAATCCTGAACGTCTGGGAATTATTTCAAAACCATCTGAATGTTTAAACGCAGATTTTACTGAATCCACTTCAAGCACAGAGAACAGAATCGTTCCGAGAGCTTTAGTATAATCTGTGTGTTCAGAGTGTTCAGGGCACAAACACTGGAGCTCTCTCCGTCTAATCCCTGACACGGCCAAACCACGTTAAT